>OZ010695.1:6406306-6775579 GCA_963932265.1 Thymelicus lineola | reverse complement strand
TTTTGGTTACCTAAGATTATAAAATCCTGAAGTCTAGTTTAATACCACTACAGAGGCTACCTAAATGCACTCCTATAAGAAAATTTACGCGGGGCAGTGACAGTTTCATTACACATGATTGATTATGAACATTTATGAAGAAAAATCGTTGACTCTACCTGTGAGTACTACCTGTACCTGGTACTATCTGTGCTACGACTATTATAAGTATATCGCTTACTCTATGTAGAGTAGGTATACGAGAATAGCTGAATACGCTGATAGTGTTGTAACTTAACTCCTCATTTTGTTACTTAGTACTACTACTTAGTTAGTATCTTAGTAGTAGTTACATTTGTCATTCAAGGTTTTTCGCATCTCACCCGCATCTATATACAGCTCATACTCAACTTTACTATTGGCCTAATCCACAAGCTCAGAGTAGCACAGTGAGCTATGGAGAGGGCTATGCTCGGTATTTCTCTATGCGATCGCATCAGAAATGAGAAGATTCGTAGACGAACAAGGGTAACCGACATAGCTCAAAGAATTAGCCGGCTGAAGTGGCAATGGGCTGGCCACATAGTGCGAAGATTGCGAAGGACCGATAACCGTCAGCGGGTATCCGCTGGATGCAGAAGGCTCAGGACCGGTCAGAGTGGCGCAAGTTAGGGGAGGCCTATGTCCAGCAGTGGACCTCCAAGGGCTGATGGATGGATGGATGGAATCAACAATATGTATTATGTACTCAACATGAAACAATTTATTTTTATTTTTCACAAAATTTATTAAAATTTTCACTATCGTATTACACTATCGTGATTAAATCGCACGTAACTACACAATCATACAATTTACTCTGAAAACGCCTGCCACCACCCTCTTGCTTGACTCAGCCTCCAGACGACTCGGTCACTCATCGTGTTCCGGCTGGGGGTTTGAGTTGAGAGCCAGTTTCTTTCTTTATTTATTTCTTCATCGGTAATACCTGATGATGATGTCTCCGACCGATTTCGGCCATGGCGACCGCTTCGACTCCATAGACTATGTTTGGACAATTACATTAGAGCGCTCGTGCGCTCGAACGTGGCTGATGTATCCTATTTTTGTGGTAAACCCACGGGCGCAATGAGGGCACGTGAGTACACCATTGTCGTAGTAATAATGGATGGCAGTGGGTGGTCGAGCCTTAAGTTCGTCGCGTTTGATATCAAGGTCAGCTTTACGCCGTTCCTCAAAATCACGCACCTGCCTTTTAACTAGATTACGCCATTCTGATCGTTGAGCTGCCAAGTGTTCCCATCGCGAGGGCTCTATGTTGCATTTTTTCATGTGTCGCTTCTGAACATCTTTAAATCTGAGGAGTTGTCCGCCTTGCCTCCGCTTACCCTCCTGCAGTTCACAAAAGAAGATGCGCTTCGCCACTCGCTCCTCATCCATCCGCACTACGTGACCGCACCACCGAAGTTGGCGCTGCATCAGGTAAGACTCAATGCCACCAACATTGGCCTGCCGCAGTACCTCGGTATTACGCACGCGATCTGACCATCGGATCTTCAAAATATTGCGTAAGCATCTAAGGTGGAATCGATCTAGCATACGTATGTGGTGGCGATACACGCACCACGTCTCAGCGGAGTATAGGAGATTTGGCAGCACAACTGCCATATACACAGACACCTTTGTAGCCAGCTTCAGGTCGTGCGAGCAAAAAACCTTGCCATTCAATTTCCCGAATGCTGCTGCAGCAGCAGCAATCCTGCAATTGATTTCGGCATCAAGGTCACACTTAGATGTTATAGTGCTCCCCAGATAGCGGAACTTGTCCACCTGCTTCAATACATCCTCACCGAGCTTTATCGCCAGTGTCTCGTAACCGTGAGTGTCAAGGGACATCACTTCAGTCTTTTTGACACTGATCTTTAGGCCAAACTTGTGGCACGCATGGTGGAAATTGGACATAAGGTTTTGCAAACCATCCGGGGATTCAGCTACAAAGCACAGGTCATCCGCATACATGACCTCAGTGATCAATGCATACGAGACCTTAGTACGTGCCCCGAATCTAGCCAGATTGAAAAGACCGCCGTCAGTGCGAAACCGGATGCGGACTCCTTCAGAAGACATCTGTAAGACCTCCCGGACTACAACTGAAAAGTATAACGCAAACATAGTGGGTGCTAAGACACACCCTTGTTTCACCCCACAGGTAACGGGGAAAAACTCTGACTGCTCTCCATCCACGGTGACGCAGCACTGCATGTCGTCGTGCAGAAGTCTCAGAATTCTCACAAATTTCTCTGTGCATCCTAGCTTTTCCAGCATCATCCAAAGGGCCTCACGAGGAACACTGTCAAAGGCCTTCTCTAGGTCAACAAAGCAGAGGTACAGTTTTTGACTCTGTTCTCTGCTTTTTTCTTGAAGTTGACGCACAGAGAAGATAGCTTCACACGTGCCCCGGTTAGGACGGAAGCCAAACTGGGTTTCGGGCAAGATCTTTTCAGATAGAGTCTTTAGACGGTTGAGTAAAACTCTGGCAAAGATCTTTCCAGGTACTGAAAGTAATGAAATACCGCGGTAAGAATTGCAATCGGCACGGTCACCTTTATTCTTATAGAGAATACTAATGCGAGACTCTTTAAAATCTTTCGGGACTCGCTCTTTCTCCCACATATCAACATACAGGTTCCATACCACCTCATGCAATTTCTCACCGCCGTATTTCAGCAGCTCTCCCGGTATAAGATCAATGCCAGCTTTTATTTTTAATGTTACGTCGACCACGATTGAGGTAGATGCGGTGGCAGCCGCGGTTACTGCCATCCATCCGAGAAGAGACGAACAATTTTTAGGGCACCTTTTCTAGCCCCCTCCCCGGCTGAGCGAGGAAAGCAGTGCCTCCCTAAACAGGGCTGCTTTGTCACCCCAGGTGCTGCCTCATCCACACTGTCGTCCCCAATTTGCAGTGCGAAAGCGACCACGATATGCCTAGCATACCCCTGAGGCCGCCTCTGTGCAGGATTCAGACAAAGCCCGGTTTGCATCACACTGAACCTTTCTACATCATCCCATCGCCAGAGGACTTTACTTAATCGGAGTCCATATATCGGAAGCGGTCAAGTGCGCAGGATATATTAAGGTGCACAAGCGTACGCGCAAACGCAGGTGCACACACTCGTCCTTCCCCTCCTTTACCCAGTGGAACGGAGAACCGCTACGACCAGAGGAGGGTTGGGATGATGTGTCTGGCCGACGATAACCTAAGGTAATACCTAAGGTGTTACTGAAGTCAACGATGAGACGATGGAGGCGGCGATGACTACTTACCGTTTTACTTTATTATTTTCCAGGGCTACTCTCGCGGCGACAACTTGTTGCTACCGCTGTTGGTGGCTGCGCTGTCATCGGTGTGCCTCGTGTTGCTGCTGGCTTTGGCTGTGAGGCGTCGGAGGAGGTCCACGACCGCATCCTCACAGATTGGGGTAGGAATCTAATACCTTTAAACGAGCAATTCTTGTATATATGTATATATATATGATTGGAATCTCGGAATCGGCTCCAACGATTTTCATGAAATTTAGTATATAGGGGGTTTCAGGGGCGATAAATCGATCTTTCGATCGGATTTTTTTTTTGAAAATGTCGTTTTATCGGTGTTTTCAGGCAATAATAAAGTTCTACAATATACTCTTCCTGACATCTATTGGCAAGTAGCAATACTAAAGCTACTTACTTCAGTAAATGGCGTTGTTAAGCAACACTAAACCGAGCAAAGCTCGGTCATCCGGGTACTTATATCTTAATAAGACTACTGACTTCTGACTCTCTGACTGACTTATATCTATTTATACCGTGTGTACTGCTTGGTACAGTAAGCAAAAGAGAGATATGCAGAACATGATTCTAGAACCTTCTGGAACGTTTAATATTACACAATGTTTGTGTTATCTATATAAAATGCAAGTGATTGACTGATGTATCAACGCACAGGCCAAACCCGGCTAGAAACTTAAAATTTCGCACACGTATTCCTCTTATGATGTATGCATCCACTAAGGAAGGATTTTTCAAAAATCAACCCCCCAAGGCCTGAAATAGGGGATAAATATGATAAGTATAATTTCCGCGTGCGAAGCTGCGGGCAACAGGTAGTTACCTATCAATGTCAATGTTGTTATCTGTATACGTAACCTAATAACGTTAACAATATGTAGTATTCATCATTAGGCAGGTTGCAGGCATAACATGGAGTAGAGTAGCCAGAGAGAAATCCGAATGGAATAGGTTGGAGGAGGCCTTTGCCAACTGGCAAACGGACTTACAGAAAGTAAAGAAGCACCAAATACGCGAATAAATTTAAATTGTATAAAATACATATTTGACAGTGCAGTAGTATAAGAAACAAAAAAATCTGTTGTCCAAATAAAAGGCTTTATTATTATTATTATTATTTAGTAGGTACCTTATTTAGTAGGTTTAGTAGGTCATCATTATGGATGGTTTTGAATCATGCCCTACATACCCATCTCTTTTGCTTTGTGTACCTACATAAACATGAATTAGTCGATACATATTCGTAACACATAACATTTGTTCCAGAAGTTAACCGCCGACCTTCAGGAGGATGACAACACTAACCTCTTGACTGCTGAGAACCCGGAAGAGACCGAGGAGTGATCACCAAGCTTGGTCTTCAGCTTATCACAAAACAAGCTATAATACCTACCTACAACCTATTCTAATACTGTGCTTTGTAACCACACACTTGAAAAAAGAACCAGACGTCACCTTGTCTTATCGAGAGTGACGCCGGGCGCTTACCATATGTGCGTAATTTTTAGTGCGGTCCGACCAATCCGACGCGGTAATGGCAGCCGATTAAAAACTCTAGGTTTTATGACATAGGCAAAGTTAAATAACAATGTTTACAATATTTCGCTAAAATAGATTGCTAGGTAGGTTTTGAGCACAAATTATACTTATTCGGCATTTAGCTGCGTTTGTATGTACTATATTCTTTCCAAGTTTGAAGAAACTACAACTTTTCTTTCCAAACCTATTGCTTACGGAATTCCATTTAATTTTAAGTTATCGTTCCTTTTTTATAGCCGGATAACGAGACATAACATATTGCCACCTAATGGTAAGTGGTCAGTCAGTTCAGTTACCGTACACAAAGGCGACAGTGACCACTAACTTAAGGCTGACGTCGACTAGGCTCGCCGAGCAGAGTCGAATCGAATCGCAGAAAGTCGCTCCTACTACATTTTCTATGAAACTGCGTCCATTAGTGACGAGTCGCGGCGCGCCGAATTGAATCGCCCGGAGTTGTTCGACGGGCGAATTTCGCCAATGTATTTTTATTTATTTCTTTAGTTCATAGTTATTTTTTCAACTAAATGTCATGTAATCAGTATTTTGGAGCACGCCGTTTCCTTTTTCTTATATTCTCCTTTTTTTCATCAAAAAGAATTTGAAATAAAAACATCTCCTCATCCGAGCTATTCATGACGCAAACACGACTTATTCGATTCGATTCGTCAGACATAGACGCACAGGAATAAATGCGACTCGCTTCGATTCGACGCGTTTCTTCTGTAATCTATGCCTGGCTTTACAGTGACGCGCAGGAGTCACCATTGTTAGTGGTCACTGCCACCAGTGGCCATCTGCTATTCTGCATGATTGAAACGTTACCGATACATTGCTCAATAGAAGAATTGATTATGATCATTTGATCACAAAAAAAAAATTTAAACTTATGTTATCGCTGATTTTATTTTTTGTCTGTAACAGCTAATACGAACATTTTCAAAATACAAAAATCGTACCATTACAGTTTAAAGATAATAAAATGATTTTAGATTTTGTTTAAGGTATATCAAATCTAGAATCTAGTAATTTATTTATCTCATAAGTTATCTAATTATAAAGTTCAATTTTATAGTTGCCCTGTGAAAGATTTTTTTAGTACAAAGAATTTTAAGAATTATCGCATACGTCTACTGCATAGTATTTATTACTACTAGGATACCATTAAGGCTATGGAACCGTTTTTTAATTACATATAAGCTATGGAAGCAATGTTTTCAATGTAGGTATCATTATTTTACTCAAAGTACTTTACCTGAGTACTTAAAGCTTTACTATAAAATATAAATAGTCAGTCTTTTGATGGAGATATCACAATAATAGATTATTGCAAATATTTTTTGAAAGGGAGTTAAAAGTAGAATTGCTATATCAAACAAGTAGGGTGTATGGAGTATTGTATTGTAAATGGAAGTATTTAGTTGGTTTGCTAGGTCGTATCAAGTAGCATTGTATAATAATAACCTATTATATTTTTCTAATCCAAGACATGACGGGAGGATAAAATAAAACGCATACATTTCAAATAAATTCGAGAAACGCATCGCAATTATAGTTCAATTATTTTTCTGTTAAATGCATATAGCGTATCCATGAGCTTGTAGGGATCTGTATAATTACATTTTCATGTTTTTGATTCATAATTTCTGGTTTGTAAAATAATATAACAATGCCTTTAGAACCTCATTTCTTACTGCAGTCACCATTAAGGCCCTTTTCATTATCATTATGTTATAAAGACATCGTTGTATAGTATTTCTCGACAGTATTAACAGTAACTATGGTATTATAGACGTTGGGTCCGTTGTATTTTGTAGTCCTACGATAGCTTTAAGACAAATTTATCAATTTTGATGTTGCGTGTCTATCTTATCCTATTTTAAACTCGGTGTCACCTATCTCCAGAAAGTATTTAACTAAATTCTCGAATAAATTTGCATCAAAATCGTTTTTAAATAGATATAAGACTGATATAATATGATTTTGTTGTAACGTTTAAACAAATTAGTAGCGGAATATTCCATGTGTTGAAAATGTTTTTATAAACATAAGTATGATCCTTTCTTATTGTCTTTAGCGTGCTATTTCCATGTTAGATATTAAGTAAATTGTGTGTGAGCGATATCAATATCCTATTTTGATAATTATTTGAATGTGATATCTTAGAATCAGTGCAACTGTTTACATTTTTCACGAGAACTCTGTAACTTATTAAAATAGTATTATAAATTCAATAAAGTATGTAAATTAATCGCGTGGTTGCAACGCTGATGCACTTTTAATCATTGCTAACATATATCAAATACAAATGTATATCGCACACTAAATTGATAGAGGTTAAGTTTTATAAGCTTCGTGTCGATAGAAAGCTGTGTGATCATTTTATATTATGCTATTCACACTTTACCATGTACATACCTACCTAATAAATTGTGTTTCCCCCACCGAATACTTGTTTTAATTCTGTTGAATAATTCGTTTTTGGGAACATCAAAACAATTTTCTTTTTAATTTATATTCATTTATTTACAAAATGTATTAACCTTTACATTAACGTCATATCAAGTATATTACAAAAAATAATACATAGTATTGCATACCTACACTAACGTTACTTTATCATATTGATAATTGGTTAGTCTTATTTAGTGAATTCCTTCTTGTGGTAGAATAGTTATAAAAAACTGCACCAAAATGAGTTATCATATTGAATTATTTAGATATTACAGTAATATCACTGTACTACTGATTAGTACCAACAATATTCTACATTTAAGACCAACGTTTATATTTACAAATTAATTTGTGATTGCCCGTTTTATTCTCCACATACCTGCCGTATGACAATTAATTTAATAAATTTTTCTACCTACCTATGTAAAGGACTTGGCAATATAAAGCTGTCATTCTTCTTTATATTATTCATTTTACCTATTGCTTCTTAGAAGTGATTGTGTATAATTTTGTATACTAAAGTAAACCATATTAAAGTCAGCTTTCATAGTTTATCGCCATTATTAATTATTTATTAATATTATTCATATGAAAACGTCCGTATAAAGAAACATTCACATCAAACTTGTTATTGGGTTACTAAAGTTGATACAATATTATATTGAATTACTCTAGCTTTTAAATTTTTCTAGCTTTTCTTTTTACATATCTTTGTTTTAATGCGTACCAAATTTGTTAAGTAGTGGCGTACCGGATTTTAAATTAAAATGCAGCTAGGAAATACGCGTAGATACCAGTAAAACACTAGTATCGCATGTTTAATAAAAATTATTATCACACATTCTATGGAACAGTGACACAATTGACATCTTTAAGTAGAGAAAAAAGTGACATAATTTTAAATCATCATTGTTTACAAAAATAATTTAAAACCTATCTATTGGATTTCAATAACAGGTGCCTATGGTATGCAGTCCACATAAATACGCAAGGAAGTCACAACCTAAATTATTTCATAATGCATAGAGAAACAATAAAGCTAAAATATTGCATTTTGTTTTCAGAGTGATAATTCCCAAAATACTTTTAAAATACTTTAAAAATAATTACTCAACTAAAACTCCAATTCACATCTTATAAACAACTTATTATTATTTTTTATCATAATTTGAATTTTAGGAAATTTTGCATTATTTAATCGGTCATTTTTGTACCTTTATCTGCTTTTTAGAAATATAAAATTAATTGTTTCTCGACATTCATAAAGTATTTAACCGTCTTAACTGATTAATTGTATATTAATTCTTCTCTTCTGTTTTCTGTATCTTCTTATCTCTTAATTAACAATTAACCTCCTTACAATTGGTTATTGAGGTTTAGTTTATTAAAATAAAATTACTTTTAAATTAACTTATTCTTAATGTAATGATAACTCAATTATGTTGCCGTTACATAAATTAAAGATAACGTTAAATTAAAGTAAGACTTTTTACAATATCTGAACTATTAAATAAATAGTAATAATAATTATGTTTTAAACCAATTATAAACCCACCTTACAAAATTTACTACAAAACCTGTAGAATCTATATTATACAATCACATATACACTTGAACTTAATACAAAACTCATAAGATTAAACATTACTACATAATTTGAGCTCTCATGACACTCAAAACGTAACAATAGCTCTATTAACATAATGTTTAAAGTATGCATACATAGAGAATTTGCGAGAAAAATGTACATAAAATGTGCATAACCCTTTATAGACTATTATGTACAAAACACAACAAGGACGACATTTGCAACGGACTATAAAACATGTTACTATTAAAATTCTAGTGCGGAAACTGCGTCAGACTAAAACAATGTATGAACTATGAATAATTGACATTGGGGTCTCTTACGATGACGTTAAGGCTGATATATTTAGGTGAAGGCACTTAAACCTCCATAAAAATTACAAATGCAAAAACTGACACAACTGCAAAAGCCACTGTATTTATTTCAATATATGAAATATGACTTGGATAAAACAGACGTACAAATAGTGTCTTATGACAGGTAGATTCATCCATAATCCGTAACAAAAGGCACATTTTTACCATATGATCTACTTGTATACGTTATTCTGTGAATAAAATATCATATCTGACTGCCATGTTACATATAAAATAAATAAATAAATAACGCTTCACACTCATAGCCCCACACTAGGATTCCCTGTGTCGTGGGTGCCATGGACATCACACAAGACAAGGACATTCACACCCAGACCAAGAACAGAAATTCAAACTCATCATTCAAATTTCCGCCTCGCTGGGAATCGAACCCAGGACCCTTGGCGCGGCGATCCGGCATGGTAACCATTGCGCCACACGGGTCGTCAATGGGGTATATTTGAATGTTATCATAGTAACGACGGTTGACGTCATTACAATTCGGCAAAATTAACTTACATCTTTAGTTGCGCTTTGCTGATAATCCATACATACATAAATGCCTCATTGCCTTTCCTCTGGTTAAACCTGGTGATGCTAAGATTGACAATATTGATATGAAATTATCTACTATATAGAAAACTTATTGTTGCTTTGTCATCTGTACACACAATACTGTCAAATTATGCAATATGCAAATTGTCCATGTATACATACCTACGCACATACAAACACATCTATCTGTATCATTGTTCACTAGGGAGGCGGATGGGCCGGTTTCAAGAGTCTCGCCAGAACATGTCTCCCACCAACTAACTTCAGTTGTTGACCGTCCATCAGCACACTACGGACACCGCTAGATGTCGGTACCGTCGTATTTGTCACTGCCTGAAATGTACAATTTTATTTAATACTAGGAAATCGTTCTCGCTTCGCTTCGGGAAAAATATAAAAAAATATATAATATAGCTTGTCACCCGGGGATAGTGTAGCTTCCCAACAATGAAAGAATTTTTCAAATCGGTTCGGTAGTTTCGGTGCCTATTCAATGCAAACAAACAATCAAATCTTTCCTCTTTATAATATTAGTATAGATTTTACAAATCAAAGTATGACCTTAATTTTCTTTAAGTATTTTTGTATTTTTCACTTAAGAAGCTTCTTGAATCTTGAACACTTGTTTAAAGTTCAATATACGGAAAGTAAACCAGAGATTTGTTGGAATGCAATGTATTGAAAATTTGTTGTTGCGAAGTTCGAAAGAAGGGCTTCTGGAAAGAAGCCCGTTTAAATAGGTTTTGGCTATCGCCCAATTTTGGTTACATTTAATCATGCTATCTTTTATAATTTATTCTGATTAAATAGATGCACCCATTTAGGTTCCAAATATGAAACATATTAAAAACAACATTATATTTTATTAATTATAAAAATTATTTATAAATATCACTAATTTTTAATCATCGATTTATAAAAATTGCTAAAACATGCAGCATGGGGCCTTAACATGTTTTTAATAAGAAAGATTTTCCGTAATTTAAAGATAACAACTAACAATTAACCTAATCTATGTTGAATATCATAACTATAATTTTTATATTATAGCTTAACAAATCTAAAATAATAATATTGTCATTTGATTAATAGATTTAATTAGCAAGAAATTAATTTTGTGTTATTATTCAATATTTTTATAGGGTATTGAATAGCTTATTTTCTCCATGCATTTCTTCCATTTACCATCCAATTATCATTTACTATAACTATACTTGGGTTTTATATTATGTATTGATGGTGCTTATTTTGATTTTAATGTTAGACACTAAATAAATACGTTTTAATTACAGTCTGAAGAAATCCCTTATTCCCCTACTTGGTTATTCTCATGCTTCCTATCAATATAATCTATTCATGCAACTTCCACCATATAAACTGTATCACTCTTAAATCATCAAAGCATGCGGTCTTCATTCACCTGTTGTAACTTTATTCCTTGGGGAAGCTTTACTTGATGTATTGGATTCACCTATAATACAATTTATGCCCATTACAAAAAAAACATAACAAAAATATAACAAGAAAATTGTTCATAAAAATAAGATTCCAATAAATGTATAACGTAACTATATACTAAAAATAAAAATGTGACTTATTAATAACAAAAATTAGAACCAACCAAAAATATGGGATTAAACATAAAATTGTACCGTGTTTTTTCACTGTAATGCCTTTTTGAGACTTACTCCTACATTGTCAATTGTGAAACATTTCAAGCCGTTAAAAATATCACACACTCAATGTTATGTTTCCCGATGTTCTATAAATTACAAAACGCCTGATAATACAAACAAAAAGTGTACACGTATCAGTTGATTTCTTGAGTCGTAATTTTTTAAGTAAGTGGAATTATTGACCTCTATAAAAATTTTGAAAAATTTTGAAATTTTCGACGTTTTCTAACATTTTCACTTGACATTTTAATAAAATGGCTTATGATTATGCTTATAATATATTTACTGACCTGTTGCAATTTTAACACAGGTGCTGATGAAGTCGATGTTGTTGCAGTTTGGGCTCCAGAAAATAGATACAATAAATATTGATATATATTTTTATTAAAGTTTTTATTTAACGTTGCGACAAGCCAATATTTGAATTCTTACCTATATTACTTAACACTATAGTCTGTGACGTTGTCGCACCGCCTGTAGATGTCACTCGGATCGCACTGCCGTCGCTTTGCTAATGACAGAAAATCGATAAATCGTAGAACAACACAGACAAATTCTAACCCTTTTATTCATAAAAACAAGCAAAGTTGTAGAAGGCTTACAAAGTGTTTTGTTTTTTTTTCACTCTTATGAAAAACGATAAACATAAAACATTACAAGAGCGCATGCATATGAATGAGATCGTAACAGTTTAAGGTAATTAATTGCAAATAAAAATTATTATCAAATATCCCGCCAATAACGTCACGTGACGACACTAACCGATATTCAATACTATCTGTCCACTGAAGTTTGAATTTGCATATAAAATACGAACAATGACGTCATATTCTCAAAATGGCGTCTGAGGTCACGTGACAGTGAGTACATTTTTTAACATTTTAAATTAATTATATTTAATTTATTGTGATTGATTTCGATAAAATAATAATATTTTAGGCCTTTAAACGTTACCTTTAGGCGTTACCACTAATACTTTGGACATAAATATTAATTTATAATTAGCGACAACATCTCTATTGTTTTGCCGACTGTACCTGCAGTATAATGTTGTGCAGCGGCTTGGCCGAGGTGAGCAGCAGCGGGCGAGCGAGCCGCGCGGCGGGCGACACCACGCGCACGTTGCCGCGCCCGCGCGCGCCCAGCACGCCGTCCAGAGAGATCATCTGGCCCTGGACATACCGCGGGTTGGGTTATGTGGACCAACACTTCACCGTGGTTACCGTGAAACATTGCTTAGTTAGCGAGGCAACATTTTACCCTGAACATCTTTTTATGGAAATAGCCGGCAAACGTGCTGACGATCCACCTGATGGTAAGTGGTTATCGTCGCCCATGGACATCAGCAACACCAAAGGCATCACTGATGTGTTGCCGGACAAGAAAGAAGGAAGAAAAAGAAAGAAAGAACTGGCTCATAAGCCCTCAGCCGGAACACGACGAGTCGTTTGGCGGCTGACTCATGCTCAGGGTGGTAGCTATCCAGGCGAACTCCATGGAGAAATAATAATAGTAATAATGGTATTAATTAACAATTAAAATCATTATTACCAGTATAATCCCTCGAGGGGCCCTACCACCAGCGGGCCGGATTTAGTCGCCTCTTATGACACCCATCCAGCGTGGGATTGGGGGTTAGTATACTAAGCCGCCCCAATACGGCTAAAACATACCCTTAACATAACTGACAGGTTAGCTTATGTATAGAATCATCTGATGATCAATAATCGCCTTGTCGATTCAATGTCAGTTCCATACAGGGGGTCTGGATCTGGGGGTCTGGAATCTAGCTAAATCTCTAATTTTCTAAGTTAAGGTCAATTCCCACGGAGAGGCCACCAAACTATCTATCCTATTATTAAATAGTATGTATCTATAATTGTATAGGGTATCATTCATGTACTGAAATTTCTCGTAACGAAACCAGAGCGTTTAATAATGGTATTATAAAAAAAACTATTGCTTACCTGCGCATTAGTTAACAATTTAGCAACAATCGGCTGCGTCGTCTTGTCTGCCGCGTTCTGAGCTCGGACCACCTGAGCGATCGGCTTGGGAGTCTGGTTAGCGAGCTGCAAGGCCTGCCCGCTAGCCAGCTGGATGGTCTGACCGCTGGGCAGCTGAACAGTCTGTCCACTCGACAACTGCAACGTCTGTCCGCTCGGCAACTGAACAGTCTGTCCCCCGATCTGCACCGTTTGCACACCTTGCCCGCTCTGCATAACGTTTTGCACGTTCTGTCCGGATATATTTTGTCCGGCTAACTGCACAGTTTGCACGTTCCCAGCTAACTGAACACCTGTTGAGGGCAGCACGCTCTGACTCGCTACTTGTACGCTCTGTCCGCTCGGTAGCTTCACTGTATGTCCGGTTAGTTGGACCGTTTGTCCGGCTATTTGGACGGTTTGACCCGCGAGTTGGACTGTGGATACCGGTATCTGAACGGCTGACTGTTGGCTTGTGCTCTGGATAGATAAAAGGAGGTTAATCAGCGTAATGTTACGTGTGTTATTGCGATATACAGAGTAATACAATGTTACATTACATTAATTTAACTAACGCTTTGGTGAAGTATGATACCCTATGTAGTATTTAATTTGCGTCAAGGGTGTCAGTATTTAGTTAACAACAATATAGTTTTCAGTAACAACAATACAGTAGTTAATTCAATACTCAATACTTTCATTGCATAAATATGAAGTATCATGGTACTTAACACAGTCACATCACATGCTTCTCCTTATTTACCTAAATCTTTCGCTGTAAATCTTCTTCCCCATCCCTAATCTCAGTTTATTTATCTCTCGCTCTCATTCTACGTATCATCTCTACCAGTATCTATTAAAGAATTAAAGAATTAAAGAATTTTTATTGGTCCAATAAATCTTACATAATTTACATGTTGTTGGGACCCACCTTTTAAGCATCAGTAATGCCTGTGTTAGGGGGTCCCGCTCTTCCATTTTGTACATCTAGATATTGGACTTAACTTAAAATTATACAATGAAAGATAACAAGATAGGATATTAACAAGATAGAGATTGTGTGTGTGTGTGTGTGTGTGTGTGTGTGTATGTGTGTGTGTGTATGTGTGTGTGTGTGTGTGTGTGTGTATGTGTGTGTGTGAGTGAGTGAGTTCGTGTATATGTGTGTGTGTGTGTGAGGGTGATTGGGTGGGTAGGTGTGTGGATGTGTATATTTGTGTTTGTTTGAAAATAGTGTATATTTCTTAATTAATTACTTAATAAAACTTCAGTATCATCGTAATTAAGTTTCATAAGCCATTTGGTCAACTCTTTTTTAAGTTGATAATGGTTCATATTAATTATGTTTAATACCTTATTTATATTTTTATACACATGTGTAGATTGTTTAGCATAATGTTGTCTAGCAAAATTTGTCTTAACGTTGATTGTTTCAATTTGTATTCTTCTTTTTGAGTAGGTATTTTGATCTATTTTTACATGATTATGTTTTTTTAGGAGTAAATTTAAAATGTATAGTTTTCTCACACTCAGTACATTCGTAGTAGCATAAAGTTGCTCAGTAGGAAATCTATAGGGCAGGTTATACATTACTTTTAATAGTAGTCTTTGGCTACGCTCTAACCCCAAAAATTTCATTTTTGAAGCACCACCCCATACTGGAATACAATACATCAGTATCGACTGTGCTAGTGCCAAATAGATTTGATTTAATAGTTTTACTGTTGCTACATGTTTCAAGCTCTTAAAAAGCCAGATCAGTTTTCTAGTTCTGCCGGTTAATAAATCTAAATGAGCGTGCCAGGAGAGTCTTTGGTCAATAATAATACCTAAGTATTTTATTGTTTCAGTTTTCCCAATTTTTGGACAAGCGCAGTTAGATTGGTTGGTGTCACAGTTGTGGATAGTTATGTAATTTTTATTCGGTTGAGTTCTATTGTTTATTGAAAAACATATGAAGCTCGTTTTAGCCGTGTTTAAAGATAGACAATTTAGGTTAAGCCATTTTGCAATGTCTTTCAGATTAGTTTCAGCCGTGTTATAAACCTCATCCCATGTTTGACCGTAGTATACTATTGCAGTATCATCTGCGTATGCAACTAGGTGTCCATTTTTTATTTTCTGTTTACATAAGTCATTTATGTATACTAGAAAGAGGGTAGGTCCTAGGACACTACCCTGCGGCACCCCAAAGGTTATGTGAAGGTCATTACTAGTATATTCTCCAATCTTAACTCGTTGCGTCCGCCCAGTAAGATAGTCCTTTATTAAGTCTAATTGTAAGCCTCTTATGCCTATCTTTTCTAGTTTTTGAACTAGAGTGGGGATCTATACAGTGTCAAATGCTTTTTTTAAGTCTAAGAAAACAGATAAACACTTATTTTTACGGTCTAGATGGTCCACAATACTTCCTGTTAAATCTAAAATTGCATCTTCTGTACTTTTCCCTTCCCTAAATCCGTATTGTGAATCTGACAAAATATTGTATTTTTTAAGATATTTTAAAAGTCTATTGTTTATTAATTTTTCTAATATTTTTGAAATTCCCGACAAGACAGAGATTGGCCTGTAATTATTAACTTCTGATCGATCCCCACTCTTGTATACAGGTGTAATAATGGCTTGTTTAAGCAAAGAAGGAAAGATACCTTTAGTGAAACACAAATTAGCCAAATGACATAAGATTGGGGATATTAAATCTTTGGACATTTTGAGGAACATAGTAGGTATGCCATCAATACCAGGTGCACTGTCTGATTTTAGACTCATAATAATAGATTTTATTTCATCACAGTCAGTATCAAAAATCACAAAAGATGATGACTGTGCATCAGCCGTTATTGTTGGTGTATTATTAGAGGCTACATGATTTACGCTTTGTGTAATACCTTCGGCGAGATTTCGGCCAATATTAGCAAAGAAGGTATTCACCTTGTTTACTGATTTCATGGGATAGGATTCTATCTGTAACAATTCGATATTAGATTGTTTCGTTTGTTTTATGTTTGTAATGGTTTTAATGTTATTCCACAGGACTTTAGGATTTTTAACTAGGAGCTGTTTTCTGTCGTATGTACGTTTTAATTTCTTAATAAGATTGTTACAATAGTTCCGGTATCTTTTATACGTAATTTTTAAAATCTCATCATCAGGATTACATTTTAATTGTTTTTGCATATTGTTTCTATTTCGTATACATCTCAGAATGCCAGAGGTTATCCATGGTTTAATCGTGCGTTTACTGTTAGGTAGGGGTGTTATATGAGTGTTTTCACATATGGAACTAGATATTTTGTCGATTAATTTCTCAGTTAAGGTATTAGGGTCTTCACAGTATAGTAGAGAGGGCAGGTTTTTATTAGCGAGATTTATAAGAGCCTGATCAAAATCGACAAAAGTTTTTGTTTTGGGGTATATATTTGATTTTTTTACTTTTGACAAGCATAGGATGACCATTTTGTGATCAGTAATGGTTGTATTCAAGACAGCTACATTAGCAGTCAACTTCTGTTTGTGTAATTTAAGTACGAAATGATCTAGACAACTTTTCTCTCTTGTAGCTATCAAGTGACCAGGAAGTAGACCATAAGAAGATAACATATTTAAATAATTGTTTCTGTTTTTAGTGTCCATAGTACTTTCATTAATTTTTGAAATTAGATTAATATTTATATCTCCTGTTAATATGATATTTTGACATTTACGTATGGTTTCAAGATGGGTTTGGAGTGATTCCAGAAATTTATCTGTGTTTGGGTTTGAAGGAGATCTATATACACCTAGCACAACACAATTTAAGATATCTATTTGTAAGCATGATGCTTCTTCTAATTTAATTTCTTTGATCGTCGGTTTAAGTTTAGTTTTTATGTAAGTGACCACTCCGTCATTCTGATTAAGATGACTTTTAGTAGCAAAAGAAGTATAATTGTTTAATTGAGGTATCGGTTTGTTGCTATCTAATCTACATTCAGTTAAAATAATAATATCCACATCATGTTTCAAGTTTGAGATTGTTATTTGCAAATCATCGAAGTTTTTGTAAATACTGCGAATATTCTGTGTAATTATAGTTAGGTCATTTTTATTCATTATTATATATTTATTTATTTCTTCTATATCGCAGCTTATTGAATTACATATTTCTGTTTGATCTATTTCATTCGATGTTATTAGTTTACTATCCATTATTACAGAAAGCTAAAGGCACATATGTATAGTATGAGTGTGAGATAGAGTAAAAGTTTAATAATAGTGTGAGGAAGTTACAGATGAATTGTAGGTAAATTGAAAATAGAGATCGAATATTAATGCTTATGAAACTATCATGTTTTTTCGTGTATAAAATGTAATTATTGTGTTTTAGTGTATATGTAATGTGATGTTTAACAATTTTTGATTTTACCACTAGTCATGTCTTCAATAACAATTGTTGAAGTTGTGCTTCTCGAGTTATGTTTATTATTGGAGAGTTTTCGTTGAATCGAAGGTAAACTTTTCCAAAATTTGTCCAGCAATATTTATAGTTGTTTGCTTGCTTAAAATCCCTCGCCACGAAATACAGCCTTGACGCCTGTGGTGTTAGATTTTCTGAGATAAAAATAGGTGTATCAGGTTGAGCATTTAGTCCAAGGTGTTTCGCGCTTAACTTATTTGTTTTATTTTTGTAGTTGTAAGTTTTAGAAGCCTTCAAAATATCCATTTTGACTAGTGTATTTGTAAATTCAACAATAAGTGTACTTCTTTCCTGGTTCTTCTTCTTAGTTTTTATGATGTCCTTAATATCCGATTTTTCCATTTTAACGTTGATGCTATCACATAGTTTTGTAACCATGTGCAGGAGATCTATTTTATTTTCCTGTCCTTTCAAGGGCACATTTTTTATTTCTATGTTAGTTTTCCTATCTATTCTATGCTGTTCTTCCATTTTATTCTCCAACATAATTATGTGCTCAGTGTCTTTCTTTCCTTGTGCCTCTAATTTATTAATTTTAGTCTTTAACTCCGAGTTTTCTTCCGTAAGGAGCGCTAAGGTGCTTTGCATTACATTGTTTTGTTGGATATCATGTAATGTATTAAGTATTATGTTCGTTTTCTTCATGAGGTCTTTTATTTCATTTCTAAGTTCCAGCATTATAGCGTCCCTATCTTGTGTGATGTGTCCTTCAAAAATTCTCTTCTTTTTATTTCGGTCACTGATATAGTTAGGTGGAGTTATGTCGTCAAAGTCCATGCTTGTTATGTCCGGAGCAGACGTTGAGGTGTTTGGAGAGCGCGTCGTCATTGTTACGATATTTAATTATGTTTATTACGTAGCAAAGTGAGCGCTGGCCACTGCCTTGCTCAAGGTTAAAGGATAGGTACGTTGTAGCCGATAGTTTCGCTCGCGGCGTAACGCTTACCTAGTATCGTAGCTCGTAGCAACTATTTCGTAGCGGCCGAAGTTATCTGCTACAGTGCAGCGTGCAGTGAAATATTCCGTCGAGTAGTGATTGAGGCGAGATAACACTATAGATCCTGTCTTCTTTCCTCACCGCATGAGTTGTCCGCGAACTGTCAGGCGATCGTATGAACGGCAATTCATAGTATTATTTCGAATCTTAAACCCGTACCGTAATATTAAATTTGTTTGTTTGCGGGACACGTCCGTTCACCTCGGCGGCACAGAAGGAAGAGCTATTTCTACGTATCTATCTATCCCATCAATCCCCATCGGGTAGTAAAGCGTAGTTACTTTGTAAAAACCTAGTCGCCAATTAAAACCAACCTGTGTGGGCCTAGTCGCCAATTATAACCAACCTGTATAACTTGCGGGCGCGGACTAGTACTCTTCATAGTGGTCACGGCGCGCACCGCCTGAGGGGACGCCAGCTGGACGGTCTGTCCGCTGGGCAGCCGCACGGTCGACTGGAGTGAGGACAGCAGCGCGTGTGACGTCAGCTGGACGGCTTGACCGCCCAGGTGTACGGTGCGCCCGCCGGGGAGCTGCACAGTGCGGGTACCCACTGACGGCGTCACGACCGTCGGTTGACTGCTCACTGCTGTTGTGTTTACTGTACTCTGAAATAGTTGTGTCTTGATAGTTATTAAGAGCATTGAAGTATTATTACTAGCGTATAGAACGGACATCGCGAACACCATGTATGTCCTAATGCATTGGCGCTACGTAGCTTCAATCTTCAATGCATTCGTTCAATTTTGAAAGGAGAACGGGGGCTCAATTTTGAAAATCGAACCTTCCGGGCGGGTGACACATTTTGTTCGAGATGTCTGTTCTATGACATTATACTTCAATGATTAAGAGTTTTTTTTGTTTACGACAAGCGCTACGGTTGGTAATTGTATTGTGAATTGTTTAATAATAGGTAATAGGGTGATGACACTTGTAATAAAATTTTATATTTTATATATTTTCAACATATTTAAGCTGCATCGCTAATGCATATTGCAATGGTATTCACTATATGCTATTGCAAACCAAGAAGATCAATAAGACTGATTGTGTGTATGTGTGTATTTGTGTGTGTGTGTGTGCGTGTGTGTGTGCGTGTGCGTGCGTGTGTATGTGTGCGTGCATGTGTGTGTGCGTGTAGTCCTAACACTCACCTGCGCTATCGTAGTAACGGACGCCGTACTAGGTACTATCGGCCGCTTTTTCGATGCTGTTGTTGTACACGCTAGGAACGACAAAATATTTAAAATCATCGAATTCATAAAAAAAATAAAAATATATTACTGAAGGGGATGTAATGTATATTGTATTAACTGAATCAAATTTAAGCTTCAACAAAATTTAAAGAAATAAAAATTGGGTAAAACACTTACTTTTCACTTGCTAAAGTTTCTTTCACTCGTTAAAGGGGCCATATTAATCATAAATGCTTTAACACTATTTTATTTTATTTTTATTTTTCTTTATTTGGGAAACATACAATGTCTTATAACTACATGACGTATGACGTATGAATGACAAGGTGGTATCGATACTTACTCTGTTGCATGAGAGCTCGCGGTGATATGAGCGACTTGCCGGAAGAGGGCGTGGCCGGGCTCAACACCCGCACCACGCCCCTTCGGATGCTGGTCGTTGTTGTTGATGTCTGCAACAACGGTAAATGTTAACACTATCGTAATTTCTTACACATAATAATACAAAGTTTACTGATAAAATCCCGTCAATTCTTTAATGTACTTTTGGAATGTTAAAATAATACACACACACACATACACACACACTCACACGCAAGATTGCATGTCGGACACAAACCTTAACTTAGTTTAGTATTTATGTTTCTCATTTTAAGTGATGTAAAAATCTTATGAGAAATAAAGATTCTTTGAACCGAACCGAATATTTTCATTTTTATTTTATTTAAAAAAAATATATGATTTGTTCTAAAAATTCCAACTTTAAACTGCTCTCCTGTAAAGTTAGCTCAATGTTTCCTTTCAAGCGTGGATATAATTTATTTCCATACCTGCGTGGCCGGCGTGCACACTACCGCAGTGGCTACCGGCGTCGCGCTAGTAGTTTGAACTGCCGACGGTTTGATAAGCAGCGATCTTGTCACTTGAGTCAACTGTCAAACATTAAAGTAACAGCAAAAAATGTAGTAAGATTTGCTAAAATTATTTTGTTTTGTAGTTAATAAAGCACAGATCTGTCATATTCTTAACACATTACCATATCCCTATAATATCAAAATTAAACATACAGTCACCCCAGGTAACTTTAACAAATAACCAAGTTTCAAGGCAGTACGAAGAAGTTTTAAACTTATGGATGACAAGCTTCGAAGCGGTACCGTAAGACGTATCACGTGACATTTGCTGAACAATTCGACCAATCATAAGCCTGATTGACGTTGACTTAGACTTGTAGATATTCATGTCGGTGTGAAACTTCCACCAAGATAGGGCGCTGATATTCATACAATGTCACGTGATCCAATTTCAGTTCTTGTCAAAGCTTGTCCTCTAACTATAACCTTCTTGGCAGGGACCTTAAAATATTATCTTCAAAGATACACTAACCTGGGTTGACTATTGACAGTATTAAGCACAAACCTTTGGCTGGGTCTGCTGGACAGATACAGGCGCAGTCGGTTGTATTACAGTAGCAACTGTTGTGACAATCTGGCTCGACGTACTAGCCACACTTGACTGCAATATAAATTAAGTGTTGGGTCATTTATAAAAAAAAAAACTAAAAATTAATAGAAGGAACTATCTTATTTTAAGTGACATGGAAGCGTTATTTATTTATGGGAATAATAATAAAAATGAAGTATCTAATCAAGACTAAGCCGCAATAGGCATGTTGACGAATTTTAGGATTCAATTTTATTTTTCAATTTAAAAACAAAAATTGATAAATAAAAATCAATATCAAAAATTTTACTACCAAAAACGTCACGTGACGTCACTAACCGATGTTCGATACTGGCGGGCTATTGAAGTTCGTTGAATTTGGTTTTTAAATACGAACATTGACGTCATATGCTCAAAACGGCGTTTGAGGTCACGTGACAGTGAGCACTGTTTTAAACATTTTAAAGTAATTTAAACATTTTAAATAACATTTAATTTATAATTTAATAACATTTCAGGTGTTTAAATGTTACCAATAATACTTTGAACATAAATTTATATTAATTTACAGTTAGTGTCAACATCCCTATTGTTCAATGTTACCCGAGATTACTGAACTCACAGGTGGTTGTGGTGGGTCAGGTTTGCCGATCGTCTTCTGTTTCCCGAGCGGTGACTTCTGCGGTGGCACCACCACCGAGGGAAGGGACTTCGCGATCGTGATCACCGACTCACTGGCTTGCTTCGTCGGCGGCGGAATGCTGACACTCACTTCACACTTCACTACCGGCACTGGCTTGCTTGGAGCCGTTCTCTTCGGCGAAGTCACACCTTGTAGCACCGTCGTCGGCTGGCTCTGTATCACACTACACTGCTTCGCTAGTACATTCGCCTTGCTGACCACCTGCTTCCCCGACTGACTGACTTGCTTCACCATTTGAGGGGTCACGTGCTTCGCCTGAGCGATGACGGTGGTTTGAGGCGTGACGATCGTCTGCTTCGATTGCTTCGCTCCCGGGCTGGAGAAGGTGACTTGTTTCGTCGATTGGATGACGGTCGTGAGTTTCGCGGGTGGGGTCTTAGTCGGTTTGGGTTTTTGGGGTGGTGTGGCGACGAGTTTCCCTTTATGTTTGGGGAGGGGTGGTTGCTTGGGGTGTGTGGCGGTGGCCTGCATGAGGAGCTGGGCCGAGGACAGGTGGCTGGCGGTGGGCGGGGCGCCACAGTCATCCACGTCGACGTCACTATCCGACGCGTTGTTTTCTATCACCTCTTCTACGTTCGATGATACCTCCACCTCCATCTGTAGTAACAATCATAATGTTAATTAGAATTCAGTTAAAAAGTAAAGTTACGATCGTGACATTTCTAGAATCACAGTTTTTATTAAAAATAGTCTATATTAAATTAACTTACAATAAAATGTAAGTTCCCGATCGATCTTAGTGAAAATAAAAGTCATAAGCTATTGAAATATTATTTAAATCATCATGGATATGGATGAAAATAAAATAAAATTTCATGGCATAGATACAGGTCAAACTAATAAACATTACGCAAATTTCACCAGATATTTTTTAAACGTTTTTGGGTAAGCACATAAGTTGATCATGACGTAATCGATCAATTTAATGAATTTTTAATACTACTTATTTCTTAGTCATATACTAACAGGTTCCGGCGGCGAATGAGCGGCTTTCGATGCTATCGACGCCTTGCCTCGTTTCGTACATTTCAGCCAATCTTCTTCACTCCTGTGCAACATAATATAGTTAGGTACCTACTCAAATATCAGTATCACATGATTAATCAGTAAATTATGTGACATGGAAATAAAAATCTTATGACAAGCAATGTAACAAGAGTTGAATCTAAAAATATATTTATTTATTTATTTAACTGTTTATTGTACACCAATAAAATAATACAACAACAAGTAAACAAGTAAAGCAGACATATGAGGTACAAAAGGCGGTCTTATCGCTACACAGCGATCGATATTTATTTTGATACAAATCGTTGCGAGATTGCCAAAGCAACTACTAGTTTGACGAATAATAATCATAGACATAAAAAAGTGTATATAAGTGTGTAAAAAAGTGTATAGTTACCTATTCCTATGTAAATATGTCCACACTGACGTCCTCAAGTCAAACTTGACGACGGGGTCTCGCTTGGCAGACAACAGCTTATCCAGAGTCAGCGACAGAGCGCTGGAGAGCGTCTGGTCGCTACAGGGCAATATCCATTGCGACATTCTGAAAATAATAAATAACATTAGGACTATACTAGATTCCACCCGCGAAATAATGGTTTCTGAAAATGAAATCACAAACATATACTTCTCAATCATCCCACCAACATGCAACCGGGATAAAATCTACCCAATTTTCTTGACCTGGACATAGACTTTGTGGGAAGAAAGACTTTTTTAACAACAGCCCATGCTATGGGGTAGTCGAAAAAAAATAATATTATACATCCCCACTATTCCCCACTAAAGAAAAAAAAATTATATTTTATTGTACGAGATGTAATTTATGCCAAATTACAGCTTTATAGCTAAGGGTCTCAGCACTATGCTGCGGACGGACGGACGGACAAGACGAAACTTTAATTTTGACCACGGAACCCTAAAAAGAAGCCTCCTTTCATACCATAACGCCAAGTCATCTCTGTCTTAGCTTCTAAAGTATCTATTCCAAGTCAGTGAACTCACCTGAGCAGTGTAAGTATGTCTCGTCTCGAGCCCTCCCCCTGCGGCAGGCGGGCGAGCGCGTCGCGTACTAGCGTGGGGAAGGAGGCGGCGCGTGGGCGGTGCGCGGCCAGCAGCGCGCCCCCCGCGCCCCCACCGCCCCCCGCGCCGCCCCCGCCGCCCCCACCACCCGCCGGGCCCACTGGGAACCGGAAACTGAACAACGGTTGCAATTAGAAAGAAAGAAAGAAAAAGCATTTATCGAAGGAGCAAAGCACAAACAATAAAATCTAAGAGTCTCACTCCCTTATTCATAAAAACAAGCAAAGATAAAGAAACGTTTAGTCTTGACTTACGAAAACGACAAAACGTATGAAAATACATCCCTCGCCCATAAAATAAGTTATTAAATTTTATGAATAAGGCCATAAGACCCTTAATCTTAAAAAAAAGAACAAACAGTAACAAATGATGTCTGCGCTGCAGCAAGGCCTTCGAAATGGTCCAGACTCGGCTTAAGTCCAATGATATTATATTAATATCATTGCTT
Source organism: Thymelicus lineola (assembly GCA_963932265.1). NCBI lineage: Eukaryota > Metazoa > Arthropoda > Insecta > Lepidoptera > Hesperiidae > Thymelicus > Thymelicus lineola. Next base: position 6,750,781 of record OZ010695.1, on the reverse strand, counting down.
AAGTCGTACGAGACGACAACGATTTTCAGTTCGGCCTGTGTGACAATAGCTCGGCCGCCTGCCTGCTCCGTATAATCAGAGGCACAAACACATACATAATCAATTGCAGTAGTTACGGGTAGGTAAGATTTTAATTGATTGAAATATTTCGAACAAATTGAAAACATATAAAAGTAAAATAGATTATTATTATCTGGTGGCAATTCATGTATTTATTTCTTGCATAATATTATTTATTTTTATTTTAACAAAATACACAGCTTAATTTGTTTACAGATAATCGATATTAAACTTACGATTTACGAAAGCCAATTATGGTTTTACATTTTATAATACTTATTAGCTACTTACAGTAACAGTCGCTAAATACATTTGCGTGCGTGCGTGTCGATTACAGTCGCAATTATAGAATTTCGATTTTATACATTGACAATGAAGGTTTCATATAAAAAAAATGTATATATAACAAGATGTGAAAAAAAAATATTTTTTACAAGAAGCAAAACCCAGGTCCAATTTTCTTCCTGATGTATACATACCCATGTTGTATATAGGTGAAAGGCTTAGTCGCAGTAGAGAAACGTTTTCGCTCTTGGGCCCGGAAATCTGCCATCTCGGATGTAGTAGGCGGACGGACAATCCACGGCGCTGGTTGTCTGTGAATACAATCTTTATTGTTAACAATGTTGGTTTTATAACCTTCCTTATAACCAAAATTCTTTATAACCAAGTTCTGCGGTAACAAACATAAAATAAAAAAATGGTTGTCTGTAAAGTCGGTATACGGACGGTAGTTTAACGTGACAACGTCATGACAAAACATCGATGAAATGATTGCATACTTTTATAGATAAAATTGAATCATTTAAATTAAATAACCCTTATTTTGTATAGGAAAAGGAGTGAAATGAAATCTACATTTTGATTCATAAATTAACTTTTATTTGCACTGATTAATTCAAATATGTTTATTACTTCGATTAACAGATTATTTACAAGTAACAATATGAAGGAAGAGAGATACATGCAGCACGAAACAGCGCTCCGGCCGATCGTAGCCGATCGTGCCTCTCTATCGCTTGTTCCGCGCTCTCGCTCGCGGAACGTTACAGTGAGTCATGCTTTTTCGTGCGTGCACCCGGCGTTCATCGTTTTAATAGACGTTGTCACGTCAAAAAATAATAAAAAATACAGTTGAATTGAGAACCTCCTCCTTTTTTGAAGTCTATTACTTAATAATAAAAAATATACAAATTTCAAAATACTGCAAATTAATATTTATTTTCATTACCATAGGTATAGTTACAAATGAATACCATTAATGGCCGGTTTCTGAAGTCTCCAGTTAAACGATCAACAGCTATTGAATCAATAAAGTTAAACTTAAGTTATATATTCGATAACAGTCACTGGGTTTCTGAGCACGCGAGGAGCCTTTCAATAACTATGAATCCAATAACGAGTATCTAAAACTGCCACTAGATGGCTCTCTTCAAAAGATAATAAAAAGATAAGTTTCAAATAGATATTATCATTTTATTTTGTCGTTTTGACTAATTGTATTTATTTTGTGGTAGTAAATATGTAAAAAATATTGAAATTTGGTATTTATTTGCGTCTGTTCATCATAGTCAAATATCAACAATAAAATTTAAAAACGTCAATTTAACGTTTATTTTGGTTACCATTGGTTACCATTGGTTACTATGGTAACATAGTATTTGAGAATAACACCTCTGTCATTCATTGTCAATCTAGAAAAAATTGTTGATTTCTTGCAAATAATTGTATTTGTATTTTCAATAATCTGAGGTCCTTGAGGCTATCCATATACCTACGGCACACACAAATGACCTCAAAATAGTTGTAACTTGTAATTTGTCATATTCTGTCCACGAAATGTTAAAATGAAACGTCAAATAAAGTTATGGAACCGGTAAACGGCCATATATGCTTAGTTATGTTAATCTTAGATAAAACGGAATTTATCTATTATCGCCGTGCTCAGAAACGCTTTTTCGGAAGTTATCGACCCGTTAGCGTTTTCGAATAGATAAACTCTCGAAAAAAGGATCTCAGAAACCGGGCATAAGTCCGCCCTTTGTAAAAAAACCTGTTTTAGGTCTTGCAAAAAAGATTAACGCCCCAATTCAGAGTCACTAATGGTTACTTAATCGCTTCTTAGTAAAGAATCACCATACAAATTATGTACTAAGGAGCGATTTAAGTAAGCGCTAGTGACTCTGAGTTGGGGCGTAAGTGAATAAAATATAAATAAGTACCTGGGCGATGTCGGGTCGTTGTCGTGTCGGTCGCGGTGTCGCGGCGCGAACGCACGCAGCCAGCGCTCGCACAGCCGGCCCAGCAGCGCGTCACAGTCGCGGCCCGCGCCGATCCATTGGTACATCTGAAATACGAGAATGAATTGGTACTTCTGAAATACGAGAATGAATTGGTACACGTGAAATACGAGAATGAATTGATACTTCCGAAATACGGGAATTAATGGGTACTTCTGAAAGACGGAATGAGTTGGTACATTTGAAATACAAGAATCAATTGGTACTTCTGAAATACGGGAATTAAATGATACTTCTGAAATACGGAATGAGTTGGTACATTTGAAATACAAGAACCAATTGGTACTTCTGAAATACGGGAATTAAATGATACTTCTGAAATACGGGAATTAAATGATACTTCTGAAATACGGAATGAGTTGGTACATTTGAAATACAAGAATCAATTGGTACTTCTGAAATACGGGAATTAAATGATACTTCTGAAATACGGAATGAGTTGGTACATTTGAAATACAAGAATCAATTGGTACTTCTGAAATACGGGAATTAAATGATACTTCTGAAATACGGAATGAGTTGGTACATTTGAAATACAAGAATCAATTGGTACTTCTGAAATACGGGAATTAAATGATACTTCTGAAATACGGAATGTTGGTACATTTGAAATACAAGAATCAATTGGTACTTCTGAAATACGGGAATTAAATGATACTTCGGAAATACGGAATGAATTGGTACATCTGAAATACGAGAACGAATTGGTACTTCTGAAATACGGCAATTAATGGATACTTCTGAAAGACGGAATGAATTGGTACATCTAAAATACGAGAATGAATTGATACTTCTCAAATACGTTTTAATGGTTACTTCAGTTATTATTATTCTTTATCTATTAACATTGGACAGCATTTTACTTAAAAGACATAAAAAACATGCATCTAAACTGATAAACAAGGAAACAAACCTGGTTCTCAGGCATGTACTGAAGGTACGGTACAAAGTCATCTGGATGTGGTCCCCTTTCGCCAGCCAGGAAGTCCAGAGCGGAATCCAACTCAGCACACCAATCATTGGATACTAGTCACATGGAAAACACTATTTTATTGTACAATTTTATGTGTTGCATTGTAAGTGTAACAGCATCCAATTTTCAACACTTAAAAAACACAATATTATAAGGTAATTTCAAAATTCGAACATACTAATCTAAGAATGTACAGTTTTGAAGGGTTATGTTTAGATACATAGCGAGAAATGTTAAAAAACATATTTTAATTTAGTGCAATAAAACTGATTTTGATTCTTCTGATTGAGGAAATCAAAAAAAAATCTCAGTAGGTAAACAAATAAATATTTTTATATGATCAAAAATTAATAAAAATTACTTAATAACCCAACCAGATTATGAATTGGTGAAAGTCTATTTATCACCATAGATTACTAGTTACGTAATAATCAAGGTTACTAGTTAGTTGGTGAGTGTTCATTATTTATTATAATAATTACCATAGATTATTTCATATACCAAACACTTACAGCTATACCAAGTATTAAGCGGAGCAATAGGCGACCTCATGACTGCCGCACAGCGCGTATGTAACTGTTGCTTGGAGGCCCTGTGAGCAGCCCGAGCAGGGAACAAGGCTCGCACTAGAGACAGGAAGTTGGCGTGCGTGGTCTCCGTTAGCGGCTCGTCGGCCTCCACCATGGGCTCATCGGTCTCCGTTGAAGTATCAGGTAAAACTTCCCCCGTGTCATCTACCAACTCTACTGGCAAAGCCATCATATCTGGAATTTGCGGAAAAGGAATCATCTGTTTATTCATTCATTTATGAATATATAAGATATCCCCACACTATGCTGCGGGTGGGAGCGCATGCGGCACAAAAAGTCAGTTTTAACTACGAAAAAAACGTTGCTGCTTATCGAGGAAGTTCCTGAGCGAACCTATATTTTATGGGATAACAAGATTTCCAATATATGACCTGGAGTTCATAGTTCATATTACTAATATTTCAACTACTATAGTAGTCGCAGTATCTCTCTGCACTCGTTGACATAAAGTGTGAGCAGGGCAAAGCATATTGCACTCTCACTCGCACTTAGGTCTTAAGGTTAGATACTACGACTACTATAGTATACGTCTCACCATGCTGGTGCAGTGTAAAAAAGGTTTCTATCTCTTTAATATGTATAACCTTGCATTACTTACCAATTCCATCCAAATCTTCTAACTTAATTGGTACCGGTTGACAGGTTTTTCCGGAAGTAGATATAGGATTGGTTGAATCTAGAGGTTCTTGCTTTATTACAGTCTCCAATTCTGAGTCAGTATAATTCATACTAGTAAAATGAAAAAAATGTTTTTAGTAACTTAATTAAATAATTATTATTATAATGGCATGAAAAAGGAAATACAAACTTTGACATATTAGAATAATTCATATCAACTTCTTTTTTGATTTCAATATTGTCAGGCAACTTTTTGTAGTGCTTTGGACTTGTCACTGGATCTAAGAATGATGAGTTTTCTGAGTCAGATTCCTCTTGTTCACATTTTATTTTTATGTTGGGTAGTAAAGGTTTAGTCTCCACACTTTCATGCTCTTCTTTCCCTTTTTTGCCCCCTTTCATATCAGGTTTTGTTTGTTTGGAATACAGTTCCCGTTTTGTTCCTTTCCTTAATTTCTGTATAGGAGTATCAGTTTTTGGTCCACCAAACATGAGTTTTTTGGTTCCATTGATAAGAGCTACTCTCTGCTTTATATCTTCCAATGTTATACCAGTTACATTTAATTCTGGATGATTCTTAAACACAATAAAACATCATTGCAGTATGCTTTTTTCCATATCACAAGTTAATATGATTCTATTAACTTGTGATATGGAAAAAAACAACATGTAGCAATAAAATAATAAGCAAAACCTTAATTAAAAAGAGATTAAAAAACAAAATATACCTCTCTGTATTGCCTTCTAGCTCTATGTATTGCCAAGATATTTTTTAAACATTCTAGTGATTTAAGATGTGAAGGCTCGCCACTGCCAAGGGTTCCTGATACATTGCTATCTGCATTCTGTAAAACATTTTTTTTATATCAATATTTGTGTTAATAGTGTCTCTTTTTAACCCTGTACTTGGAACCTTCATACTCTAGATTGGTGAAGGGGTTAAACCAAACTGATTTCATGCAATATATGGTCCTAATAGGGCATTAAACAAACCTTAAATACTATATGACAGTATCTAGGACTTTATTATGCCTCACAAACCATGGATGTTCTTTTAATCTTTCCACTAACGGTTACATCGGCACAATCCCTCCTAAATCAACTAATGTTTACTAACATTACTACTGTTCACCTTTATTTTATCACAAGTTTTAAGCACAATAATTCCAATTATGTTATTTAGAAGGTTTTACAGTTGTTTCAAAGTAAAACAGATATATTGTACATCACTAATAACTTATTTTAAGAGTTTTAATATACCTGAAGTAAATTTGCCTGTTTTCTTTTCCTATAAGATAATTCTGGAGGTCCTTCTGGATAATTATCATCCTCCGACTCTTCACCACCTACTTCACTCCATATTGCTGCTAATTCATCAAAATACCTCTGCCGAGCTCTCAAGTATATAGGCTTCAAGTTAGTTTTAACAGATGGTTTTGGAGGCAACGGAGGTATGTATGGACTTGGACCTGGTGGGGCAGACTTAGAACCTGCCAATAATCTCTCTCGAGACAACAACACTTCTGGTAACAACTTTGCATAGTATGCTTTTCTCTGAAAACAATAATTTATTGACATCAAACTTTTTTAGGACAAAATAACAGTTAGTATGCATATTTCATTAACTGAAACCTTTATTACCTTGTGCTTCTGCTGTTTTGCTCTAGCTTTTCTAAGAAACTTTCTCATTTTAGCTATGTCTGGCCTGTAGTTACCCTGTCTTAAATTTCTATGAAAAGTTTGTAGAGGAGATACAAAATGGAATGGTTGATGTTCTAGCAGCATTTTTACTGTAGCTTCTTTCTCTTCTTCATCGTCGACAGGAAAGTCAGGTAGGAATTGTTTTAAGTGTTCCTTTTCTTCTTCATCTAAACACTCCCAAGTTTTCATTGAAAAAATCTCTTTAAATATTTCAGGATCCTCACAAAGTTCCTGTGGAAGCTCAAGGTTCTCTCCTAATATGCGGACTGGCTCTAACACTTCTTCGTCGGAGTCAGAGGTATCACTGGAACTTTCAGTAGAAGAACTACTGGATTCACCACTATAACTTTGATCACTATCTACTTTTTCTTCCATGGCCACGATACGGATTTACGATGCGATGGGTTTGTATGCTTACGTGATGTAATAACAAAGTTTCTCAGTTACAAAAACCAAGACATTCTATCCTTTAACATTGATATTTCACTTTGTTTTGTTTACGAGAAACTAAACGAAAGATGCTCCGGTATGCGATGAAAGGCTATGAAGTATTCTAAATAGCCGTCAAGTCTTGTCTAAAATAAAATATAACGTAGACGCAAATCTGCCGTATTTCATACATAGTATGCGCCAGAACGGCACATTGCGATGAGAAAATAGCTTGACAATCAAGATCAGCGACATTTTATCCATTTCAAAATAGAATTAAAAACAAAACACAGCGTGTCTATGTTACTACGAGTCTTGTCTCTGGCATTACCACAGATAATAAATTAAACCTCTATTGAATTGCCATAATACAAAGAAAAATTTATACTATACTGTGTGTCTGCATTATTGATAATTTATAAAATAATGGTCAAATAATATAAAAATATATTAAAACTAAAAAAAAACGTACAATTTTGCTTTTGACATGTACAGACTGCACATAAAGTGCATTTTCAACTAAATCTGCAGTTAGCTGTAAAGTTAACGTTTTTGATTTATTTTGTCATTTTTTAAAAAGTATGTGGAATGCGTGTAATACTTTGAAAAAACTAGTAGATAAAATTTCCATTTTATGCATAATCACTAATACACTTAAACACGTAATTTTTAACCGACTTCAAAAAAAGGAGGAGGTTCTCAATTCGACTGTTTTTTTTTTTATGTTTGTTACCTCAGAACTTTGGACTGGGTGAACCGATTTTGATTATTCTTTTTTTAATCGAAAGCTGGTGCTTGTCGTGTCGTCCCACAGATCTGACAATGACATCCATGTCAAAAGCATATGAGTTTTTTTGCATTAAGAATGTGCGCGATAAATGGACGAATAACTCAATATCTCGCCAACCGATTTCGATAATTCTTTCTTTATTGGATGTACTTCATTTGAAGTCGGTTTTTTTTTGTTAAAATTTTGATTATTGAAGTTATACTTCATATGGGGCGTTTGAAAAAGATTATGAGAGTAAAATGTTTACGATGCGACAGCTAAAAAGCGACATGATAAAGATGCATGATACTAGGCGCAAAGCACTCGCTAGTTGTTTTGGATTGCTAGTACGCGCCGGGTCGTGGGTGCGAGCGAGAGGTAATATGTAAGAGGTAAACTATAATTTCTTACGTGCATACATAAGCACGACACACACATGTTTTGTTGTTTTCGAGGGGAGCGGTATTAGTATTGTTTTTATGCTAGGTGACTTTAACGCCCACCCAGGAGAGTTATTTTTTAATGAATTGCTTCAATTTTGTGATGAGCAGCTGTGGGTATGTGCGGATTATGAAATGATGGCGCGGAATACAGATGTATATACGTATACCAGTGATGCTCACGGCTGCTCACGGTGGTTAGACCATTGCCTAGTAACTAATATGGCTAGGAAATATATTGAAAGCATACACATTCAAAATGATTTCTCGTGGTCTGATCACTATCCCATGGTAATTGATTGTAAAATTAGTGTAGGTCGCTCTCACGTCCAGTACACTCAACACAATACTACTAATAGTGTCATATGGGGGCACAGGGATAGTGAACAGATGAACCTATATACACAAAAATGTGATAACGAATTGAGACAAATAAATTTTCCAGTGGAGATGAAAGATTGTGCTGATAAATTTTGTGATAAGTCTGAACATAAAATAACTATAGGAAAACTGTATGAAAAGGTTATATGTATATTGAGAGAGGCGGCAATGCTTAGTCATAATTCTGTACGGCATAACAAAAAACCTTACATTGTCGGATGGAATAAGCATGTGAGGCCGGCTCATGCCTGGGCTCGTCTTTGTTTTCAGTCGTGGGTATGTGCAGGAAGGCCAACGTGCGGGACCACTTACGATGATATGAAAGAGTCGCGTAGGGTTTTTAAAAGCAAAATTAAGTGGTGCCAGGATAATGAAGAGCAGATTAAAATGGATATACTGGCATCATCGTATGAGGCTAAGCAATTTGGTAAGTTCTGGCAACATACAAACAGACTGAATGCAAGGTCGAGTCTTCCGGCTGAAGTAGAAGGCGTGAGCGGGTGTCAGAACATTGCAAATATGTTTAAGACGAAATTCAAGGTAGAACCAGGCTATATAAATTGTAGGATGGAGGATGGGGGCGCTGGGGACATTGTGGATACTGGGGGTAGCCCGATGCGCTTCACAATCGAGGAAGTTGGAGAGGCGATTAATAATATGAAGCGTGGGAAATCACCAGGTCACGATGGCCTTAGCGTCGAACACCTCAGGTACGCTGGTGTGCACCTCTCCCGGGTCCTCAAGTTGCTCTATAACCTTTGTATAAGTCATTGTTACTTGCCGGATTCAATGATGAGGACAGTGGTCGTGCCTGTTCTTAAGAATAGGACTGGTGATGCGGCGGATGGGTCGAACTATAGACCTATATCCTTAGCGACCATCTTGGCTAAAGTGCTGGACAGTATGCTTGATACACAGTTAAGCAAGTCTGTTAAAATACACGATGCTCAGTTTGGTTTTAGGCCTGAACTATCTACGGAGAGCGCAATACTGTGTCTCAAGCAGACTGTGCGGTACTACACGGATAGAAAAACGCATGTGTATGCGTGTTTCTTGGATTTGTCCAAAGCTTTTGACCGGGTGACATACAAAATTTTGTGGCAAAAGCTTAGGTGTGAAAGCAGTTTAAGACCGGAGCTGATCTCCTTGTTGGAGTACTGGTACAGTGGACAGACAAATGCAGTTAAATGGGGCGACGTACTTAGTGATGACTATAGACTGGAGTGTGGAGTGAGACAGGGGGAGCTTACGTCACCCAGGCTGTTTAATCTATATGTGAACCGGCTGATTGAGAGACTCAGCGGGGCAGGTGTTGGCTGCTCAATAGATGGAGTACCTATGAATAACTTTAGTTACGCGGACGACATGGTTCTGCTGAGTCCCTCGGTCAGTGGGCTTCGAAAACTACTAAGAATATGTGAAGAATATGCCGAGGAGACTGGACTCAGCTACAATGCGAAGAGGAGTGAATTTATTATCTTCAGAGGTAATAACAAGCCACTTAATTTCAACCCACCTGTACGGCTATGTGGGACTCTTCTGAGACAAGTGGCTGAGTTCAGGTACCTCGGTCATGTTGTAACTGAACGCCTGGATGACGACAGCGACATTGAACGAGAGCGCCGGGCTCTGTCGGTCCGGGGCAATATGTTGGCTCGCAGATTTGCACGTAGTACGACAGAAGTCAAATTAATGTTATTTAAAGCTTATTGCCAATCATTCTACACATGCAGTTTGTGGGCTGACTACACGCAGCGGGCCTACGGAGCTCTGCGTGTTCAATACAACAATGTGCTGAGGGCGGTGTTGAGGAAGCCTCGACACTGCAGTGCGTCGGCTATGTTTGCGGATGCTCGTGTAGACGATTTCTACGCGATCATGCGCAAGCGTGCCGCGTCCATGATGGGCAGATTATTGAGTAGCTCTAACACCCTTCTCAGCACATTGGCTGTGAAGCTGGACAGCCCTCTCTGGAGGACTTGGAATGGGGGCACACCAGCACCAGGAAAACCCCACCTGGTGCTCGTTTTGTGAGGATGGGTATAGGTTAGGTTAGATTATAGTTTTAATTTATTACTAACATAGAATAAGATAAATTGTTACTAACATTTTATTAATAGGTTAGTTTAGAGTATAGTTTTAGTTAATTACTAACACAGAATAAGATAAATTGTTACTAACATTTTTATTAATATAAGTTATTTTTTGTCAGTAGGCTATGGGCTAAATGGCTTGAAATAAAAATTTATTATTATTATTATTTTTAATCTATCCGCATTTTGGAAAGATGCTTGTCACGGAGAAGAATTAATAGCGAAAGAAACTCCTTAGCACATCTTTTTAAAAAAATCAGTGTTTACAAAATAGTTTTTTTACCTACCTACACGGGAAAGAGGCCGATAAAAATTATTTTTTAGATTAGATTAGTGTTATTATAATACCATAGACATACATATTAAAGTTAATAATTATCTGTGTCAATTATCAGCCATAATTATATCTATGGCCATAATGGTGTCGGGCGATTTGACTTTTAGTTTGACGTAAATTAATCGTGGTGTAGTAAATATGGCTGACGAACTCAATGTTGACAGTCTAATTCACAGGCTTTTAGAAGGTAAAGAATCATTTAATTATTATATTTAGACTCTATACGAATTCTGTGTATCGAAATCTATTATAGTTTCAATTAGTTAATCGTACATAGTGCTTCCAGTTGCGTAATTAACTCTTGAGTATATACGTCTATGAACGTCTTAACTCATAAATAAATCGATTATCCTCAATTCTTATCTGAATCTACTTTGAATGTTCACGCTTTAGAATTCTTGTAGATGTCTATATTTGTTATATAAATAAAGTGTGTATTTGTTAATTATCACATAACTAAGAAGGATGTAAATTGTATAGGTACTGAAAATACTAATATTAGAAACAGATTTTCTTGCATCGAAAATTTTCATGGGCTTATTGTTATGCTTTGTTCGCATTGTATGTTACTTTACTTATTAATTTCACTTTATCATGCTGCTTATTATGGGTTACAACAGTATACAGACAACAACAAGAAACGGCAAGACGAAAGGGGAAATTGAAAGACATCTTTTCGGGAGAATGTATGGTTACTTCCAGAATTCTTACCACAGTATTCAGCTAGAGTTTTAAGTTACCTTTCTGTTTCATTATTCCCGACAAACTATCCGCTTTAAACGAACTTAATATTGAACTATTGTTTGATCACTTGGTGAATTTTTATTTACTGTATTAATATCATTTTGAAAATAGAAGTGGTTTAAATGATACTTTACTAAACCATTTTAAAGAAAGAATTTCAGGCCTGGAGCCTTTATAAAAATCTTTAAAAAGAAGAGAAATGATAATTGTAAAACAATGTATAATCTAAAATGAAACCTTATCATTTTAGCACACAATAGTCAATAATAACTCATTCATACATTGATCATAATTAAAAAAAAATAGTTCCTATTCCAAATTTTTACTTCATTATGCAATGTTTGTTGTGTTTGTGATTTTAATAATATCCAATACATTATATTAGGCTACTTATGCATGCATTATGGGAAATCTTGAGGCTTCATTGAGCAATTGAAAACATTTTTTCACATGTAACCTTGTACTAAATTTGTCATGTGTCCTGTGTTGTTTGTGAAAATGTTGTTACAACAGCAAGTCATGTAATGTGTTATGCAATTTATCTCATTTTCCACAACATGACCTGCATCGACAACCTTTGCTTGAACCATGTGTGAGATTAGTTAACCAAATGTATATTTATGTGTTATAATATTTGCCGCAGTTCGAGGATGCCGCCCTGGAAAGACAGTTCAGATGTCAGAGTCAGAGGTCCGGGGCCTCTGTACCAAATCCCGGGAAATATTCCTGCAACAGCCAATACTACTGGAATTGGAAGCACCACTCAAAATTTGTGGTAAAATAATTATCATACCTAAGATATACTTGTTGTTATTTCATTATTTATTTATTTGTTAATACAGACAATTTTTAGGGTTCCGAACGAAAAATACGAAAAACGGAACCCTTATAGAATCACTAGTACGTCTAGGCGACTTCCGTGGCCGTTCACACCAAATTTACTCCGAAACTACTGGACCAAATAATTTGAAATTTGGTACTGATTTACTTTTTTGTAACTCAAAGACGAAGGTATAAAGTAAATAACTGAATTCTAAAATCAAAATTAAACAAAAACTGTTTTGCAAACCGTATTGTGTTGTATGTCAAATGAAAAGGCTTGTTGTAAGGATCTCAAATATATTTTTTTTGTTTTACTTCTACAATAGATAGTTCTAAAATTAATCAAGAAAGAACGAAAATTAAAGCCAAAAATTGACCATTCCCCCCCTTATCTCTGAAACTTCTGATGCTAGAATTTTGAAAAAAATAAATACAGAGAATAGTTCTTTACTTATAGGAAAGCTTATGAGAAATCTAAGGTCTTAAAAAAACGGTAAATACATAATCAATGTACGGAACCCTCTCCAAGCGAGTTTAATTCGCACTTGTCTAGTTTATTTTAATGTAAATATTACAGTTCTTAAAAATCCAGTGCAATTATAATAGACAATAGATGATAAATTAAATAACTACACTAAAAGTACTAATTGCCAAATAATGAAGTTGCTGGAATATTTTTCCGACTAGTAAATGTCTATGTGATTGGCTGATATATTAATTTTAATGACTTTTTAATATGTAACCATCAGGAATATTGGCCTTTAAACTCCTTCATGAATAACACAATATTAATAGGTTTATAAAAATATAACTGATGGAATCTTTCAAGAAACGTGTAAAAACTCAACTCGTAAGCAAGGGTTATTATAGCATAGATGAATATTTAAATGAGGATGCTTAGAAATGACCAGCTATGAACCAGTTCTGTTCAGGTTAGAGAATATCTATTTTTGTAATAAATATAAGTTTCATTTTTAAAAGATGTGCTGAGGAGTTTCTTTACTGCTTTTCTTCTCCATGACAAAGCACCTTTTCGAAAAGCTGGTAGATTAAAAAAATTACGTGCATAAGTGTATCACTATACCTATAGTAATAAAAGATTATTTCATTTCATTTATAGAAAGTATGTATACATCCATAGCCTTTGTATGACCACTGGTGGACATGGGTGGGCTTCCCCTTTGCCACTTTGACTGGTCTGAATCCAGCAGGTTCTTGAGGCTGTTAGAGTTGTCACTGCGTTGGGGGGATTAGTCTATAGTCATTTGTATCTTGAATATAAATAATAATTGGCAATTTGTTTGTTTCACTTTTAATTTATTATTTTGTAAACATTGCAACCTTAGGAAGTTTATGATGAAGGTATGGAAGTACTAAAAATACATAAAGACAATGTAGGTACCCACTTAACTACATTAATGTGTCACTCTTGAACTATTTACTGTTTAGGTATGTGTTAAGTATATCTAAGATCTCACCTTCGCAGCAATTATGAACAATTATAATTATTAATAGGTTAAGTGTTTTAATTTGACTTCAAACAGAATGAATAGTGATTTAATTAATTTTCATGTCCATTTAAAATTTAAAGAAATCTAAAATTATTTATATACCTACATAAATAACACAATATTTTGCACGTTTTTGTAAGGTGCATTGTATAACTTGTCCCATCTTAAAACCATTGAGCCAAACGATCTTAGTAATTAGCGCCCGTATGTATTTATTCTACGCCGTAAGACTTACGCTACGAATTACGTATACAAAAGGAAAACTATCTGTTGAATGCTTAACACACGGAAGTACGAAAAATTACATGCTGCTGTGCAGTGTAGTAAATAGCAATGTTAATGTGTTAAGTCGATACATAGCATGAAGTGTAAGATCTATTTATATGTATTATACATTTACAGGTGATATACACGGCCAGTACACAGATTTACTTCGTCTGTTTGAATACGGTGGGTTCCCGCCAGAAGCTAATTATCTATTTTTGGGCGATTACGTGGACCGCGGCAAGCAATCTCTCGAAACCATATGTCTGCTGCTTGCTTATAAAATCAAGTATCCGGAGAATTTCTTCCTCTTGCGAGGAAATCATGAATGCGCTAGCATAAATCGTATTTATGGTAAGTATAAACATCAGATGCTTGTTTTTAATTTAAGAATAGATCGCCACTTCGTCTGTTGATTTTAGGTTTATGTCTTGGCGAATAGGCTAGTTGACAAAATTTGGAAATTAGTTTAAAACTATAGCTTAGCATCTATTTCACCCCAAAAATATATTATTCTAAGAAAAATAAGTCTTTTACGTTAGTATTTTGAGTTTTTAGAAATGAACTTGAAATTGACCGCGAAAAAGGCCAAGACTGTCATGGCGTTTTGAATGACGTCACACCTCGCGAAACAGCCGTGTTTGTGTATGACAGTCAATTGTGTTTTTTAATAAATAATGAATACCTCGTATTATAAATACTGTATAGTGCCCCAATGTAAAAGTACAACGATAAAAACGCCAAACAAATTATTCATATACGTTCCAAACAATAAACAAATACGTAGAAAGTGGTTAAATATGGCAAGGAGGCAAGATGCTCTTACTTTATCAACTGATTCCACAATTTATTTCTGTGAAGATCATTTTGATGTAAGTAATAAACACAACTTGATGTATCTATTTATAAATGTATAGTAAAAGAAATGAATTTTGCAAAATCTACCATAATATACCACACATAACCTATAAAATGTTATGACTTGAGTAGGGTTTTATGATTTATTTGAGTTAAAATATTATTTTCGTTTTATAAAATGTAATAATTCATACTCTTCTTATTTTTTTAGTTGCCAAACGATATGATTAATTATACAGAGTATCATATTATGGGTAAAGTTTCTCGAGTGCGCATGAAACCGATGAACAAAAGTCGGTGTTTATTGCAAAAAATTTGCCAAGCATAACGGCGTCAATTTTGGGCAAATTACTGCTGTTTGCTTTGTTAAATCCTGATTCCATAGCAAATTATATCTGTCTTTCAAGATTAAACTAAAAACGAACTGTATTAATTTAACGAGAATTGCTGAAAACTCCAAATAACCTGTTCATTTTATACGAAAATGACAGCTACAACGTAGTGTTTCGCGAGGTGTGACGTCACGCTTCCATGCGCTTCACTGATTGATGTTTAATGTCACGTGATTAAACGCCTCAATTTGTCGATTTTATTTTCCAAAAATATTATTAATCTTTTATTATTTTAATAGAAAAGCTGCATTTTTGTTTACTAATTATCATGGTTAATCATTAGAAACTCTAAGCCATTCGATTTATTCTTAGTGGAAACAAGCCTATTGTCATTCGGCACTAAATCGCTCTTAATGCTAACAAGCTGTAACGCAATAAACTAGTTTATGTACCCGCCTGTTATCAAAAAAGCTATCATGATATACCTTTTTGAACACCTGGGTTATCAAGACGAATTTATCGATATCTCAATTACTTATATAAATCCGTTCAGCGGTTTGAAAGATTGAAGTAATAAAGAATATTACATTCATGCATACATACATACATACAAAATACGCCCGAAAAACATAACTCTTCCTGGCAGTCGGATAAAAATATACCCGAATAGGATATTTGAAATGGTTACAAATCGTAACATGCACCCTTTTCAAGGATAACATCTGCATTTCTTCATCTTAAATTTTGCGTAATAATAATATTCATAATCCTATTCTACAGGTATATAATCCAGGTAGTAAACTAATTTCCAAGACTTTGGCTCACGTCGTAATTAAAATACCTTTTGGATCATGTTTTATTTTTAGATCTAAAGAGCTAATTAACTATTTTGTTACATGTACCTAAACATTTTTTCGTTTTGTTTGAAATTACCTGAAATTGATGAATGTGTAGAATAATTATTTTAAAATACATAGGAAGAGATATTAAATGTGTTTTCATATAATATTTAAAGGACTAATAACTGTAACTCGAATGTTTTTAATCTTTGCAGGTTTTTATGATGAATGTAAGCGCCGATACAATATTAAGTTGTGGAAGACTTTCACGGATTGCTTTAACTGTTTGCCCATTGCGGCCATAATCGATGAGAAGATATTTTGCTGCCATGGCGGCCTATCGCCCGACTTGCAGGGAATGGAGCAAATCAGACGGATAATGCGACCAACTGATGTCCCTGATACTGGTAAGTTTATGGATAATAGTAAATTACCAAAAATTTACAGTACTGCTTATTGAGTATAGTAGGTAAAACTTCTGTAATCATTCACAAATAGTATTGTTGCAATTTAATTTCATACCTGAGACCTTTAAGCTAAAATAAATGTGGTTTAGTTAATTGTGCCAACCTAATAATGTTGGCAGTAATTCGCACCTTCAGTGGAAAAAAAGCATAAGATGAAAATTGCAATTTTACAGAGGAGCAAAAAAATTTTAAAATGTCACTAGTCTAAAGGAATTTATATTAGGATTTCTTACACAAAACCGTCAAGATTAATGATAAAAATTTGAAAAAAATTGAGCATATGCAACTTTTGTCCCTCTTTCCAATCATATTAATAACTAAAATTCAACGTAAGACGACTTTTACTTTTTTTCCACTGAGGGTGCGATATATATTAAGGTTGTTATTGTAATTGATTTGGAATTTATCCAGAAATTAAAATTGTGGAATATATTGTTTATTAGGTTTGCTTTGCGATCTGCTTTGGTCGGATCCGGATAAAGATGTGCAGGGATGGGGAGAGAATGACCGCGGTGTGTCCTTTACGTTTGGGCCTGATGTCGTCAGCAAGTTTCTCAACAGACATGATTTGGACCTGATTTGCAGAGCTCATCAGGTACTTTTTTAATAAGGGTACTCGAGGGTAAGGGTAAGATAATATGAAATAGGATACATTCTCAGCTTACGTATCACAATGCTTGGATGATTTTTTGTACGTCATTGGTGCATGAGTAACTATTATAGTGACACATGATCTGTTTGGAGTAAATTAGATATGAATTTAATATGGGTTTTATTAAGACAACAAAAAAAGTCTTGTTATTCTGTACCTAATCTTATCTTTTAATCTTATTAAGTTATTGACTCATTTTTTGTTTATTTTGTAATATAGGTAGTGGAAGATGGCTATGAGTTTTTCGCAAAGCGGCAGCTCGTGACACTGTTTTCCGCGCCCAACTACTGCGGCGAGTTTGACAATGCCGGCGGTATGATGTCCGTCGATGAAACGTTAATGTGCTCTTTCCAGGTAATTTATCTCTCAGTAATAATTCGTATGTCCATTAACATGTTCCATTTAACATGTATTTAACGTGGTACCTCTGTATTAGATTCTAAAACCATCGGAGAAGAAAGCGAAATATCAGTACAACGGTATCAACAGCGGAAGGCCCGCAACACCTCAGAGGTCGCCGCCGAAAAAGAAATAACTGACGTTTGGTATCCAGTGTGCTGCACAGTGAGAACATGCTACAAATAATTTAATTATATCATGTATTGTAATTACTATTATTAGTAAGGTCATTGGCTGGGCCGAATAAATAGACCCATGTTATGTATTTTAAACTACTTTATGAGTTAGCTTGTCTTGTTTTTATTTTAAATAATGAATGATAGTAATTTATGAATTTAGTGTAGTATAAATTTTGAAAATGGATATGGGCAGGATTTATTTGGCTACTGCCAGTGGCTGTTGCTTTTTGATTCCGCATATAATGGCAGCCTTTTGACAGATTGTACTGTTTCGTTTTGACCTATTGATATTATAGAAATTATTTTGTTGGAATTATATAAGTGGCAAACAATGTTTAAAGATGCGGGCATTGGATGAGAGCGTCGTTACATTTACATAATCTACTTCTTAAGTTGTAGTGAATGGAAAGCACACTTGCTTTGTTTATTCTGTAACTAATGTGCCTATAAATGTAAAGTATGTATAGGTCTCGATGTAAGTGACGAGGATTGGTTCTTTAAAAATTATAGTTTTTAATGAATGAGACATTGTTTTCAAAAAACTGAATCGTCCATAACATCTTTCTTTTTAGTATTAGAAATGGATTTATTTATTGAAAATTAACTGATTACTTTGTGGAGTTGGCCTAAGTCGTGAATTGATATTAATCTTCATCAAGTAACTGATAAGTGTCTCAGTTCTAGGACTCCATTGCAATCTGTATTTTACAATAGGGGAGTGAAGACGTTCCCAGTGAAATTTGTTTTGCACTCAGTATTATGTATAGGCAATGAACTAGTAGGTGAATATTTCAAAATTTGGCAAGAAGATTGGCGTTGATCTCCCTTTTGAGGCTTTGATTAAGTCTCTTATGAATTGATTATAATTTTAATGGTGGTAGAAGCAGTGTAGTCCTCGCAACAATAGTGCAATTGCTATATTAATATGAATATATTAAATATTAAAAATTATATGCAGATTTTGCATTGTACAATTTTATTTTTAGCTATATTAACAATGTCAAATAATATTCAATAATAAATATTACTATTTAAAATAAGAGGTTTATTTTTGTTTCATTTCGGTTTGCATTTACAAAACATTGTAATATTTTAATATGCAGAATGCAGAGTATATAACTAGTAAAATATAGATAACCTGTCATTTCTTCTTCACATTTTTATTATTGTTATTGTCTAGAAAGCTTTGATTGATATACTTTGCTTTGTTTAATGTATTTAAACTGTTCTTGTTTAGCATATTTAAATCTATTTGCTGTTTATTAGCTGGTAATTATATTGCTGCAAGTTTAGATTTTATGTGATCACTTTAAATCACTTTCAATGTTTCTTCTCTATTTTCATCTTCACTTATTAATGATAGTTGCAAAGGAAATTGAGTTTAATAAATTCTTAGATTACTATAAAAATTTTGTTGTACTTTTCTCAGGTGTGTACAATTTTCAGAAATATAAATTTTACTCATTAACAAGTGTTATGAATTCAGTCTTCGAGTTTCAATTCTTTATGTGGCCATTTAATATTATCAATATCAGTGGGTTCTCTTATGATCAAATTTGCTAAATTGCTGTGGTTGTCAAATTTTTCATTGATTTTACAGATCAGATCCTCATTTTTCTTTTGATATTTGACAATGTCCATTTGCATTGCTTTTAAATATCCTCTTTTAGCTGTTAAAATTTTCTTTAGCCTGTTTACTCTAGTCTCATATTCTTTAGCTAAAGATTCAAGCAAGACTTTTTGTTTTTTCAAGTTTGCAGCATCTGGAGCTTTCAACTGTGCCTTGACATCATTATGTTGAGGACGCCTGAAATATTTTTAAAATAGCCTTAGATTACATTCATTCACAAAAAGTCTTAATTTGATGAGAATAGCAGAGTAACATAATAGTAGAGCATAACGCTTCTTCCTCGTCGTGCCACCAAGTGGCATGTTGATTCACCAGTGGCATGAGAAGGAATTGTCATTCCTCGTCGTACCATTGAATGATTGTTGCTCTTATAGTAATAAAAAAATCTAAAGACATCAACACAGCAGATTTACATAGTATCTGAAAATAAAATTTCGAGACCTACTTAATACTACTGTTACATCATAGACTATTGTAGGTCCAATATAATCTGACAAGCAATTTTAAACATTTGCAGTAAGATCACTATGACCGTTACGCAGTCTTGCTAAAAACTTTTCTGGGGCTTCATAACGCTAAAATGTTGCAATTATTGTAACTGATATTTATTTTACTTCCAAAATCATTTCTTAAAACAAGCATAGTACTTTGTATTTCCTGCATATTTAGATTTGATATTACTTTGTTTATAAATGGTATCTAAAAAATGTCGTAGTATGAGTAATAATATATCTTTCCTGTCTGTATGAGTATGGAAGCAGCATGCGACAAAGGAATTGGACTATGGAATTGGATGTGTTCTCCATCAATAAACTTATTAGTTATTACTATATTATTATTATTAGAAATTATCATTTATCAATTCTATTACAAACCTATAAAAGATTACATTTAAACTTACCAATTAGCATGAACTACATCTGCAAATTTCTCTTTTTGCTTTTCAAGAATCTCTAACTTCCCAGGCATATTCTCAAATTCCCACATTGAACTCATTTCCTGTACCATCTCGTCGAGTATTCCTTGTTTCAAGCAGTTAAACATCGGTACCCATTTGACTCGTTTTAATTTCGCTTTAGGAACTGTTTCTAAAAACTCTTCGTTTCTGCAAATTTATCGATATTTTTTATTATTAGTATGTACATAGAAAATCTTGTTTTCTATGCTTTTTTTACTTACCCCACTAAATTCACTATATTGCCGAACTCTTTTAGAATTGTAGGGTTATCAAACGTTATTTCTGAATTATTCATATTGGTGTCTGATAATTAATCCTCTGGATTTTCTCCAATGTTCAAAAAGAACAAAATCTTGAAATAAACACTACACAAAATAAATTAGTTTGAATTTCAAACTTTTCAAAGTCAAAATAACGTTGGCTTGCTTGTTGTCACTTGTTGACCTTGTTGTTCAGATGCAGTGTTGCCAAGTCCAAAAACTGGATTACAGTAGATTCTTCCGTGAAATACCGTAGATTCTAATAAAATACGATAGATTGTATGAGATTTGAGGTTTCTTCCTACTAAAATCAGATTTTTGTGTGGCTAAATATCGTTACGGTAGATCCATGGAGTAAAGAGGGTAAGGAGAGCCGTCACTGTGTATTCAAAAAGTGTCCGTAAAAATGCGTCCAATAACGGGTGGTGCTGCAGTAGTAGCCCAAGATAAATTTTATTGAACTCGGCAAATTCCACTCTGCAGCTCCGTCTACAACAGCTATGTTCATATCGTAGTTATTCCAACACCAGCTCTATTGTCGTAGAATGATAGTGGTAGGTATTGGAACCTCTGTTTTCACTTTTCAGTATACCTACAGCTGGACAGTCAACTTTCCCCTCAAATGAGATAGATCTCCTTACCTCTATACTCCATGGGTAGATCTACTATAACCATACTCTATCTGGATCATTGACTTTGTATAGGTAGAGGTACCTGAAGATCGATGACGTCATATATGAAGGACTATTCGACCAATCACAGGCCGGATTAAGGTTGTCCGTCACAATTGTAGAGTGTCCACACTTAGAAAAATTGTGTTCTATTTTGGTATGGTTCTTAAAAATAATTTCCTTCGGAATTTTTTCTGGTGGTAAGAATATTGAAATAATAAATTTTATTAGAATTTCTTTAAAATTACCGAATTTAATTTATTGCATTAAGAGTAAATTGAAAATTAAGGTACACAATTACGGTACATCTCTATACTATAATAATACATATTATTAATCTTAGATGTTTTTATATCATTATAAAAATCACAATCATATGATATATCCTGGGACCATAGATATTAGGGACACAATACAAAAATGGTCCTTCTACTATGACTGCTATGACGTCATCGATCTTCAGGTACCTCTACAAATTCACTTATCCAGTTAGAGTAATATATCCATGACTGTAACTATGTGGTCATAGATTTAGTAAGTACTAAATCTATGTATGTTGTACTTGGCAGCACTATTCAGTTAGATCCATAGACAAAATTATTGTTTTTATTTTAGTCATAGACTAAGCAATATAAAAACATCATGGATATATTACTCTAACTAAATGTACTTCGTCGTGGACAAAATCATGGATTTAGTACTTTAAGAAATTGGATACATAACTTCCTAGAGGTACTTGAAGATTTATGACGTCACAACGGAATTCCTATTCGATCAATCACAGGCCGGATTCGGGTTGTCCTTCATAATTGTAGGGTATCCACACCTATTTAGAAAAATTATGACCTATTTTGATATGGTTCTTCAAAATGTTTTTAACCGACTTCAAAAAAAGGAGGAGGTTCTCAACTCGACTGTTTTTTTTTATGTTTGTTACCTCAGAACTTTGGACTGTTCGAACCGATTTTGATGATTCTTTTTTTAATCGAAAGCTGGTGCTTGTCGTGTGGTCCCACATAAATTTGAGCGAGATCTGAAAATGGCATCCATGTTAAAAGCATATAAGTCTAAATTTGCATTAAGTATGGGCGCGATAAATGGACGAATAACTCAATATCGCGCCAACCGATTTCGAAGATTCTTTTTTTATAGGATGTATTTCATTTGAAGTCGGTTATTTTTTTGTTAAAATGTTAGATTATCTAATAATTTTTCTGGTGGTAAACAATTGTAATATTGAATTAAGTCATTTTATTATATTGTATTGTATATATGGAGGATGGTTAATAATATCGTAATAATAATTAATACGATAGAAGATTAATACGATACTCTTATTATTTATAAGTAGAATGTCTTCGATGACGTCATAACGTGCCACAATATATTTTAAATTAATACTTCAAATCACTTTATACTGGTATAATTTCGGAAATAATACAAAATTTTGTGGTGTACACGCCATTCAAGATTAGAGAAGAATAATTTTTCACACATTAAAAATAAGGGTAATGAATTACAATGAATACACTGGAAATAACGCCTAGTGGCGAATCACTAGATCTGCACGTAAATATAGTAGTACACACGTGCTATGCACTTTCCCACAGGCACTTGGGACACTGAACATCTTCCCCTCTGTTGAAAGCTTCACAAAGTACTAAAACTGATATGTTTGTATTAAAGAAAATAAGAGTGGTATTCCACTCGTTACATATTCATGCGAAGACCTTGAAATCCACATGATGACCGGCTTTCATCAACTTTTATTGCTATTTTTATGTTACAGGCACTAAGTAAGTAGGTGTTCCTAATAGAAGCAATAAATTGAAAAATTATAATAAAAAAAAACATGAGAGGTGTCAAGGGACACCCGGATGGAACGAAGTTCCTTTCGATTAAGTATTGTTTTGTTGTACAGCGCCATCTCTGTAAAACTTAATTAATCACGCTAGCGTGATTCAGAAAGCTGTATAGTACAGCGCCATGAATTTTACAGAGATGGCGCTGTACTGTAAAACTCTCTGAATCACGCTACTGTGATTCAGAAAGTTGTACAGTACAGCGCCATCTCTGTAAAACTCACTGAACCACTTCAAAAAAAGTGTCGTCATTCGTAAAATCAAAAAGTGTCGTAATTTTCCGTCTAGCCCCCTTTCACAACGCGCGATAAGGAACTTCGTTCCAATGATAAAAAAATACTACTTTCTGATTTTTACCTTTGTATTTACCCAACTACCACTTTGAAGCACTTATGTATTTCGCAAGTCTAAATATATGAGCCAAAGTTTATGTGTTATGAGGGGGTCAAGTGGCTAAAATGGTTCGTGTTCTGTTAGCTTGAACTTCGCTTGCTACCGTATGTGCCGTATGTGATCACTGGCAACACACACACACTCGAACGCCTTCGACTTCATTTGTTTGTTTGTAGTAGGACTGTGTAGTAGGTTACTAAAATAAGTATGTATAGTGCTGGGCTGTAGAAGGAAATTTTTTATTCGTTTTTTCTTGAAACGTGGTGGGCGAAGATCGAGTGATAGAAGCAGTGCCAGATTTATATTTTTTATCAGTGTAGGCCAATTTATTTCCGCCGCCCCATGTACCTTTCTAAAATAATAATTTTCCAATCATAGTAAGGAAGGCACTGAATTAGTCACTAAGAAAGTGTGTAAAAAACAAGAATTACAAGGTTTTACGGCACTTTTTAATAGCAAAATCATCTATAATATCTTCTGAAATCTGCCACCCCTAGGACGCTGCCGCCCCTAGGACGCTGCCGCCCCTAGGATGCTGCCGCCCCTAGGCCGCGGCCTATACGTCCTATTGACAAATCCAGGACTGGATAGAAGGTATTCTGGTATTTTATTTTTGGATTGGTACCAGAAATCAAAGATTGAAAGCTCCTGCTATAATTATCTTCTCGTGTGTACTTATTGAAAATGCTATCAGTACAGTACTGATAGCATTTCCAATATATGCAGAAAGTTTTGCAAGCTGTACGGTACGACATATAGGTAGGTACCTACAATCTGTTTCTTATACTTATACTTATATATTTGTACTTGTAAATAAAGTTTATCTTATCTTATTTTCTGACAAAGGTATATTATTATCTATCTATACTAATATTATAAAGAGAGAAAACAAATTCTGTGAGCACAACTTCGTGGAAAAGGATCTCCGGAACCATCGCACTCATTTGAAAAATTATTTCACCATTTGAAAGGTTTGAAATTATTCGAGATGGTTTTAGGCTAAATGGTTACTCAGTAATAATGTAGATTTCTACTGCTGAAAGAACTTTTGAAATCGGTCCAGTACCTAGTTATTTGTTACAAACATCCAAAAATACAAACCTTTCCTCTTTATAACATTAGTGTACCATATGTACATGTTATATTAAAAGATTCTTATTTTGTGTCAGTCCATAATAACTTAAATAAAACATACGTTGTGTTTTTATAAATTTTATTAATTTTTTTTATTTTTGGAGTACATAAAAATAATATTAAGTAATAAAAACAATTTCATTCGTAACAATTGTTCGTAACCATGGCAGTGACTATGTTATTGCAGTCTTTGAGATCTTGGATGAATTTAATTGGTACCAGTTAAATTTATTCAACGCTAAGTGTATTATGTAACATAGTCAATGTTGTGACAGAAAAATGTAAATAAAATGCCGTAATAGGGCACATACTTTAGTAACTGTAGTAATGTAGTAACTTATTCAAAGTACAAGGTTCGATCTCTGGCCCTTAGAAAGCAGCAGCTGAAAAAAAGAATATTGATTATTAAAACACAGAAGTAAAATTGGTAAGGCACATATTGAATGTAACGAAATAATAACTAATAACAATAATGTCAATCTACAATAAAATAGTTTATAGTTATTAGCTTGACTAAAATAGTAGGTACTAAAAACAAACAAAATATATAATAAAACGTAATTTACAATAAAAATTTGCTATATAATATACAACTATGTTTTGAGTATACATTGTATAAAAATAAACATTAGTTTCTTATAAAAAATGATATTTTACAATGAGATAAAGACGCACAGGTTAGATTCAATCTTTGAGTAGTCCTAGAAGAATAAAACATAAATGCGAAGCATCTAATATTTTATCATAACATCCATATTGTTTTGGGAACTTTTTTCTTTGGATTTGATGGTTATTAATAAAAAACGTTGAATTGAAACCGAAGCTAAGTTCTTATGTAAAAACACTGCACATGTAATGCATTATGCAAAATGTGACCTAAACGATTCCCGTGCATTTTCCCTCAGTGCTTTTCCCCGTTTTTTTGGGAAAAGCATCCAACTAATTAAGGAGTTTTTAATGTTTTTAGGAAAACATCCCGTAACCTCCTTTTAACATTGACAATATTCATAAGATACAATCAGCTTGTATTTTTATATAATCAAACATAATTTCATAAAAATACATTAAGAAACAAAAAACCCAGTTTTTTTTCTATAAATATTAGCTATCATGCTAAAGGAATTCTGTTTCACTTATGACGTGATAGAATGAATTTTTCCTGTTAAGTGCATACTGTGGTCGAGAGGTGCATGAACTGATGGTATATAGGCAGGTATGAAAAATAACTATATACAAATAATGAGTTTAGCAATAATGATTTCGGAGTAAGTTTCTTCAAGAGGTTATTTTAATAAATACTGAAAAGTGATAACGGAAGACAGAACAAGAACCAAACACGGGGTTGAAATAATATCTAAATCTATTCCTTTTAAAAATATATTTATATAAAAAATACATTTTCATACGACATATAGGTAGGTAAGTATATTTTCTGCATTAAGGTTCTTCATACGCCCAAAGGAGATCAATACATTCTCAAAAATTGCATTCAATTGTATTCCACAAGTGGGGTTTGAATATTACCAACAGTAGAGTAGTTGCCTGGTGCGCAAAGCTTAAAGACTACGCATATGGGGTAACGTCCTGCTTAGATCATCCACAGTCAATGCGTCTGCCACCATAATATCTGTCGTTATCAGAGATTAACATTAATATTCAATTCCCTACTAATTTACATTGTTAGAAAAAGAATTGCATTAAAAGTGAGTCAAAAGAAGAAGTTTAGAAACAAATTGAAGGCCAATTTGTACAGCCGTTAAGCGGAGAAGCAGTAGCTTGGATACAGCGTTCCACTAACCTAACGGCCTGATCGGGTGCTTGTCCCAGAGGAAGGTACGTTTGACGGGTGACAGGTACGAGTCTCGGATGTAGGACGGGCTGCGGTCCCACCGCGCCATGGGTTTCAGCTCCGGCCAGTCGTACCAGAAGGGATCCCGGGTGATTGCGGAGATGGGCAACGAGGGGCTCGGGTTGAAAATGTCAGCCCAAGGCCTGCGACGACTGAGCCCGCTAGCGGTGTACAACGGTGCACCTACACCACACGCCATCATTATACGATAATCACAACAAAACAAACACTCACTGATCTTCGTCATCGTCTACCTAATGTTAATCACGCGGTGAACACAGCCAATGTTATCCAGTTAGTCCATCTAGCTTATCTATGCAAACCTAGGTATACCCAGATGTGACAATTTTTGAATAACATTTAATTTTAATTAGTAAAATTTATTATAAGTCATTATATATTTTTGATATGAAAAGTACGGAGGCAAATGTACTCGTTGAAGTCTAATTATGCTGTGGTTTAAAAACTGAAACGTCTTCTGTCACATTTGGGCATCCTATGATATAAACTGTGCCCCTAGCGTATGTTTTACTAATTCCTAACAGTACATTTAATGAGAAGATTTTATTTTGGTGGTATAAAGCTCGCAAACATAATGGTAAGTAGCCACAACTGTACCACCTGTGTAAGGGAGATACTCCCGCTACCAACCAACATTTAAACTTTTTTTTCATTCAAAGCTACATATAAGTACATAGGTATATAGGTATGATAGGTACATTTCCTCATGAAACCTACACTCAGGGCACAAGAATGTATTGTTTTTCACCTCTCTAGCTCGAAATAGAATCTTTGTTGTTGAAAACTTGTGACTAAAATGTATATCTGCTTACGCAGAAAAGAAGTGATGTGTTATGAATTTTGGATGTTCGTTATGAAGTTTTAATACACTGTTTTGTTTCAAAAATAGTACTTAATGAATTATTCTAGAATGTATTCAAAAAGTGAAAAAAATGTTCATTTTACAAATATGTACTGTAAATGTGTGTTGTTTATTCATGACACTTTTTACACAAATCTGTTGCATTTTTTACATCTCGCTAGTGAGGTGAAAATCAGCATGTTACACACAAGAGCAAAGGTTGTCGTGTCGATTCAATAGGTTCTATTCTGCTTTAGAATCTCAAGCCTACTTCGGTTGCGAATCCGGCTCAGGCAACAAAAAACTTTGCTCCCTTGTTGTTCAATATCTGTTTATATACTTTATGTTATTTTGATGATAAAATATGTTTTTAGCCGTTGTCAAACATGCATGACCCAAAAAATTAATTATATAGGGAATTGTTTATTTTTGAAAGGAACACATACACTCGTTGGGATAATAGTATTCGTTCGTGAATCAAGATGTCGTAATTCTTATTCACAGTTAAATATAAGAAATCGAATAGTAAATTACGATTAATAAAAAATAGAGTCTACGGTAGGGCTACAGGAGTTTATAAACTTGACCTTGGTTAATTAAAGTATCTAGGTAATATTTATGGTACGGAAGACGTGACGAATATACAGGGTGCGTAGGGTTCTGCTGCCCTTACCGTCGGAATCAAATGCGACCTCGCACTCGCGAGGGGGGCTTATCCTCGGCTTCACCGGCGTCGGGGACCTCCCTCGGAGCGACCGGTCAAAATCGGCCCATTTTTCGGCTTCAGCGAAAAATGGGTCCTTTTTGAACACGTCCGAAATCCTCGCTGGCAACGCTCCTTCATGGTAATTCTCACAATCAATACGGCATCAAGTTTAACAAATTCAGAACGGGCACAAACATAATACGAGAGATCGTAAGAGTGTAGTGTTCAGTGTTCACGGACACAAGGACGCTCTTATTAGAAGTGATCATTCCAGGTACAGTTACCTTGCTTATATACAATGCAGTTCATGCACTTGTGTTGAAAGTTATGTATGCACAGAGTTGGCCATGGATGTCATGTCATGATCGTTTATCGCATGTGCAACGTATGGAACATACAATTTTAACACATACTGAGATCGAAATGAATGGGTGGGTACTAAACTACTAAATCAAAACACGAATTGGTCTTTTATATTTTAATTAAAAATTATGAAGTGTGTTAGTTCATGTAATTAACTTTGTACTATAAATGTAATAGTTCGTAATAGATTGTCTTATAAAAAATACATTTAAATCTAAATTCGTCAATTATGTCTCTTATTGGTGTACTAGGCATACAATATCAATTTCGTTGCCGTCTAATTATTTTTTCCAATAATAACAGTTATTGTAAAATTTTATCCAAAACATATTATTTTTCGTACAAAATTTTGAATTTATCAAAACCTAACATCAAGTAGTTATATTTAAACGAATAAACGTCAACACAATTTGAATATAATATAGAGGTATGTAGATAATTTAATGAGGATAAAATTTGTTTATTATACGTAACAAAGACTTATAAGTTAAACAATAGATTCATGTCTTCGGATCTATACGTCACATTGTTTAAATTCAAATGATAATTGAATAAACGGTGGGCTAGATCCAGATAGAACATACAAGTTCTGAATTGTCGTTACGTTGTGGCCAAAGTTATCCGATAGGAGCATCTCGCGAAACAAGAAGCTCCTATAGGATTCATTCAACTCCTAACTAATAACGTAAATCAGGACGATGGCCAAGATTTGACCATTCAGTATTCACAATAATCAGTCTTTCCGAGACACAAAGAAGAGACTTCTGTCTGTGCAAAAGTCGAATGGTCCAATCTTGTTAACTTATTTTACCTTACGCTAAGATGATCGTGCAAAGAACTCATTAGTAGAATTTACCTGTTCCCCAGTGAGGTTTGTTATCCGGTTCGTATTCGATGCCCTTAAGGCTCCTGCTGGGCTTCAGTGGGTCAACGATTGGGGCGGTGAGGTCGGTGATGGGGTACGCACGGTCCTTCAGGTAGAGGCCGTAGCGAGAAGGATACAAGCGGTCAATGGCTGCCAGTCTGTCAAGATGGTCCTGCCAGGCTTTGTGGGCGTCGAAGGGGTCCACGCCTCGTCGCACGCGCCTCGGGACGTTGTAAACTATTAATAGAAATAATATACTTTTATATTTTCGTATCACCAATCAAATAAGGCTTAATCAACAGAAACAATTCAGAATAGGATAAAACAGACAGCAACCCAAAACCTTACAATGAGTTTCGGATCCGTTTCGTGGGATCTTACGGACACATATAGTGGGTACATATATGTAATTCAATAAGACAGTTTTGTATGCAGGATATATGAAAGAAGTTCAGAAAATTGACTATGTACATATATGTCTATTGAAACTAAATAGTTTTAAGTAATTTTATAGTTATTGTTAATGTCTAAATAAGTAGTTAGATGTTAGTAAATGCAAAGCACAAGGTTTAGTTTTATTGTCAAGGTACTATATGACCGGGGTACGAACATTTTTCATAGAACTCACCTCTCATATACCTGGGCGACTTGATTTAATGGTGGCAGATTGTCTTTACATTAGATCATGAGCGGAAAGTTTAATTAAAAAGGTGTCACCTGACAAATGCTAAAAGATTTACAACATGATTTCGATTAACATTCATGGATATCAAAGTACAATGAATATACAGGTGTGAGTGATGCGATGTATAAGAGGTGATTTCTATTAACTCTGGCATGCATTCATGTGAAATATGATAAGATGCAACCAGCCCCGGATCTAAGGGGGGGCAAACCGGGGCACTTGCCCCGGGCGGCAGTTTCATGGGGGCGCCAAATCCTTGAGACAAGAATTCGAAATATCGAACAAATGAATTTTTATCAAGTAATCGAATCTTAATATAATATGTTTGAAAAACAAACTTTTCAAACTTTTCAGTGATACCCGCAAGCTGTGAGCGAAGCTTCAGCAAACTGAAAATAATTAAAACTTATCTACGTTCTACAATGAGTCAGGATCGTCTAGCCATTGAAAACAAAACTGCCTATGCGACGGACTTTGAGGAGCTAATAGATTCTTTCGCAGAAAAGAAAGCACGCCGTGTAAAGTTGTAGTCACAGACATGTATCTAGAGGTTGTAGTCTTTCCTGGTTATACATTTTTTCTGTGTTTCTATCACATTTATGTCACAAATGAAAGTAATTAGTTATTAGATAATAAAAAATATGAGCCGACACGGGATAGCTGGCAGATGTGAAACATACAAAATATACAAGTGCTTAATGCAGATTTTAATCATTAAAATAAAATTTTAAATAATGAAATTAAAATAAATTAAAAATCAAATTTCAAACATTATATGCAATATAAATTGCATAAATTTTTATCTACTCTGTTGGTGGTCTTGCGTCTTCAAAAGGGCGTTTCCCTTCCATCCATCCATCAGCCCTTGGAGGTCCACTGCTGGACACAGGCCTCCCCTAATTTGCGCCACTCTGAACGGTCCTGAGCATTCTGCATCCAGCGGATGCCCGCTGTCTTCTTCAGGTCGTCAGTCCACCTGGTCGGGGGGCGTCCTATACTCCGTTTTCCGAGACGTGGGCGCCATTCGAGGACCTTTCTTCCCCAACGGTTGTCGGTCCTTCGCACTATGTGGCCAGCCCATTGACACTTAAGCCGGCTAATTCTTTGAACTATGTCGGTTACCCTTGTTCGTCTACGGATCTCCTTGTTTCTGATGCGATCACGTAGAGAAATACCGAGCATAGCCCTCTCCATAGTCCGCTGTGCTACTCTGAGCTTGTCGATTAAGGCCAATAGTAAAGCACCACGTCTCGGAGCCGCATGTCATCACTGGAAACACACACTGCTCGAACACCTTCGACTTCAGGCACTGAGGTAGTCTTTTGGACGACAAGATATTCGGACGCAGTTTCCCGAACGCAGCCCATCCGAGTTGCATTCTACGAGTGACTTCTTTCTCGAAGTTGGACTTACCCATCTGGATCAGTTGTCCCAAGTAATTGTATTCGTCTACAACTTCGAGAACAGCGCCGTCAACAACAACCGGTACGGGTGTAACATGGACATTTGACATGATTTTCGTCTTGTCCATGTTCATCTTAAGACCCACCCGTTATGAGGCGCTGTTCAAGTCCCCGAGCATTGTACCAAGTTCTTCCAGGGAACCCGCCAGGATGACTATATAATCGGCATATCGGAGGTGTGTGATGTATTCGCCATTGATGTTAATGCCACGTCGTTTCCACTCCATCAGCTTGAACACATCTTCCAACGCAGCGGTGAACAGTTTCGGGGATATAACGTCCCTTTGCCTGACACCTCTTTGCAGTTGAATGGGGTTCGTGGCTGTGTCGTGTACTTTGACGGACATGGTGGCTGATGCGTACAAACACTTCAACACTTCGATATACCGGTAGTCGATCCGGCACCGCTGAAGAGAATTGAGTACTGCCCAGGTCTGGATAGAATCAAAGGCTTTCTCATAGTCCACATAGGCGACACACAACGGCAAATTATACTCCTCGGTCTTCTGTATAATCTGCCGCAGTGTGTGTATGTGGTCCATGGTGCTGTAGCCTTTTCGGAATCCTGCTTGTTCGGGAGGCTGGAAGTCGTCAAGCCTGCGTGCAATGCGATTTGTGAGCAGCCTCGAAAACAGCTTATAAACGTGGCTCAGAAGTGCGATTGGCCTGTAGTTCTTCAAAAGGGCTTTATCACCCTTTTTGAAAAACAGAGTCACCACACTTCTGCTCCACGCTTCCGGGGTAGTTCCAGTATGAATGACGGTATCAAACAGTTTTTGGAGCGCCACTAGTAGGGGTTTCCCCCCAGCTCTTAGCAGCTCGGCGGTGATACCGTCATCTCCCGATGCCTTGTTGTTTTTAAGCGTTTCCCTTAGGCTACAACAATAAATAGCAAAATTTGAAAATTTTTTACACCTATTCAAACAAAATATAGTTATTATTCTCATAAATTAATTTTAAACATTTTTATAAAATTTTTGAAATTCGTTTTTGTAAAATATGACAAACGTAGATGTGCCGTTGTATTACTGGGTGAGCGACATGGTGTTCGCGATGTCGGTTCTATACGCTAGTAATAATACTTCAATGTTCATTTGCAATTTTAACAGTTTTTCTCAAACGCTGAAGGGAGGGGGCGCCACTATCAAGGATTTGCCCCGGTTCAAAAAAATCGTAGATCCGGGGCTGGATGCAACTTGCAAGCATACATTTATTATTAAATACAATAAGTTTTTGCACCTAAAACGTGGATTATAAAGAAAAAAGATTACGCAGAATCCCGGCGTAGCACTGTTTCAGCTATGTATCTAAACGACACCAATAACTGTAAGTATATTTAGTTAAAATATGTAGTACGATATTTTTATTGTAACACAGTTAGATGGATCAAAATGAGATTTTCAAGTCAGATGTGTTTTACGAGCTGCATCGCTTACGATTCATTTCTATTTAAAAATAGTTTTTACTGAATTTTGTATGCAAAGTGTAAAACTCCATGTAATGTTGATCGATTATTGTCATCATTTGAATAAATCTTTGAACCTTCGTCAGGATTCACGCCAATAATAATGTACTTAAGCTTTATTTATATAAAAATGTATATAAAGTACAATATAAAACGATACTTGAATAAAATTATAGCAGACATTAACTTGCAGATTTCCTAACTTATTCCACTTTTAGTTGATATTCTATGTTTACTTAAATTATAAATATTAAGTAAGCATTTAGTTTCATCCTGTAGCAAGGTAAGTATATTAAAACGTCATCCTATGTTTGCCAAGGTATTGGTAGCGAGCATAATATGTAGTTAGGATAAATTTTTAACTCCACCAGTTGCTGAAACAATTAAAATATAGTGCCAATGATGATCAATGATCGTGAGTTATCGTGTAGCGATTTAGGAAAATCGAAATTGACACAATTTAAGAATGAATTAATTATGTATGAAAATATACAGGTTTCGAATATGGTTCTGTACATATATACAATCAAAACATGGAAGTGTTTCCAATTTCTTTGATCGGAATTCAATAAATCTCGCCGACAGGTCTATAATTCAGAGTGACTGTTGGCAGTCGTGGTCAAACGTAAGTGTCTCGAACTATGCGTAACATTTGCCAATCGGCTCCCAGTTACTACACGTCCCATCTGTCAACACTTGGATCTATTTTTGCTGAGATGAAACCAAGTCACGTGTGCAGACTCTCTTTCAGTCAATGGTAAATGGAAGCGTTCGTTCTTAGTGTGGTTAATAAAGCTCGTGGATTAATTGCGCTACTGACCTGGCCTGTACCGTTCGAGAGAGCTAGGGTACGAGTAGTTGTGAGCGTAGATGGGGCGCGGGGAGTATCCGTAGGTTTCGCGGTGGACCGGCAGGTAGCGGTATCCAGGGACGGTGATCCTCTCAGCGGCACCGATGGGGTCGTCGTAGATAGATTTGGTGTAAGGGTACGTGGACATTAGCTCGGGGAATACGCTGCGGCGAGATGGCCTGTACCTGTCCTCGGCTCTGATGTCTTCCGATCCTAAAAATCAGGTAGCTTGCTTACAATGGGTTATTTTGAATTTTTATGATTACTGATAAACCTACTTTGAACGTTTTTAGGTTTTAAGTTTTAACTTAATACTTTGGTACTCCGGTGTCCCATCAGTGAGATGGATCAAGGCCATTATATTTGGGGAGCCATTTATTATTAGGTAACAGATATTTCTTAGTCAAACTTAAAAACAAGGAAAACATTTAACTTCCATTTTAAAGCTATTGATAGCATTTTGTTCACAGTCACTGAATATCGCTAGATGCTGGAGATAACTAAGTTGGAACCTTATAACCTAGACCTTCAGTGAGCTAATATTAAGGCTTAAATATCTTGCAGAATATTGGATGCATTCAGAATATGCTACCCATTTGATTTTATTATTTAATTGCCAAATGTAGAATCTATTTAAGTGATCATTAATAAGATAAAAATTTAAAGTTACCTTTTAGAGATCGCACAAAGGATTGCCAAAACCTGGCTTTCTTTGATGGCGTCTCATTTCTGCCAATCATTTCTAAATGATTTTTAAACATTTTGGCGGTTTATGTCGTGCTCGTGGTCTGTAACAAAACATTACATTTTATATTCCAAACATTCCCTGTGTAAGACAATTGTAGGTATAATAGGAGATATAGTATTCTGTATCGCAAGATCATTCGCGTGCTTCTGGTTTGTAACCTTGGATTCGCTTTAAATATCTGCAAAATCTGAGTCCAGGTGACATAATTGTGTACAATAGCTTGCTCGTTTCTCGTAAATAGAGCAATGACGTATTCAGAGTTAGCAGCTGGGCCGCAAATAGCCTCGGTGGCTGGCTGCCGTGTCGAATGGCCCATGGACTTGGCCAACCGCCAATCTCTCTGCTCGAGAAGTAACTTGAAAACGGCCGTTTTTACTAATGTTTAATAAATTTCTCGTTTATTTTCGAAATCTATGTGACCTTGTTACAAGTTTCACACGGGCACCACGGCTGTCGTAATAAGTATATTACGTAATCTTAATATAGAAAAGACAAAAAGTGTTTGTACGGATGTTCTTTATGGCTTTGAAACTATCCAACCGATCCAACCGATTTCAGGGTATCTAAAATGGTTTTATTTGAAAGACAATAATGCGAAGATGGTTAAGACCACTAAAACAATGCCTATGGTACATTTTCGAATTTCGACTTTTCTGATACAAAAGTTTTTAACGTTGGTAGTGGAACGCCGGGTATCCACTAGTTAATGATATTATGGAACAGTCAAAAAACTCTACACTATACAAATCTGATTCTTTCTCATTCTTAAAATTTTCTTATGAATACAATTGTTTTTTTCAAATTTTAACAACTCTCTTTTCATAAAATGTACCTATTAAATAATGCATAGTCTATACTATAATAAAACTCAAAGTGTCTGTTTGTCTGTCCGGGCATCACATAAAAACCCTTGAACGGATTTCGATGAAAATTGGTAAAGTTGTTACTGATACCCTGGCTCATATTTTAGATAACTTTTCATCCCAGAAAATTAAAAGGTTTCCCGGGAAAACAGGATAAAAGTTTGAATAAGTTAAAACATAATTTCCGTATGCAAAGCTGCGGGCAACAGCTAGTATTACAATAAAATCTCCATAAAAATACGTAGTGATCGCATTGAAAGGAAATCATTAATTTATAGCCCACTGGGGCTTAGCCAGAACAATTAAATTTGTTTATGGAACATGTCATATGTTTTGCATTTGATATAGATTAATTTAAGAAAAATCTTTTATAATAATTTAAATTACATATTATAATAATAATCTACTGATTTTAATTAGCTTCCAAACGGTATACAATATAAAGACGGTGAACATCCATCCATTTTTTAAAGCCTATTGCTAGACGTATCTATTATAGATCTTCCAAAATTGCTGGATTTTAGTCCATATTATTAAAGCCGGAGTGGGTGTGTCGTATTTTAGAACGGCGCGTTAAAAAGTTTGTAATTTATGACTCAGAAGACATAATTCGGTCAAGAACGAAGGCCAATGTCAAACATATTTTGCCATATTTATCCGAATGACCCATTTAGTAGGCGGGACGTTTACATCTTGGTGAAAAGCCAACGTTGGGTGGTGACGTGGCCGTAGAAAGTCACCGGTTGTAAAAACTTGATTGTGAAACGGCTTCAAAAATATACTAAGGCGCGTCGATTTGTCGGGATTGCAAATTTGGCTCGGGATGAGTGCGGCCCAAAATAGTCTGGCGCGCGGGCGGATCAGATTCACAGCATTCCCGTATCCCGCTGTTTGTGCGACAGGTGCGCCCTCTGGCGGCAATCTGCACTCTACAGCTACACACCTCAACCTCTATTGGAATTCATGCCGGAATTTTTTTCTTCGGCCTATTTTATTCTGTTTGTATTTTTTTTCACTTTTATAAAAATAATAATTAAAAATAAAAATTTCCACAACTTGCCCTAGGCCAGTCATAATGATATAGATTAGTACGAGAAGCTGAACACTTTTAAGACATTACTATTTAATTATTACTAATTTTAATAGTAATATTATAAATTACTATTAAAAAACACCAAAAAGGTACAAAAATTGTCATTAAAATAAAATTAAAATTGTCATTAAACTATCAAAGAACTGACGCTGATATTAAATTAAAACAATTTCAAAACTTACGTGAAGTCAAACTATTATATAACAATATACAGGAGCACAGATATTAACTAACGATAATCTATCGGTCACTTATACCATTGACTGACTTACGTGCTGAAGAACTACCGTTACCCTCCCTTAAAATGGACTAATCACTCGCGAAAATGGACGTAGAAGGGGGAGCGAAGAGCGAGAACAATTGCGCAACTAGAGCGAGACGGCATGCACTTTGCACAGGTGTACGCGAGACCGGTCGGAACCCTTCCACTATGGCACAACCCTTCGTCGGAGCACTAGATTTCTTACCGATTAAAATAATGGTCGTATTAGCGGCTGTGTGGTATCGTTGACGAGCCGACGTCGAGTGTCGGTCCGGGATGGGCGCGCACTGGCGCGGGCG
The DNA here is from genome assembly GCA_963932265.1 of Thymelicus lineola. Lineage (NCBI taxonomy): Eukaryota > Metazoa > Arthropoda > Insecta > Lepidoptera > Hesperiidae > Thymelicus > Thymelicus lineola. Next base: position 6,713,742 of record OZ010695.1, on the reverse strand, counting down.
GGCGGTGGCTCGCGGGCGCCCTCCCGACCGCCCGCCCTGGCGCCCCTCGGCCTCTCAACATATTACTTTATTCATGTTTTACTATTTTACTCGCTTTCTAACTACTTTTACAGCTCGGTCTAGGCCATCCATACCAGACTTCTATTGTGGTGTTTGGAATGTCTAGTCTTTCAAATCATCATCGATAGAAATTAAAGATCTGAATCTCTAAAGCTCGTTGACAGTGAGACTAAGCAATTAAGACCCACGGGCATACATTATCTATTTTAATTAATAGTTATATCACGTCGTAGATAACTTCTGCATGAGTCGTTCATTAATTAATTTTATCTACGTAGGCGTCTTCAATTTAATTAAGGTAGGCCTCAGTTAGATAAAACTCATATTTCTTTTAGCTAATTGAGCTGAAATGATTTTTAACAATTCACATACAACATTTTATGTAAAAGTTTTCCATCAAGATTTTGTTGATTTTTCAGTTTGTTAACTCACACATACATATTTTCACCAGAAATATCTCCGCAAGTTTATGGTACATTGTACTTCGTACTTTTAGTACTTTCCATATATATTTGTTATGGTTTTTATAATACCGCCATCGATGTTTCTCTTACTTTCCGAAGGTTGACTGGTAGAGAATGCTTTTAGCATTAAGTCCGCCTTTGTACCCTTTACATTTTTGTAAGGTTCAAAAGAATAAATAAATAAATAAATTGTCAGAGTCATAGTTTTCGCACAGCTGGGATACTTATAAAAAGTAAAGTAATATAATTAGAGATTGTTATAAGGTAGGACATTTTATATGCATCATTACAATAATAAAATAAGTTCTATTGGTCACGAAAAGGGTGGATAACGAAGAAGTCACAATTTTTGTGAACGTAAAATACTTAGGATACAGTTTTTAATTTCACAATTTTTGTGACTACCTGTACATAGAAAGTCACAAGAACCTATAATTAAATTTGGAAGAAGTACTCACTTCGCTGAGAAATTATAATACAAAACTGAGTATTACTCTTGTTCATTCAAGCTTTCTTAACCCAATTTAACTAGGTCGGATGTAGTGAGAGCTTTTTGATTTCGGCCAAGGCCTACTTCACTGGATATGTTTACATAACTAATGTATAATTATAATTCATGGAAAAGTTATGGTTAAAAATTTGGGGTACCTAATGTGTGAGCTGCCTAACCTAGTTCATTGTGCACAAAACCAAAGTACAAATTTATACAAAGTAACTACCTATACATATAGTATAATAATATAATTAGGAAAATAAATTTATACTTATACGCTGAGACCCGTCAACAAAAACATATCATCTACATGAATTAATTTCTTTTATAAAATTATATTATAATAATTAAATTCTTGACACCATGGATTAAAAGAGATAGCTCAAAACGTCAACACTAAAGACTAGGGTATAATAATAATATAACTTCAGGTTAGTGAAGAACATTTGTTAGTGATACTGCTTGAGTAACTTACAATGGCAAACAATAATAATAACTTTAGCATAATACAGTATAAAAATACATTATAAAGGCATAACTCTGTCTCCTAAACTAAGTCATTATTTGACTTGTATCTCAGGAGCCATTGCTTCTCCCCTACCTTTATATACAACTAGGAAATCGCCCTCGCTTCGCTTCGGGAAAAATAGAAAAAAATATACTATAGCCTATGTCACCCGGGGATAGTGTAGCTTCCCAACAGTTAAAGAATTGTTCAAATCGGTTCGGTAGTTTCGGATCCTATTTAATGCAAACAAACAATCAAATCTTTCCTCTTTATAATATTAGTATAGATAACATACAGTAATCCGTAGACTACTACGGACTGGTAGTAACATGCATATAGTATTGAAACTTTATGACTTTAGTTAGGAATATAACGTTTTGTATTAGTAGATGCCCTCTGCTCATAAAACAGTTGCAGTGAACATTTAATGTCGTTTAATGTTTTGTAAAGTTCGATCATAATATTTACATACAATCTATTTGCGAATCGTCTACTGTTATTGCCAAAACGTTCTAGTTATTTAAAATTTTGTGGTCCTCGCTTGATTTATTACTAGTTTATTACATTCATTTTAGTAAAATATGTGCACGTGTAATTACGTAATAATAAAGAGTAATCTCTTTCTATTATATATTAGTAATCTCTATATATATATTTATTGCACGCCAATCAACAGATAATTAAATCTGAAAATGCAGGTTATAAAATCTCCAATTTCATAGGTAAAACTATTATATATAAAATGTAAGATATTTCATAGGTAAAGATATAAAATGTAAGATTTCATTGAATCGTTCGTAGATTGCGTAAATATACACGTTGGCAGCATTCTCCTGAAATAAGCCCTAATAGCCGTTGCCCCTTAAAGGCAGCTACGTCGTAGCTCTGAGGTATGATTCATTGATAAGCAGCTGTCTTCTGTAGCTCTGTTGCTTCGTTCGTAGTAAGTCGGTAGTCAGTAGTAGACAACACAGACATATTATATTGGTTTTTGGTGTCGTTTTAATTTAGCTATCGATGATACAGATAATTATACCATAAGTCTTGTAAGGGTTGTGTACCTTTAGTATGATAATGGATAATAATAAATTAAAAACCTATGATAATTTGATATAAAAAATGTATTGATTTAAAACTTATTGATTATGATGGATCGATCATAAATGAGTCCGTGTGATGATGATGCTTGCTAATTGCAACTGAATAGAATTCTAACAAAAGACAATGAACTGAAGAAATTGATGACGCGATAATAATTTGTACGTGCTGAGCCCGTACAAGTCTGTATGCATTAAGCATTTCAAAATTATATTTTTATGTTTGCAGTACAATTCAATAAATAAAAATAATAACAAGCCCCTACTAATTAAGATACCAACGTCGTCACTAACATTGAAATGAAAAGCGAATGTTTTGTTTATACAAATTCAATTCAATTCAGAAAATAAAACGAGCTTTTGATGGAAGTGTTACTTTATTTCTGTGAAAACGATCCGAGGTTGAAACCGTCGATGATGAACGTCCTCTACATTATTTTGTATATTTTTAGCGCAGTACATAACGTATTTTGTTAGCTTTGTTGACGTTTCACGAACGCTAACAGTTTTATCGCGTCATCATTAGACGCAGTATCTTATTTATTGACCGGATATAATATTTTACGTCGTGGTTTTTTTGAAATTCAATCTTTCTTTTGCATGCAAAATATTGAGGATTGATTATGCTTAGCAACTTATTTCGGTATAGTTATAAGGTACTAAGTATATTGAATTGATTTAAGTTACAGCTGATAATAAGTAAATTATTTTTGATTCAAAAGTAATTTTCATCACATGGGTATTCAATTGCTGGGCTTGAATACCTGTGCATTGTTATCCATATTCAACCGACATAGCTCAAAGAATTAGACGACTGAAGTGGCAATGGACTGGCCATATAGTGCGTACGACAGATAACCGTTGGGGAAGAAAAGTCCTCGAATGGCGCCCACTTCTCGGAAAACGGAGTATAGGACGCCCACCGACCAGGTGGACTGACGACCTAAAAAAGACAGCGGGCATCCGCTGGATTCAGAAGGCTCAGGACCAGACAGAGTGGCGCAAGTTAGGAGAGGCCTATGTCCAGCAGGGGACCTACAAAGGCTGATGGATTGATGGATGGATCGTCATCCATATTCAGGAATATAGGGTTCTATATTTGAATCAGCCCAAAAAAGGAAAAAATAGTTAAAAGGACGAAAATCAACTATGTATGCTGAACAACAGAGATTGAATGATGAATAATTATGAAAAGGGATAAAAGACTGATATCGTCTGCTTGATAGATTTATGCATCCTCATATTTATAATTCTGGCAATATGCCTTTTGTCTAATCTTATAATAACCTCTAATTTCACACTTTTCACCTCTAGAAATTTTATTGACATTTGGCTCGTATCTTGCAGACAATAATTTATAATCTAATAAACGCGAACAACATTTTGCAACAACTCTTGAACTACATTAATGATAGTAATAAACTATTATGTAGAACTTACTTATGTTTTTGTTTCTGAAAATAAGTAGGTAATGGTGCATATTGGCTCGACTTTCTTGTCATTTTTTGTCTCTACACCTAAAAACTGCAAAACATTATTGTAAACAGTCCCAAATAGGGCTTTGGTTCTGTCCGGCTTCAAATTCACTTCAAGACCAAAACACTGGGTTGATTAAAGCAATTGGTTTATATCAGAATTAGAATACAATACAAATACTCTTTTGTACACTAAATACAATTATATGTACAGTCGTACTAAAATAAAGTAAGGTATATAAAGGGCGACCTTATCGCTAAGGTAGTGATCTCTTTCAGGAGTTCCAGGCGACCTTTTAGTAGAGGAAAAATGTTAAAACACATAAAAATAATATTGAAGACTAATGACCCGTCAATTGACACCATTTAGAGAACTCGAGTTCGATGTTCGACAAAATGATGGTGATGTGATCATGTGTCATCATCTTCAATCTTTGATGAAAATACTCAGATGATACTCTATTTAATAAAACCATAGTATTTCAATACGAAGAGAGCATAAAATTAAGCTATAAAAATTAATATGAAATGTTCAAACTTCTTAATCTATAGCCACTGGTAGAATAGATATATTTAATTAATGATTTTAATAACATTCTACCATATTAAATTTAATCTATCTACATATCTATATACCATACATAATATGGCAAAAGTGACTGACTGATGTATCAAATCAACGCACAGGCCAAGCCCTTAGGGCTAGAAACTTAAAATTTCGTACACGTATTCCTCTTATGACGTAGGCATCCAATAAGGAAAGATTTCTCAAAATTCAACCCTCCAGGGGGAGAAATTGTAGATAAATATGATAAGCATAATTTCTGCGTGCGAAGCTGCAGGCAACATCTTGTTTATAATAAAAGATTATTAATGCGATAATATTTAAATTGTTTCTAATTACGAATGTTCATTATAGAGCCAGCGTGTTTGCCAAATTTTCAGTACAACAATAGTCATTTGTAGCCCTCAACTAATTGCTGTGCCGGCCCATTTTATGCCGAATTAGCTTAGTGTCAATTAATTTATGTTTACTGTTTACTGCCATTACAGATCTATAAATCAATAATAAAATCAATTTGTTCTCTCGCCAATACTGAACGTAGACGGTATGACGCCTTGATCATATGATAAAGATAGACAGAATACTTAGGATGTATATCATGGATGGATGGATGGATGAATACTTAGGATGCACATACATGTGCGCAAGACATATCTTATTGCAGGTGTTTGGCTATTTGTCGTTAATGATATTTCAAAGGTGTGTTTACACCACTCTGCTAATCATAGTAGGTGGTTTACATTAAAGATTTAGTGTTTATGCTACCACTGTTTATTATCATTATACATTTATGTACAAGATCTATAAATTCTCTAGTATGCACGCAATAAATAATTGATGTCAACCATTGAAGTACTATTACTAGCGTATAGAACAGACACCCCGAACACCATGTATGTCCAATGCATTGGTGCTACGTGGCTTCAATCTTCAATGGACTCGTTCGATTTTGAAAGGAGAACGGGGGCTCAATTTTGAAAATCGAACCACCCGGGCGGGACACACATTTTGTTCGAGATGTCTGTTCTATGTCATTAGACTTCAATGATGTCAACACAATCGACTGAAGTAGATATTCGGTAGTATGTTGTGCCAATTACCACTATCATAAGTAATGAGTGTTTATAGAAATGAAGTAAGAGAAGGTTAAACCGCCAAGCTATCTCCATTGAATGCACCAGTGCCATCTAAGGAGCATTGTCTGTATTATTTAACATCTTGTTTTTTTAACATTTTACTGAAAATCTATGAAGCTATGTTTGTAGAGCTTTTGTGAAATTTGTAGAGCTTTTATGAATTTTATGAAATTGTAGAGCTTTTATGAAATTTGTAGAGCTTTTATGAATTTTATGAAATTGTAGAGCTTTTATGAAATTTGTAGAGCTTTTATTATATTATATTTGTAATATTGTTTACAAATATAATATAATAAAATTATTGTTTATTGTTGTATTGTTTTTATTATATTTGTTGTTTTTGTATTATATTTGAAGCATTGGCGATTTGGTGGTTCAGTTTGTAATTTCTTGATGTAACCTTATCATCATCTTAACATAAGAGATAGTTAATTACTTTTTGCTTAGCAAATATAACAGTGAAATTTTGAGGAAACATCCCTTTCAGCATTAGGAATTGTCTGAAATAAATTTAAATCAATTCCTGCTGCTCATGGAAGTGTGAAAAAAGTAAAAAGTTTGCATTGCTAACTTTTGTTGAATGGAAAGTTGCAGGTGACTACAGCCTTTACAGTTTCACGTGGACAGATCATTGCTAGCTCTGCCTAGAACCAATACGTGTCTACGTGGAACTTACTTACGTGGGTCTCGAAATAATTTAGCTTACGAGATCACATCCAAGCGTCTTCAAATTATTATATAAAATGAGTAAGAATCAAAAAGCTTTCCATAGGCACCGTACACGTGCTTCCATAATTGAAGTCTGTTTAATTCATGAATGGCATGAGCAAAGATTGTCATTGGCAAAATACATAGCAGGATAGTTGCGTCACGTCTAAATAAGAACAGTGACGGGATTTGCCGATGTCGTCTCAAAACTGCCGGTATTTTCCGCCCACGAAATATTACGTCAAATGGCTCCAAACATAAAACCAAAAATAAACATCATCTTCTTGTCAATAAGGTTACAAATTTTCAAGTGCGCACAACTTCATTAAACATGTCATGATTTAGATATTGTACTTACTAATGTGTACTACTAATAGTACAACTTTGACTAGTTAAGTAAGTAATTACTTTGTTTTAAGCGATGTGGATGTCTCGTTCCCACAGCAACATCCTGTTCCAGTTCTTTGTGGTAACTGTATTTTGTAGGATCCTACTTGCAGGTAAAGTATTTCCATATAATTGCAGAATTCTGCATCATAATTGCAGAATTCTGCAACTAGCCAATCCGTTCGATTTGCAGTTCCGTTTTGTCACTAAATAATGGGTCCCACCATCCTGACTCAATACTTTCATATTATAATACAAGTCGATTCGAGTACATAGCGTCTGAATTTTTGTACCCAACATAAGCACTGTAGATATAACAGTTTTTCGAACACGAATACATTGTTTTAACATACATTGTTTAAATACGAATATCTTATATTTGTTAACTCGTTCTAGCATAATTGCTATTGGTATATTGCTGTCAGTAGCTATTGCTATCGTTAGATAGATAGATAGACGCGTTAAAAGTAAATTATAAATTATTCACTAGTTTATTAACCAAATAAAAAAAGAAAAATAAGGATTTACGTAATGGAAGTACTATTTAGCAATAAAACTTGCTTCAAAAAATAATTTAAGTCTTACCTCGAAGGAAGCAAAAAGGAATATAATATGAAACTCAACGATCCAAAGAATGTCCTGTATTTTTTCACCATAATCATAGTACACATGTTATGATGATTTGAACAAAATGTTTATACCTAACATCTGCTTCCTAAAATTATAATTTATCTTGTTTCATAGTTGTGTATTAAACAATTATTATATACTAGGAAATCGCCCTCGCTTCGCTTCGGGAAAAATAGTAAAAAAATATATATAATATAGCCTATGTCACCCGGGGATAGTGTAGCTTCCCAACAGTGAAATAATTTTTCAAATCGGTTCGGTAGTTTCGGAGCCTATTTAATGCAAACAAACAATCAAATCTTTCCTTTTTATAATATTAGTATAGATTATTAAACAATATTATATTACAGTATACTGAAGGCGTCTGTTTATCTGGCTAGTAATGACGTGAACTGATTTGCGTAGGAAGACAATACAGAGCAAAAGCAATCCTACGAAACTACCAATCTTCGTTGACCCCCGGTTTTCTTCTCCCCGTTGGATATAATGAGCCCATGACAGCTACCGATGGAAATCGCGAGTTCATGTTTAAATAGTTGAAAGAGAAGCTGTAACATTATCGCCCGACCTTGCTACGAATAGTGCCCGCCCACGTTCGGACGCTCCAAATGATACTTACACATGATGCTCCGTTGATTTAAAAGTAGCAAAATATTTAACATAGTATTTACTGCATGGAAATGAAAATACCAAAAAAATAATGAAATAATGATTTTACATAATTCGTAAGAAGATATAGATCTGAACTGATTTCAATCACCTAGTAGTACTAGGTGATTGAAATCAGTTACTAGGCTAGTACACGTATTTACGTATACAGTGGACCCCCGGTAATCCGACAAACATTTTGCAGGGCAGTGTCGGACTATCGAATTTGTCGGATTATAGAGTACTGCCTAAGACCCCCCTATAGTCCGGAATTTTTTACAAAAGAGTACCTTGTAATCCGACAAATTACAGATCCAATGATAAGATTCTATATGTTATATTGTACTCTGAAGTACAAATCATACTTCAATAAGTATGTCCAATTTAGTAAATTAAACAACACAATAGTTTTATTATAAAATTAACGTCATTAAAGTGACGTAATTAGTCAAATTCAAACTAAGCAATCAGAATCAAAACAATACCCTACGTGTCGAGCACAATAGTGGTGATGCGTACCTACAAGTTATAACTTGTTCAATCATGCATTAGCGAAGATTGTCAAAAAAATATTCAATAATAAATAATTAGACCATGTCGGATTACAGGGGGTGCCGGATTAGACAGGGGCCGGATTACCGGGGGTCCACTGTAATAGTGTATTTCGGCAAGTTTGTCGAAAAGAATATAAATCTCCTTGAGAATTGAATGAATAAAAAGACCCTTAAGGAAACTCCAAGGCATCCGCTCCCAAGTTGACAGCTCGAGACTTTGAAGAGAAGCCGGATACACGTCAGTGGCGTGGACAGTTGTAGATGGCGCCACAATAGCGAAGTTAGGAGCTTCCCTCGCCAGAGACGTGAGTCTCGCCACTTCCGGATTCGAATTTTACGCATAGAAATGGCAACATTACACATTGTTACACAAAACTTTTCTAGCATAATGCTCTCCGCTACGTACGAGCTTCACTCGATAATTCTCAGATAACTTCCTCTCGGACAAGCTGTTCGATAATAAACAGAAACGTTGTTATTCTATTTTCGTAATGCTACTGAATCGCAGTAGAGGTCGGAATGTGGAACTTGTCGGAGGATTAGTTCTTTTATTCGTGTTGTTATAGAGAATAGGTGTTTTTATTTGACTTAATTTGAGTGTAGGAACCCATGATACCTGTAGTGTTCAGAGGATCAATAATACACGCGCTTTACTCTGTAATAGGTGAGGTATGAATACGCAGAGCGCACATCTGCACTCGCTCGCAGTTAGCCACAGACTGTCCGCTATGCATAGACACTACATCCCTTCTTTATTGTATAAAATTCAAATATTTTTATTGGTTTGGTTTACAAACACTTTTTGTAAGTCATGCAAGCTACGCCAATGCTTCAACAAGGCCCTACTGTGAGAAGGGCCCGGGAGAAGAAGCAGCAAGAAACTACCGGGGTGTTTTTGTCCTACTCACAGTTACAGATAGCACTTATTAACTACTTACAATCTATATTATAAAACTCATGTCCAAGCAGTCTTGTCATTAAAATAATCATTATATATATATATAGTATAGCATTTCCGTCAAGTTTAATTGAATTTTATATTATTATTATTTTATTCCAACATCGATATAGATCTGAAAATAATAAATTCTTTGTTAGCCAACGTTTATTTTCTTTGTTGTATAACACGTGTTTCCCGTTTCTGTACATCGCTTTCACCATCAAATACTCACACCGCTATGTGAGGGCAGGGTTAAAGTTTGGTATCAATCTGTTAGCCTCAGTTACTTATTTTTCATTGATATATTTTTCTGTACCCAATTTAGGATCTGAAATCTCCCTTTGTACTGTCCACATATTGTTCTCCTCTTTTCTCTAATTGAATTGTAGACATGTCAACTCCTGTCTCTCACACTACCGTCAAAGCTATTTTATTTGAAGTGTTCGGAAGTTAAAAAAAATATCTTACTAGCATAATAAGTCAAATGAAGATCTTCTCGTATTTCACTAAATACAACTCTTGTAGATCATAATTGTATTTTTAACTAACGTCAAATTGTAGCCTTGAAAATAAATTAACCCAAGCCATGTACCACAGTCGTCTACTTCAAATATTAAAAGTAACAACATAAGTTCTGAAAAAAATCTCGAGTAAATCCCTTTATTGCCACGGCTCTCCCAGCCGATATGCATATCCATTGAGTGAATCATAATTATGTGTTCAATATGCGTCACCCATACACAGATACACCTCCAACTTCACTACAACTTTCTTTCTTGAGTCCCAGTCTCCATCTCGTATCATTCAGTATCATGATCCTGTTTATAGGTGCTCGACAAATACATGACGCCTCTGAAATGTGAAGCGGCCCAAATCGGCCTTAATAAGTGTTGTGTAAACATCGCGAAATGTGAGAGCACTTAATAAGTGCGCTCAAGCATCGCACCACATTCAATGTCACTGTGCTTCATAGTCTGTTTCTATCTTTATTAAACTTATGCAAAGTATAGCGAAAAGACCAAGGATGGCAAATAAAAATATTTCAAGTCTTTAAGGTAGTTCGAAATTTTCAAACGTAAATCTTGAGAATTTTGATTCATTGAACTATACATAATGCATGATGTCAATATAATGTCTACAGTTCAAACAACTCGCTCCGCGCATTATGAGAACTCAACTTTAAACAATTTTCGTATCTGATATTATTTTTTCATTTCGTCTCACTAACAAATTCAAACCATTGGCCCGCAATTCATTTAATGTTAAACTATTTAATTCTACCAGTATTTACACTGTTAAGGTCACAGGGACATTTAAAATAGTAGCAAAAGAACCTTTATAGTCCATCATAGTCAAGGAAACGAATTCAGATTACCTTTGCTTCCCTGGGGAGATTTCAATCGTTATCAAGCACTCTCTATGAGAATGCTTTGTGAGTTAGTACTCCTGCGTGCACGGTCACTCACACTTGCATGTACACTCGGCTTAGTGATGTGGCCACTCCAACGTCTTGATGGAGATCTAGTGCTTCTAGCTTCCTCAATATCAACGTCACTGTAAACTTGATAGATCTGTAATACAGAAATATACGACGAGCCGCGGACTGCATTGCTTTTTAGAGAAAAATCTCTAAAGTTACTTCTGTCACACACACTGTCATTCAACCTTTTTTTAGTATCCGCTTGGCAGAGTCAGGCATAATGAAATCGAAACAATTTGTTAACGTATACTCAATAATTACAATAGGTAACCTTGCCCTTGGTATCCATATTGAATACTGTCGTGGAAAAGTATGGAAACTGATAAAAATAACCTTTTGGTCATTAGCCGTCACTTGACGTTAGTAAAAGTGTTGATGTCGATTTTACACGAATACAGCCTGCGCTCTTTTCTGCAGAACTTCTCTGCGGAAGTCAGTGCCTCGTTGTCTCTTTACTATGGAGACAAAATCATAATCTTCACATATTTTCCTTTATTTTTCGGCAGCTCAAAAAGATTACCATTTACATTGCAAGTAAAGATATTAGATGAAAATACTACTATCTTCTGAGTCTGCAAGTGCTTATTTCTGTATGGATGAATCGTTATATTATTTCAATAAGAATAATAAAACATCCAATAAATTGTTATGGATTATATTATATGGTAATAAAAATGAATATAATTATCACAAAAGTCGAATCTGTTACCATGAACTCATAACTGCTTGTACTAATTCGTCATAATCTGGCTCAAATATGTGATAATATTATAACGTTTTTGATTCCTTACATAATACTTGCATCATTTCTGTACTTGATATTTGTGATTCATTGTGATTGGGGTAGCTTTCTGAAAACCTGCAATTTGTTATTTCATCCCACGATTTCATATCAGTGAAATGCGGCCGGCCGATTATGATAGAATCATCTCCATCAGACATCTCGAATAGGAGTCACATGACTCATATCCAACAGATATGTTTGGCTTTCAATAATCTTCATAACGGCATAGCTTCAAAACATTAATTTGTAAATATATGCAGCTACCGTGCATGCATGGCTTTTTAACAGTTTAATGTAACAGTAACATGACTGCGTAGCCTTAGAACATTGATTTATAAATATTGGCGGGCATCGTACATATATGCATGGCTTTTTTCTTATGAAACAGTAACATGACTGCGTAGCCTTAAAACATTGAATTATAAATCTTTACGGGCACCGTGTATGCGTGGCTTTTTGTTTATATAACCGCAACATGGCTGTGTAGCCTTAGAATATTTATCTATTATATAAATATTTCTGAAGTTCTTGTATGCGTGGCTTTTTACTTAAGTAACAGCAACGTGGCTGCATAGCCTTATATTAATTTAATTTATAATATGCGTGAACTTCTAGTGTGCATGGCTTTTACTTATGTAACAGTAATATGACTGTCTTAGAGCCTTAGAATATTTATTTATTATATAAATATTTCTGAGTCCTTGTATGCGTGGCTTTTTACTTAAGTAACAGCAACGTGGCTGCATAGCCTTAGATTAATTTAATTTATAATATGCGTGAACTTCTAGTATGCATGGCTTTTACTTATGTAACAGTAATATGACTGTATAGCCTTAGAATATTTATTTATTATATAAATATTTCTGAGTCCTTGTATGCGTGGCTTTTTACTTAAGTAACAGCGACGTGGCTGCATAGCCTTAGATTATAATTTAATTTATAAATATGCGTGAACTTCTAGTATGCGTGGCTTTTTACTTAAGTAACAGCAACGTGGCTGCATAGCCTTAGATTAATTTAATTTATAATATGCGTGAACTTCTAGTATGCATGGCTTTTACTTATGTAACAGTAATATGACTGTATAGCCTTAGAATATTTATTTATTATATAAATATTTCTGAGTTCTTGTATGCGTGGCTTTTTACTTAAGTAACAGCAACGTGGCTGCATAGCCTTAGATTTTAATTTAATTTATAAATATGCGTGAACTTCTAGTATGCGTGGCTTTTACTTATGTAACAGTAATATGACTGTGTAGCCTTAGAATATTTATCTATTATATAAATATTTCTGAAGTGCTTGTATGCGTGGCTTTTTACTTAAGTAACAGCAACGTGGCTGCATAGCCTTAGATTATAATTTAATTAATAAATATGCGTGAACTTCTAGTATGCATGGCTTTTACTTATGTAACAGTAATATGACTGTATAGCCTTAGAATATTTATTTATTATATAAATATTTCTGAGTCCTTGTATGCGTGGCTTTTTACTTAAGTAACAGCAACGTGGCTGCATAGCCTTAGATTATAATTTAATTTATAAATATGCGTGAACTTCTAGTATGCGTGGCTTTTTACTTAAGTAACAGCAACGTGGCTGCATAGCCTTAGATTAATTTAATTTATAATATGCGTGAACTTCTAGTATGCATGGCTTTTACTTATGTAACAGTAATATGACTGTCTTAGAGCCTTAGAATATTTATTTATTATATAAATATTTCTGAGTCCTTGTATGCGTGGCTTTTTACTTAAGTTTGTTTTGATTTTTAATTGACAGTACATGTTATGGTATATTATATACCACTTGTACATACCATACAGAATACATTATAGTATGTATAATCCTCATCACCTCGAATGACTTGCCATAGCAGCAATTCAATATATCGCTTACATAATTATGTATAGTTTGGCTTATTCCTTGCAACTTGCAAATTAAGTGCCTACTCCGTACCTTAATTAATTATGATACTTAATTATGGTAAATACCCCATAAGTTGAATACATTTTTAACCAACTTCAAAAAAAAGGAGGAGGTTCTCAATTCGACTGTATCTTTTTTTTATGTTTGTTACCTCAGAACTCCGGACTGAGTGAACCGATTTTGATGATTCTTTCTTTAATCGAAAGCTGGCACTTGCCGTGTGGTTTTACATAAATTTAAGCAAGATCCGAAAATGGCATCCTTGTCAAAAGCATATAAGTCTTAAGTTTGCATTAAGTATGTGCGCGATAAATGGACGAATAACTCAATATCCAACCGATTTCGACGATTCTTTTTTTTTTTATTGGATGTACTTTATTTTAATTCGGTTTGGTTAAAATTTTAGATTATTGCTATTTACTTATTTTTAGCAAACAAAGCGTTTCAATATTTTTGACATTTAGACTGAAGTTTAGTATTCTCCATCTTTCGATTTCAATAGACCTTTAATAGGAAATACACATCACAACCAATAACTTTCGCAAAGACTATATTTCGATATCTTTAATAGTTTGGCGGAACATAAAAATATTCCACGTCACTTTACAAAGAACTTTGTTTTTCTTCCCAAAACAGCCATCCTTGAGCCATCACGAACATTTTTGAATCAAACATAGTCAAATCGGTTAAGCTACCGAGAAATACTAAGGTTCATTTTTATTTATACCAGCAAGAAGATATGTATATGACAATAATAATATGCCTAATTTGGGCTTTTTTTTTTTTACACAAGGTATAGTAGCATTCTCCTTACGAGCCTTGTTTAAATTTGCGTGCCTTTGCGGTCTTTTTGTACACAGAGTACATTTGCATGCTCCTTACGAGCCGTATAAAAGTTTGCGTGTCCAACAAATGGACCTTGTAACGGGACTAGTGGGATAGACCCCACAACCTGCGTGAACCTTGACGTAGCTATCGATTGACGTAGTTATCAATATATTTCGTATTGGCTTTAGCATTAAGATATTAAACAATTGATGCTTCAATATTACTACGTAATAAGGGTTGTAAGGTATTATAAACTTTTTAACCATTATGTTCATATCCTAACACCCTGTTCGTAGCTATTTTCCAGGTTCTTCATTAGAATGATTATATAGGCGTGATCTTCAAGTGAACTGTAGTGGCGTGAACATAATAATATTTCTATTGAACTGCCAGCTAATAAGCAAAATTACACCTGAAACTTGTTTAGATAATAATTATCAACATGAAATCTTTGGATTCATTGCAGAACGGTATTTGAATTATGAAAATATTAACCACAGCATTATATTAATACGTGGGGTAGATTCTGAATCGTTTCTTTCCAAGTCATTCCAAGGGTAACGTGATGTTTCACGCTTTTATTAATTATCCACCAAATACAACAAAACTTAGGATATTGTTATTGTGATTCGATAGCTTTATTTGAAATAAGAAACGAAATAAATTACTCTTCCACATGCTACTATATAATATAATATCACCGACAGCAATATCGTAACCAGTTGCAATAAATTCATGGGCTATTTGAAATAGTTACTTGATGCATGGCCTTTTGTAACAAGGTGATTTGCGTGGCCTTCGAAATATTTAATTAGTTTTGATGTTTAGACAACCATTTTGTGTACAAATCTGGCAGTGGTACTTTCGTTGCCGAGTTCTTAAAACGTTAATACTCAAATAATTGTTATTTAAGTACACGCAGTTAGGCGTACCCACATGTAAATTATGTGGTTGTAATGTAATTATACACTTTACTTACTTGAATACGTACATAATAGAATATATTCGTAACGAATTTGCCTGCCCAAGCGTATGCAAGCAAGGGCATTAATCCTTCTTTTTTTCCAACAAATTTACCGTCGTCGCCACTTGTAGTGTTCAGAGGATCAATAATACACGCGCTTTACTCTGTAATAGGTGAGGTATGAATACGCAGAGCGCACATCTGCACTCGCTCGCAGTTAGCCACAGACTGTCCGCTATGCATAGACACTACAATACCTATATGTAACTATCAATTTAGAATTAATAAACAATGATGGCAAATATTTTTCATATTAGTAATGCATGGAGTAACTAATTTTTTACGAGTTTTTAATGCAATTTGGCTAGCATTGGGATAAAAAATAAAAACTTAATTACTTTGATGTGTGTACCTAATAGACAAAGAGCTGTAATCTAGTTGGCGCGGTGACAATAAAAATAAAACGCTTACAATTAGAACAGCACCGCTCTGAAAACCAATGACCTTTAGCTAAAGTTCAGGGTTTACAGACAAAATTATATTTCCGCAATTTCTGCATAATTAATTACACTTAGTGAAATACTTAAAATAATTCTGAATGTTTACTCTTTTATTGATTTATTAAAACTTCTTACGATAACAACCGGGGTTGCGCCGACGGCAATACGTGCCTTCCGAAATAAGGAAACGCTCAAGAAATTACCACTAGCGATCCAATTAACCATCGCGCCCACTATTGCCTTAACTCGGCCGATCACATAGGATCGACGTAAGCTATGAGCGCTTCATGGTATATATTATAAAAATATAATTATAAATAACTCAGTAAAACAAATTGATGATGTGTTAACTGGCAAATATGGCTCAATCGCTTGTTCACAGTGCACACAAGGGTGCGGTGCCGTAAATGTTTGCCGTGACATAATGTTTGCAGTGACGCCCGGGCGCCCGTGACATAGGAACACCACACCGCAACGCATCACACCGTACCTTACCGTACCGTACCGTACCTTACCGTACCGTACCGTACCGTACCGTACCGTACCGTACCGTACCGTACCGTACCGTACCGCACCGCATCGCACCGCCTCCGGGATGGTAGCATTGACGTGACGGCTGGAGCGTTTGTTTTTACATCCAATCGTTGTTTGTTCGGTTAGTTACGGATGGTCACCTTAATTGTTTGTGATTCAACTTTTGTTTGACAATCACATGACGATTGATGATTCACATGACAGTGTGTTTTTTACTGTCTTAAATTTTAAGATGATTAAACGTGCCCCCACGTTCATTTAAAGTTAACGATTTCTACAATTTGTTGAATTCGTTTTTAACAGTGCTTGGAACGTTTTATTAAACAATGAATAAAAAAATAAATGTTTTGTGAATCTAAACTTCATTTGTTTTATTACCTTATGTCCTTGCATGACTGTAACTTTAATAATAGGGTATTCTACTATGTTTGAAAAAGTACTTCAAAATATTGATTTTCCTAATAAAAAGCCACAAAAAAATATATTTCGGCAAAATGAACACGCTTTCTTGCCATAAAATTAAATTAAATTTTAAACCTTTTTTATTCCCGCGAAAACGCTGTCATCATTTTGGTGACGTAATAGTGGTAAAAACAACAATCGTGTATGTACGACCGGCACACGTAGCATAGCTGTTTACACTGAACTGACAGTCACAGAGTACTTTATCACTATGCTGACAGTTTCTTGTTGCCTGTATGACGTCACACCGTGGCGGCTCGTGTTTTAGGTCACGTGATATAAAGATTAAAAATTACGACTTTTAATTTTAATATAATAAAATAATAATGTGCTTTTATGACTCAAAATCAAAATATTTAAGTATATTTCTACATAAATTTTAATTTTTATCAAATTTCATAATTTATTTTTCACTAACGAAAGTACCCTATTGTGAACTACATATACACATCTGTAGCCTGTAGCTCTGTAGCAAATGTCTGACCTACCGATACAGTATGAATGACACCGATATGGCGCAAATAGAAGACTAAAAATAGAATTAAAATTAATTATATTATTGTTTGCCCTTTGAGTTTTATTTTAATACCAAGGTGTATTGACTATTTAAATGGTGTAAAAAAAGCCGAAACAGCATTCTATATGGATTGGGTTTTACTGTTCACAGTATGAATTGTTATAATAGGTACGTGTGGCCATAATAATTATGAATGTAGCTGATGACGTGACTTTTACTCAAAATTATACACATCTTGCAAACGACGCCCCTTACGCCACACGACACCGTGTTGGGATAATTGTTAAACAACATTAACGCAACAGATAAAACAATAACACGGGCCGATACATTGAAAGAATGATATATGCTTACATTAATTGCATTCCAAATGGATCCTTTTCACGATTCGAATAAAGTTTAAATTGGTCTAGTGTGTTTTGTGAGCAATGTTTGTTTTTGTGTCTGGCAACACGCAGCAATTGTTGTAGGGTGCAGCTCATAGATGGCGCGGCACGTGGCGAGCTCGTGTCGGAAGCTACGGCCGGAAACGCGGGAACTGCGCCCTAGCCCGCCGAAAACAATACTTTCATATTATAAATTGAAATAAATTGATGCACTCGCGACGTCCGCTTTATAATAACTTTCACAGATCATTTGCGAAAGGTGCTCTAGAGTCAATGAACTTCAAACATTATTTAAATCTTTATTATGTTCCATGAATTTTGAAAGTTCGTAATTGATTAATAAAGTAAGTAATTTAAGTAGGTAAGTAATTTATGTTAATTAAATAAAAAATAGGTAGGTAATTATTTTACAGATTTAGAAATAGAAGCTTATTCTAGGAGCACCAGGTTTATATAGAAGTCTGACGAGCCACATTCCTAATAATGTCATTGACTTCACGCTAGTAATAATACTTCAATGATTGACTCATTAGCAGAGAAAACAACGAGCAGGGTAACTTGGCATGGACTCAAGGGTAAAAGGAGCAAAACCCATAAACACTATAAGTGTTGACTCCATAAATCAAAATGACGCTTCTCTCTGAATCTTTATCACTCATAACTTAAAATATCAATAAACAGTTTAATCGTTGTCACTCAAAATATATTATATTGTCAGTCATAATACAACTCAAAAACATTCTTAGATATCCACTAGAAAGCTAAAATAGCTACCACAACTCACATCAGTTCTTAGTTTATATTCATTTGTCCTTTTATCTACTATATTGAAATATCACTCTCAAATATTAGCATTTTTTTTAACCGATTTCAAAAAAAGGAGGAGGTTCTCAATTCGACTGTATTTTTTTTATGTTTGTTACCTCAGAACTTTGGACTGGGTGAACCGATTTGGATGATTTTTGTTTTAATTGAAAGCTGGTGCTTGTCGTGTTGTCCCACATAAATTTGAGCGAGATCTGACAATGGTATCCATGTCAAAAGTACAATGTACTTCATTTGAAGTCGGTTATTTTTTTGTTAAAATGTTAGATTATTTCTAATTGATTGTTTACTCACACCGTATCAAAAGGCAAACACGAATTTACTACCATTTAATGTCCCACGGGTATAAAAGAAGTTAAAACAAATGCATTAGCGAGGGTGGAGTGTTCCCGCGCCCCCTGCGACTCGTCGCACTAATTACGCAATTCGTTCACAAATTACAGCTCTGATTCATTTTAAAGGCAATTAACTGTGTTGATAATCTACTCGGATATGATACAACAATGGAAGATAATGCAGAGACATCCGATCAATTGTCCACAGGAAACATTTAAGGACCATTAGAGCGATATGCGTGCTTTGCAGTTTTGTAATTGTGACGGCTCTATGTAAGCTACAGTGGTAATAGCCGATAAAATATAGAAAAATACAGCTAAAATATAGATGATATATATGTTTTCCTCACACCGATTCATTTTTGATCCTTTCGTTTAATAGTGGAAATTACTTGCCGTCTCTTATTTCAGGTCCGGTATGATAGAAATTTTCAGAAGTTAGCACAAATATTTCGCGGATATTGTTGAGAACACTATCTACTATTAAGGAAGCTTAAAGCATGTCCTGATAGAGACATTGATAAACTTGGTAAAATACATAGTGTTGTAAGTTTTTGGGTCACTTCCAACCTTTGGCTTTGTTAAAAGCTGTTATATGTGCTCCCTGAGGTACAAAAGTCCTTAAATACGTATCATATTTGATACGAGTATAATTTCTAACATTCGTCACACGGACTGCACTGACAAGACTGCACTGCACTTATCAACAATGTTTCTGTATTGTTTTATTTCTTCATCACTTGCTACGACGTAGCGCGTAGCAGTGGAAATATCTTGTTCAATGACACCCAAAATCTTACAGCTTTTTCGTAGAACGTTTTAAGAGTTTGGCGTGAAGTACCAACATGAAGTTTTTAGGTTTGGATTTTAGCTTCTTTTACAATTGAATACAATATTCTTTGAAATTATATAACCTTGCGTATGCAGCCTTGTACGTATAACTAATACACAGCCTACACTGTAGTGCTACTTATAATAAAATTTTTCAAAAAAATTTTAATGTACTGGAAATTTTACGGTTTGATTAAAAGGATAGATTATTTTCAGTTCAGAGGTTTGAGTGATTTTTTTATTACGTTACTGTAGTTTTGAATAACAATAAAATATTGACAGTAAAATAGTATAATATATCTTTTATAACCAACTTCAAAAAAGGTTCCGTATTCGAACCCGTATGTATTGACTGCGATTATCTAAAAAGTACTGATTTGAAATGTTTGGGGTTTTCTTTTCTGAAATTCATATTTATCAAGAAATATTTTAGAGCATCGCGACGTATTTAGAGGATTTAAAAATCTAACTCTTTAATAAGAGCAAATGACGGTCTTATTGATTGTTACGTTAACGACATAAGTTGTCAGTAACGACTACACTCTGTGATGGAGTTGGATGGAGATGACAAATGGTGCCGGAAGAGATCCATTTCTGCAGGAAACGGCGCGCCGGAACCCGATTCGCCGACCGCGAATGTTTTCGGCGCCACTAACCAGGTTCTTTCCAACGGTTTCGAATCGTTTTTCTTTTATTTCGTTTTACTCTTTAATTGCTATGATGATTAATGGCCAGTAAATTTAAAAAGTTTTGAACTTTAGGTACATCTCGTAAAACATCATATATGTAATAATATTTATAGGTATCTACCTACACTATTATGTATTAATTTGTTATACATAATATTGTTTTTATAATACATTGTGTTATGTCGCACCCTCAGTGGAAAAAAGCATAAGTCATCTTACGTTGAATTTCAGTTATTGATATGATTGGAAAGAGGGACAAAAGCTGCATATGCTCAATTTTTTTCAAATTTTTGTCATTAATCTTGACGGTTTTCTGCAAGAAATCGTAATGTAATTTCCTTTGACTAGGTACTTGATATTTTAACAATTTTTTTGCTCTCCTGTAAAATTGCAATTTTTATCTTATGCCTTTTTTCCACTGAAGGTGCGAAACTTCAGTGGAACTTCAGGCTTCCGGGTTTGAGGACACTGTGGGCATGTCTACAACCCTAATTTTGGTCTGTAGGCTACTGTAGTATTAAATATAAAAAATACGGAAAAAATAAAAGTTCTGTTTGAGAAGGTTCCTAAAGGACACAAGTAAACTTGTGAACTGTGGTCCGATCAAAAATAAATAGACATTTCAGTTTGCATTGATTGCGAGCTATGATACATCAAAATATTAAAAGTCTCCATCGATTTCATTTGCGCTACGAAAGTTAAATGTTTAGAATAGGTATCGCTTAGTCCTGTTTTTTTTATAAAAAAAGCAATGCAACAAACCCATAATTGTCCTACTGCTGGACTCTTTTCAAAATATGAGGGATTTTTTTATAAACTATAATGTAAGCGTTAAAATAGGGTAGGTATTGTTTGATCAATTGAATATCATTTTTATAATACCTCTCCTACACGTAGAGTGGATTTAATTTTTAATTTGTGTTACATCCTATAATGATTGCGAGTGACATTTTGCTTCGAGAATTCTATCATTCTTGATATTTTTGTATTAGCGATACAAATATAATTAACTTGCAACTTTTTGACTGAGGTGCTCAATAAAGTCACCAAATTTCTCATTCTTTACAAGCAATATTTGCAAATACCTACATTATATCTGACCTAACCTACCACTTGCAAAATATTACATTATTTGAAGAAGCTTCTTTTGTAATATATTTCTTTACTCCACTTCGCGATAGATGGCGTTGGTATAACGATAGAAAGATGCACTTATGTAAGTATCTATCCTCATAATTTGTCTAGTCTAGAGTATTCTTGAGTATACAGCACGCTGCTTCTATTGCTATGGAATAGAGCAGCGGGCTACCTAATATACAGCTGTGGTCATCATCCTCTTAAACGGTAAAACTAAAGGCATCAACGATGCATTTCCGCTTGAGTAAAAAGAGGAAAAGAAGGAAAAGAGTACACTAAGTTGTTATTTTTTTAATACACAAAGTATCTAAGTCCATCAAAATACCTAAACCACAAAAGGAGACCGCACAGCTGCCATTCGTTTTGCCCGCCTCTCGGCATCTGCACATGTTTAAAGAAGTACTTAAATAAAGTTAAAAGATCACATAATATAAATTAAACAATCATATTGACAAAGGTCGGCGCGTTGCGAATTCACGTATAGGTAGTATTCATCCACAGAGAATTCACGGCAGTAAGGGTCGCGTGGAGGCCAGGTGGTCGGAAGTCATTCGTCGATGACAAATTATCATGGTGTTTTTTTAACCGGTACAATAAAACGATGTTCATTTTTAGACTAGTATTGCATTATGAAAAGGGTTTTCTGTTAATAATAGTTTAGTAATTCGATTACATTTTAATAGATAGTTTTCATGCTTTGGTAGGCGGTATTATAGAAACTCTATATAATTCTCCCAACAATAATAGGTAATTGTTAAGACAATTATAGTCCTATAAGCAATTGTGTACTGATCGAAAGGGTGTAGGCAGCTGGTTACAATTATACAAGAAGCGGCTATCTCAGGAGTAGCAAAGCAATGTATCTGTGACCTACTTCGAGTGGGACAGATATAAGAAGAAGAAGAAGAATTACTAACTGAATGATTACTAATACTTATTTACTTAACAAAAGTTACCTGTACTAGCCGTCCTAATTTCCACATTCTTCTTACTAATTTCTAATTTCTATCTACGCAAATTACATTTCCTTCCTATTGTGTCGTCAAAAGACCGCTAACGATTCGAATAGATACGTGATTTGAATATCAAATCATTAATGTATATTTATTAGAAAATAATAAAGGGTTCATTGGTTAAATGGTTATTTGGATCACAAGAATGTTGATTTTGCACACAACAGCGTCAGATAGACTATCTGCGCATTTTATACGAGTAGTACTGTATACGCATATAGCTGTGGGTACAAAAATAGGTCCGACCCGACTGGGATCGCCTTAGGCTATAAATTTCGCTTTTCAATAGGATAGTCTAAATTAGAACTTCCTCAAGATGTATCTCGGTTTAGCAATTACTGAAACAATTATTAAGTTAGTCAGCGGTCACGTACTTACATAGACAAAATTTCCTTTAACACTAGATAAAATATTTCGTTGCTTCTCCGACCAGTTATTAACACTACCATAAAATTGCATTTGAGTGTCAGTAATTAAAAATCTGTATTAAACTAGCTTTAATAAAACATTCCTTCGTTGAAACCGTAATGCATGAGGTCGTATCGGTTGTTTTCCTTTCAATTACGGTATAATTAACATCGCTATTAGTTGCCCGAAGGCTTCACTCCGGCCTAGTTAGCGTGTTACTTACAAACAATTACCTGCGTTCTACTGAACACACAGTGGAACAGCTGTGATCGCTCGGCTGTGATACGGCGGTTTGTATGATATGGTAATTGCTTTGTGCCCGAGAAGATACGTCTAGAGGTAACAACTACATGTATTAACGATAAATATTTTGTCTGGTATTTAAACTCTGCTATTAAATGAACCAAATAGAACTGCAACCAAAATTGTATGTCATTTATTATGTACAAAAGCAAGTCATCACATCACGTCATAGTCGCACGCCTATTCAGACAGAGTTGGATCAAGTCAAAAATCAATGGCCGCATGGCTTTCGACACGGTTTAATACAAAACAGTTTGAAAATGATCCAGTTCCCGTAAATATTTATGTATCTATATGCATATAACGTTGTGGCGACATCGTACGCCACATTACACGTCACGTCACGTCACGTCAGACTTGAATCACGCTATCGAAGTTTTCTAAACACGCTAGCAAACATACAATCAAATCAACAGCTCGGCCTCTCCCCATACAATGTTTCGCCATTTTCCAAACTGGTGACCCCTTCGTTCGACAACGTCCAAAACGTTAAAAACTCATAATTTTTATTCAGAGATCTAACCAAAAACTTTTACAACATAAGCACTTATAATTTTTAGTCTAACATATTATTTATTTTTTATTTTATGGAATTTTATTAGAGCACGAAATTTTTAATATCATATCATTATAGAAACAAGAATAAAGAGAAAGTCAAGAAGAAAGAGAAAATTTATTATAGAGAATAAACTGTGCATAAACTGTCTGTTTAGTAAACAGTAGAAAAGTTTTAACTGTTATACCTGGTTTCCTGCATGAAATTTCTATTTGTCTTATAAAAGCTCCACCGACTAATATCGCAATGAAAGATAGTTTTAAAGAGATAATTTAAATTTGCTTAAATAACATCATGGTGTGATCATCACGTGATATTGATTCTGAAATGCACAACACTCAAGTATTTTCATTCAGTATAGTTATTATAATTTGTATCTTGTATCTATAATTTGTATCTATAGTTATAATAATTTGAGCAATTTGTATCTTGTGGAAAAATGCAAAATATTAATTAATCCGTAGGCAGAATAACATCCATGGACTTTTCAGACTAAACTATTAATAATTAAAACAAATATGGAGTCAAATTGTTGCCATATAGTATAGGTACTTATTTGATACAGCTTTGTAGGCTGCCGTCTCCGTACCCTAATCGAATAAAGATCATTCACTTCCTTCCTTAAGTCGAAAAGACCGGAATGGCTATTGTTAGATTGCGTCGGTCAGCAAGGGCGTAACTCTTAAATCGAGGGCCAAATGCCGACAAAAGTCACAACTATTGTACAAACGTTGCGCAGTAGCTTTTAAGGAGATGAATAGAATGAGAACAGGACGCTAGGAAGGTATTTGCGTCTGATCGGAACTTTATTGCTATTGCTCAAAGAGAACGCACATTAATCGATGTACGAATTTATCGACAGGAATCTTAAGTTGGCTTCTACCCAATAGCGGTTCACGATTCCACTTCAACCACGCTGCTCCAGTGCGGTTTGGTGGAATGCCATTGACGACATGGCAAATTTTCAAAGCCGAGCAGAACTGTTACGTAATCAATTCTGCTGTTTATTTCAGGATCAGATAAAAATATACTCCAAAACACAATGACGCAATAACTATAATTATTTACGTTTATTTCATCATCACTTTTACTTATATCAAGAGCTAAAGATGAGGTCATCAGATACCAAAGCCCATGGACATCCGTAACATCAAAGGCATCATGTAATGGGTTGCCGTTCACTACAGAAGAAAGTAACTTACACTTATATATTGCAACCGAAAAACATTGGAAGATTTCACAATAATTCAATAGAATTCTTCAACATAATTTAATATTTTTTATTTGCCAAGGGAGCGTTTTCGTAATAATTACTTAATCAATAAAGCTACTAAACGCTTATGAGTTGGTATTGACGTAAAAATCAAAACACTAAACTGCTCGTTTAAAAGAATTGCAAGTCTTTTCAATCACAACTGTTTGGTTGTAGCAATTAATCCCACTTTTCAAATGTCATTTGCAACATCATATTAACTGGTCAAGCCCTAATGCATGGCTTCCCCTTGTAAACGTGCTAAATACAAACCCAAATCAATTGCACCCTATGCACTTTATTGTGGCAGTACTTTTGTCTGCTAACATATCGTGTAATCAAGGCTTGTGCTTAGCTCGAATGGTTTCCTCCACACAATTTCCATTGCTCTGTTTGGTTACTAAAATCACCCAATAACTTCAACTGTTTAGTATAGTGCAGTAATGGTGTGAGCTTTTGTGTTCGAAATATATATTGTATCACTCGTAGTGTTATTGTTGCTGGCTAATGCTTGTGCTCATGGGAGACATTACGATATGTGATAACAGTAAAAGGACGATAATGGCCGAGATGACGTCGTCCGAGTCAACATTCTAAAACCTTCTTTTATGTCATCCGTTGACGGAATCGCGGTTAATTGGCTAGTTGCAAAGTTAATTTACTTCACACTTCACATGCAGTATGAATAAGAGATTAGTTTTAATCGGGTTTCTAAAACCTTAAGTTGTTTATAGTACCCAATTAAAAAAATAGTAATTTCAAAAACTTTGTCGGTTTTTAGAGAACGTAAATATTATTTTCCCAGTTTTATACATTTATTTTATAGTCTAACGCCCCAACTCAGAGTTACTAACGGTTCCTTAAATCGCTTCTTTGCACATAATTAGTATGGTGATTCTTTACTAAGGAGCGATTAAAGTAAACATTAGTGACTCTGAGTTGGGACGTAAGAAAGGTGAATACAAGGACCTTTTAACCAAAACGACATCCCAAACACCTGTGTGTACTTTAATATCGATAAATATTACTGTAACTACAAGTTGTTCAAAAGTTCCGAAAGTCCGTGAAGTCATTTCCGATTGTCCATAATGAACGATGAGCCAGTACTATCGATCTATGGGTGGAAACATCCTTTCGCGACGAACGACAAATACTTTGTCATTGTTGTAGAAATTGCGTAAAAAAACGACGCAATGTTTGTCGGCGGCGGTCGACGCGAATCGCATCCGGTCTTCCGACATTGTCGGTGACGTCCTATTGTCGTGTCCGATATTTTTGATAAAATTACGTCACACAAAGCAAAGAATGCTCAATGGCTTGTTGTTCCGTTGTTATCTTATTGAGCCAATGATGAATGACAGTATATTTAGTTGCGTATCCTACCAAATTCGTTGAGTTTGGTAATGTTATTGCTTGAATTGTTATTGTTTTCTGATGTTTATTGAGTGTATCACTATCTCAATAACATGTTATTGCTTATAACATTCCTCGAATGATAAGGTAGATTTGTTGACGACTCGACTTTTATACTGGTTACGGATCAAAACTATCGCTTTTATAATAAATTTCCTGCGGATATCTATCTATCACTCACCACAACTCACAATCCAGTTCCCCTGTTGGACTCGGGTTTCCTTTCACGCTCGTCAACTGCGGATTGGCAGACCTCTCTCTTACCTTTGAGAACTTATGGAGAACTATCAGATATTCAGGTTTCGTCACGATGTTTTCCTTCATCGAAGCAAGTGATAAATAAAACTATACGGCATACGCATAAAACTTTTAAAAATTAGAGGTGAGTGCAGAATTTACATATATATTTGGACTCTCACATTTTATTTATTTAGACTTTATTGCATCATACAAAATAAATATAATAAATGTACATTGCTTTGTTTCCACTAGTTCGACTCTTTAGTTCGATCGTCGAACTAGTGGGAATTTTTTTCTCATTAGTTCGACCGTTGAACGAGTGAGATTTTTTTTCTCTTTAGTTCGACAGTCAGAATAAATTGAATTTCTAATTAATTCTACTCAAAAGGGTGATGTGAATGAATCATCATCTCATTTTCATACTAGGTCATAGTCTTTTTTCCTTAAAAAAGAATTATTTCCGAAAGAGCGTGGTTATAGTGTATACAGAAAATATAAGCAGAAAACTCCGATATCGTGATTCGGGAGGTTCGGGAGAGCGATCTTTAAACGTCTAAGCTAGCTAGGCTTTCCCTGCTGTTTGTCTTAACCTAGAGTAACATTTTTTTTTAAATATTTGAGAAAAAGTTAGTTGGCAATAACTGCTCGATCGTCCTTTACGAGGTTGTAAACACGTCATTATGCGTACAATGCATCTTCTTGAAACAGAAATAAAAAAAAAAAACTATAACATTACGCGATATTTCAATAAATTCAACTTTGGATAAAAGAGAAAAAATATGTCTAAAAGTATTAACATTTGGGTTAACGATTGCACTAACCCTTTTGACAAGTTGTATAAATGCTTTGTCAGAATTAATAACCCGAAAGATTCCGGGATCCCGGAGCAGCTACGATTCCCCAATCTGGGATTGTTTTACACGTTATTAACCTCGCAATACAATTATGGAGATGGGATTGAAGACTTGATTTTACTTACCGTTATCTACTAAACTATGTAATTCAATTTACTGTTATCTACTATTATTTTTAAATTTTGTATGTAAAAACTAAGACAACAATCAGGAAGATATTACGTAATTGTCATTATAATAATAAAATTCAAGTAATTACTAATACGATTATGCGCGTTACGTACGGCTATAACATACCACTGATGGTTATAACATAGTATACATGTTGTAAGTAAAAATATTATCTATCAGGCTATTGGTCATTTTAGGAGTAATTTTATTTTATTAAATCTTTACATTATAACATTGAAATCTTAAATGAAAATTTTTAAGTGTACGTACGATTATTTAAGGGTTAAGTATTAAATTGTATTTGACGAATGTAGAGTACCTACATAAATAGTTTGTTATGAAAATATGTAGACTTGATGTGAAAAATAATATAATAGAAACGTTGTTTGCACCTATAATTGAGGTCACATTCACAGAGAATATTTAGAGTTAATACTAAGTTCGAGTAAGTATGTCAGTACGTACTAGTATCATAGCGTTCACTTTGTTGGTGCACTAAATAAATATAAATACCATTTTCCGCTCTTAATTGGCTTGTAATTATTCTGAAAGATTACCAAAGATTTTACTCTATATCACCAAACCCTATTATCCATTAAAATACTTAACAATAGTGAATCAATCTCAATCGGGGTGGCGCAAGCAGCGGCATGAATACTAAAACAACTGGCAGTTAGTTGGGTGTGAAGGGAATGATTAGGCAATATCCGCACCCTCCCTGCCTTCCGACCCCCGCTGTTACATCTTACTTAATGCCCGGGGTAGTTTGATCGGACATCTGATTTTGGATACACTCACAATATTAGCTTTTATGTTATCGTGGGTGTCGGAAGGTGATTTAACAAGATTTTACTCGTATCGTTCTGCATTTACAGTACCCGCAATCAAATCGATTGTTGCTCGTTTATTGGACGTTTTATTAATTGTAAGAGTAACTATAAAACTTAGTGGTTTAATGAGTTATTGTTACTCATTAACTCTATCTCTGAATTGCTCTAAAGCATTGGCATATTTTTCATTTTGTTCCATTTTTAATATTGTATAAAAAGAATTCAATGGATTACAAAGCATAGAGTGCAACATAAAATGTCAAAGTTAATTTAATATATCTATTTTAATACAGACAGATAAACATGTTCAATTGAATGTTGGTTATTGTTATGTATGTGTCTATATTACAGTGACAGGAACTCTACAGAAAAGTAGTTTCATTTTAACGTATCGTATAATCTGTAAGAATCTAATGCAATTATTAATTTCAATATTTAAACTAAGTGTTCCCGAGTCTAAACTAAAATAAAAATGCTACATAACTTGTTGTACCTACTTGTCTATCGACAAACCAATCTCATTATAGTGTAAATCCTTTGTCTATAGGATAAACGAGTCTAAATTAAAATTCAAACAAGGGGATTGGTATCTGGAGCAGCTTGGAGGCAGATATTAAAGGGATCCATCACAGCAGCTTTGCGGTGTCACCCTTTATTCGCTTAATTAGCCCGTCATTGTAGAGGAGACTGTTTGATTTTAAAATCAGATCAGAGACCTTTTCAGACCACAACTGGCGTTTGACACATACTGTTTTAATTAAGTTTTGCTAGGCGTGAACTAGTTGAAAGTATGGTAGGGTATTTTAACCACCCTTCTTCTGAAATCATCCGTGATACCTATACTTTGAGAACGCATCTGAAAATTATCTTGGTGTTGCTAATGTCCATGGGCAACTCCCTACCATCAGGTGGTTCGGCTGCGTTGGTCAATTAACTACTTACACACAAAAATCTGTAATAGCCTAATGGTGGGTAAGGGCCCTTTGTTTGAATCCCGTACCATTAGTTTGAACCTTTCAACTCAAAGCATTCAGTTAAGCCTCTTTAAGTTGAAGCCGTCGGTCCCAGTTATAATCGTAAATCGTAAAATAACAGTCGGTAAGCCATGTCAGCGGCCCTCGGTTAACATGAAATTTTCGACACTTGGGTTGGCCCCTTACCCCTCCAAAAATCCGCACTAAAGCAGCCTGGTAGAGTATGCTCTAGGCCTCCTCAAGAGGTGAGACCCGTGCTCAGTAGTGGGCCATTAATGGGTTGAAAACTTGAAACTAAGTTGAAGCCTGCATAGTCAGAAGTTTTCGATAATGTTCCCAAAGGTATCTGATGTCTACTAATATGCATTGAGCAAGCTCGGTAGCCACCACCTTAACAAAGTGAAGATCCGAATTCATCAGTGGACAGTCATGAGTCGATAAAGGCGACAGCAGTACACAAAACAGCATTAAAGAAACCTAGTGATAAGTTTTTGTAAATTCGTAGCAAGCAACACAATTTACCAGTGCCCTTTGACAAATACAAAATAAATTACAGAGGTTATGTGTTGTGTTGTTACATACAATAATATGTTGCTATTCTACTATACTGCAATATTGAAATGATTAGGTATATGCAGTGCAGCTACTCGTATAATCTAGGTAGACCTTACACATTTTACAGTGAAGCGCATAGACTTTTAGAGTGTCAAAAATTGTGTTTTTATTTACATACGAGTAACCGCCCTCGCTTTGCTTCGGTTTTCTTAATTTTTACACCTTGGGTTACATTGGGTTTTATTGGAGTTTTACTAAGGATCCCTAATTTTTTTGATAATATAATATAGCCAATGTCAAACGGCGATAGCGTAGCTTCCCAACACTGAAATAAATTTTCAAATCAGTTCGGTAGTTTCGGAGCATATTCAATGCAAACAAACAATCAAATCTTTCCTCTTTATAACATTAGTATAGATGTGTAAGAACTTGAGAAGATATACAAAATTTACACTTATACACAGTAAAACTTAATAGACCTAATTTATTATTGTTAGCACTTGCTGATTACATGCGTGTGTGCAATACTTCTTTTACTAATAAATATAAATCAATGCCTACTTTATTAAGTACGAATAGGCGTAAAATTTTAATAAAGTCGGCTTGTGAGTTAACGCTCAATATACGCGAAGAGTAACATAGGTTCGGATTATGTGTAAATCCGCGAACGGAGTTGCATTCTCCGAGGGTACGCAGCACAGATACTTAGTAACCATTTAAGTCATGGAATGCTGCGTTTTCTATTATTCTTTTATAATTTATACGTATGTAAGGCCACCTACCACCACCATTAACTGATACCATTTACTGATAGTATAATATCATCTCATGAAAAACCATTAAAGTTAATTGGTGTAAATGTATTTGATGTAGATACCTATGTCTTGAATGTCAAAGCCAAAATATTTTATTCATATAGGTATCACTGATACACTTATGCACTTATGCAAAGGTGCAATTTAGTACCTAATATCTATTAAATATTTTTTTTGTTATTTCAATTGACACGACATGTATTACATTATATCTAGTCAGAATAGATAGATATAGTTGAAAAACTAAAATGTATGCTTCTGCCGTACCACTCACCCTTTTTTAACAAATCTGCAGCTAAACTTTGATTCCCCTGGCACGATGGCGTGCCAGTAAGTTACACTTGCACCCATTGTGAAAGGTTTTAAGAATTTCGTGTCTGCATTATCTTATGGACGCTAGTAGTACCTACCTTGAACATCGTGGAAGGAGATCCTTCTTTTCATCGCCCCGGACGAAATTACAATTTTTCCCCGCTCAAAACTTACAGCTTGTACCACGCACCAAAACGCAGGGGTGACTGCGACGCGACAATCAAAATGTAATGGCGGTTTTAATATTGTCGACGATTTATAAGGATAAGTCAGCGAGAGTAAATATTAAATTTGTTAGCGATACTCGGCAGATTAAGTGGGAGGGCCACTAGCGATTCTTATTGGTTCCGGGGCTTGGTATATGAATAGGAATAGAATTGGAACGAATGTTATTTCAGCAATCATTTCGATAATACGGATTATTCAAATGTTGTTAAATTTTGTGCTTAACTTTTTACGTTTACAAAGAGTAAACTTCCCTGAAACAATCAATTGTTAACTACTTGTTTTTATGTATGTATGTATGTATGATGTTATATATAATTTTTGTGTTTACCATAATTACACTAAAACCTCGTCTACTATATATTAATTACAACGGTATCATAATCCGAACAATAAACTCGTATTTTCTTAAAAGTCACACAAACGAATTCTATCAAAAATGTAGCGTTTTATCCGTTAGGTAGGTATGTCATTAAATATTTTGTGCATTAGGTACACTAATTACGCTTATTAAATCAAGTATCTCACAAAAACATTTCATGTAAGTAAAATAGCGTGCCACGACTTAAATTAGTTTTTACTGTTAAAAAGTTGTCAAATATTATGTAGAGCCAAATCCCTTACTCTACAGTTTAGATACACAGCCGGACTCTACAAGCTTTTAATTTATTAATTATAGTTATTTCGCATTCCATAGAAGAGCTCATATCCCGGCGGCTTGTGTTGATGCTAGTTGGATGGGTGACACTAGTGGCAAAAAATTCTTGAAAGCTTCCGTGCTCCGAAGGGCACATAAAGCCGTCAGTCCCAATTATTATCGTAAGAAAACAGTCGTTAAGCCATGTCAGTGGCCTTCGGGGGACATGAAAACTTCCGACACTTGGGAGCAGCATGGTGGCGTATGCTCTAGCCCTAGTCCTCAAGAGTCGTAGTGGGTCGTTAATGGGGTGAAGCCAATACGAGAGACAAAACTTTATATAATGGCGGCCGATTAATAACAGCATGGTGTCAATGTGTGGGCGTGATACTTCATACTTGTACGAATAGAGGAGTTGGTATTACTATGGGTGCCTCACTGAATTTGTTGTTGACATTCCGTCTGGTTCTTTTTTTAAGTCGGTGGTTTAGAACTAAAAAATGAAATACTTTATGTATCTTTATCTTCACTCTTCAGTACAAACTTCAACATAGTACGTAATAGTTATTGTTAACTTAGTAAGGAACCGAAAATATATACAAGTCGCAACATATAAAGCGACTCGGTAGCGTATTCCTGGTAGGTCGTACATAAATCTGCACATATTGCGCAAGGCATCAGCCCGGGAGAAACATCTAACCCTTGGCTGCCTCGTTATTGACCTCTCACTCCATTATCTCCATCCTTTTTCCACCCTCACATGCTGCGGAGCGTGCTATCTCACTTCAATTTCATTTTACTCGAGATGGATTTTCAGGATATTTCTGTGATTATGTTAAGTAGGTATACGTGCGATGGTAAGATTTTTTTTACGTAAACTGATTCGTAAATTGTGTTTCATACGTTGAATGTTGCATATTACATAAAGGCTGTGTTCATAAAAATCTTGTCTCTTGGCGTCTTGTCTCCACTGGGTTCGCAATTCAAGGCGTGGTCGAGACGGTAGCCCGTTCATCGATTTATCGTTTATCGATTATTATTGTCGATTAGCATAACAGTGGTTTAGTCATATCGAAAGCCAAAATATTTCAAACACTTGTTTTGGCTACTAACCAGTAACCACTCCCTAGGATCACTTCCCACAAGCTTCATCCATTCTTGAATGTCAAGCAGGCCGCCTCAGCTTGTGGTGCATTCTACTGTACAGCGAAAGAAGCTATAGCCTCAAATCTCTCTTGTACTGGTCGCATGTGTTTTAAGGCCCTGTGGAGATTTTTACAGTAGCATGCTGAATGACATAATAAGTCTTAGTAATAAGGCGCTAGAAGTAACAAGCACATTAATATTAAAACGATGATAATAGTGGCAAGAAATGGGCCAGATCACATGTCATGTTGCTTAGGTGGACACCGGGTACGTAGGTACCTACATGTTGTACATAATTCCGAATCACAAAAACGCTCAATAAGTTTAAGTGCAACGATCTTTCATAGGGCTTGGTGTACATTTCTATAATAAAATCCCAAAATTAATACGTGACTTGCCAATAGAATCTTTCAAAAAACGTGTAAAAACACAATTGTTAGGCAAGGGATATTATAGTGTAGACGAGTATTTAAATGACAAAGACGCATGGAAATGATTAGCTCTGCAACCAGTTCCACTCAGAATAGTAAACTTTTGTATTATTATCTTTTTTGTAATATTTTTTTTAAAAGATGTGCTGAGGAGTTTCTCTAAGCTTTTTTTCTCTTCCATGACAAAGCACCTTCCGAAAAGCCAAAAAGATGACGTGCATAAGTGTATCAATGATACCTGTATGAATAAAATATTTTGACTTTGACTTTTTGACTTTGACTTAAGACAATCGATTACCCAACAAACTACCTACCGAGCAAGCAATTGTTATACAGAGTAGATCACTTACAACTTTATTGCTAGTACCCGTCAGGTTTTAAGCGAGGTAAGCATTGTTTGTAATAGCAATTCATTCCTTTATAAGATATAATGTTTTGCTCTGCGGAGAAAGCAATACTTATTGGAAGTTTTGCTCGTCTTACAGACAATGGCGCCAAAGCACTTTAATATAGACACTATTGAGAATTATGAGACTGTTTTGACGGTACTGTGCTGACTGTAAATTTTTATTTATGCAACTAAATTGCATTTTCACTATGGATCCTTGGAGTATGTGTTGGTGGATGGATCCTTGATCGTATTTATAACTTAAAGACGTTTTACTTCAATACGATTCTTCATTCATATGTCTGTTTATGTCAATATTCCCACCTGAAATCTTCTTAACTGTTCTCCACAGTGAAGTTAATACAAACTTTAGTTAAGGATGTTGTTTGTATAGGTACTTACTTTGCAAACAATAATAACATAATTATTGCAACCTGCATCTTACTAAATTATATTATATTTTACTCAAAAATCTAAGTAATAAGTAGGATATAAGGGTAAAAACTAAATTCGTAGAAAGGCGCGTGTGGTGGACAACAGACTGAATGACTGCTGGTTCTGATTTTTCATCGGATGAATGAGCTTAAAATATAACATCAAAAGCGAACCGATTGTACAAAGAGTATATATTCTTCAATTAATGTGTCTACAATGTAAACCGCTTCAGTCTTTGTTTGACATCGATCTAATTGTTGACGTTGATGTGTAAAAATCTGGTGGGTAGCTCTTCAATTACGAAGAAAATAAAAACGAATAAAAGAATTTCGCAGCAAACTAACTGAATTGATTCAATAGCTGTTGTCAGCAAACCAATGAAATATGAACTGATTATGTAACTTATTAACATTTACATTAGTACCTAGTTATGTACTACAAATTAATAGTGTTTATGAAACTTATAGGTACAAAAGAAGTTAAGTAGGAATTAACGTGGTGGTGCTTGCAATAAGTAATAAAATACCAATTAGGCATGTAGAGATTGTGTAAAAAATGAAAGAATTATTTAATAACTCCTTAACAGAATCTTCATATCTACTCCTCTACTTTTTTCACAACCTACTCCAATCCACAATTTAGCTAAGTTACAAATATGCGAAGTACTCGTATCATCAAAATAATATGTACAGAGGATTCCGCGTAATCTAATAAAAAATTACCTTCATAAAAATAAAAATAAAAATATGTAATCAAAAAAATTACTCCCGTTACAATTTCACTTATTTTAAATTTAATTACATTTATTTACTTATTTATTAATTCCACTTTTTTAATTTTGTCATAAACTCTGATCTTAAAATCTCCATCGACCTCGGAGCATGATTTTACTGTTCCTTTATTTTGAAGAAATCGTTCGTAAAACTTGTGGCTTTTATTGAATATCACGCAGTTGTTTCTAATACGCAACACTTGAAGGAAAAAATAAAAAAAAAACTAAGTATGCAATAGTCTTACCCATATATTGCATACATTGAATAGTTTATTCCATGTAGATTTTGTAAAAGTTGTAGTTTTTTTTTTCAAAATACATATACATACTACATTTGTAGGAATAAATATTGTTTTACGTAAGTACTAATTTTTGTGCTATATATCAGTATCATTTTGTATTCACTTCTACTCACGATGGAAAGCATTTGGAATGGTGCAGGTGTTGTTAAAACATAGCTGATAAGCTATGCTTACTGACTGTAAACATATTGGTCTCTGACGCCATTAGTTATGTTTCGTCAAGTTAGTTTACATTTGGCTCAAGTTTGTTTACATTATGAAGTGGCTGTTTTTGTACTGTTTATAAAACAAGTCCTGTGTAAAACAATGCACAAAGACCTGCTGTTTTTGAACTTATTATATTATAGCTTGTTAATTGATAAGGTGTTACTAAAACAAAACATACGATCAAAATACTGGTTTATTTTTATTACCCGACTGTTTTATTACGAAATGAACTAAACTTGAAGGGTTGTCCCTACTGAATGTCTTTTATTTGCAAATTTGTAACAAATGAAAACAAAAAAATAATAGAATAAAAATATATACTTTGAGCATAGCTCTCTTCGTAGCTCGCTGTGCGATTTTGAGCTTGTGGATAAGTCATAAGGCTGGAAACACACACTGCTCGAACACCTTCGACTTCAGGCACTGAGGTAGTGTTTTGGACGACAAGATATGACGCAGTATCCCAAACGATGCCCATCCGAGTTGGATGACTTCTTTCTCGAAGTTGGACTTACCAAAGATCAATTTTGGTCACTGCACATCACGGTGTACCAGGTTCCATCAACACCACCCGGATAACTGGCGTTCGTCCATAGTTCGGTTTTTATGTAATTTCCTACCATGCACGTGTAAACTGTGGAACAAACTTCCTTCATCAGTGTTCGGGTTCCCTCTTAGCTATGACATAGGGTACTTCAAGAAGCGGGTCTATTGTTTTCTTCTAGACCGGCAACGCATTGGTGACGCCTCTAGTGTCCATGGGAGACGGTGATCACTTACAATCAGGTATCATTTATTATCTTCGTATTTTTACTGTTTTCCTTTAAGAACATAGACTTCATATAGGTTTTCTGTAATATTTAAGTGAAGAGAGAAGAGAAGAAAGAAAAGAAGTTTTTAGCCGTATTGGGGCGGCTTAGAATACTAACCCCAATCCCACGCCGGATGGGTGTCGTAAGAGGTGACTAAATCCGGCCCACTGGTGGTAGGGCCCCTCGAGGGATTATGTTGGTAATATTGATTTTAATTGTTAATTAATACCATTATTCCTATTATTATTTATCCATGGGGTTCAAAGTCAAAGTCAAAGTCAAAATATTTTATTCATGTATCATTGATACACTTATGCACATCATTTTTTTGGCTTTTCGGAAGGTGCTTTGTCATGGAGGAGAAGAAAAGCCTAAAGAAACTCCTCAGCACATCTTTTAAAAAAAAATATTACAAAAAAGATATTATCATACAAAAGTTTACTATTCTGAGTGGAATTGGTTGCAGAGCTAATCATTTCCATGTGTCTTTGTCATTTAAATACTCGTCTACACTATAATATCCCTTGCCTAACAATTGTGTTTTTACACGTTTTTTGAAAGATTCTATTGGCAAGTCACGTATTAATTTTGGAATTTTATTATAGAAATGTACACCAAGCCCAATGAAAGATCGTTGCACTTTACTTAGGCGGAACGAAGGCGTAATTAATTGATACATTCTTTTTGTTTGGCGATTATTAATGTCAAAATTTTGTTTATACGCGTTTATATTCTTCCTTATAAAAACTACATTATTGAAGATATACTGGGAAGCTACTGTAAGTATACTTATTACCTTGAACTTTTCACGCAAAGATTCCCGAGACTTAAGTTTATAGATAGCCCTAACAGCCCTTTTTTGGAGCCAGCCGTTCGCCTGGATATCTACTAGGTATCTATGTCTGTGGCTACCACTCTGCGCATGAGTCAGCCGCCAAACGACACGGCGTGTTCCGGCTGGGGGCTTGAGAACCAATTCTTTCTTTCTTTTTCTTCTCTCTTTCTTGGCCGGCAACGCATCAGTGGTGCCTTTGGAGTTGCTGATGTTCATGGGCGACGATAGTTACTTACCATCAGGTGGATCGTCAGCTCGTTTTCCGTCTATTTCCATAAAAAAATACTATTTTCTTCAATTCTAAGCGTTAGTAGCGTAGCGTAGACTCTGTGCGTAGACTAGAGTAAGATTGCTGCGCGAGGCATTTAATAAATTAGAAGAATCTATGCATCCAACCACAGTTTACACACATCTGTTACAGATTGCCTTAGTCATAGCGCAGCAAAACATTACAAAGTCATTGTAGTATTTTGAAGCGTACTCGAGTGGACGTTGGGCGTGCATCCCTGTGCGGTCCCATTCACTATCCGTCTCATTGTCCTTTTGTCAGTCTGTCAGTGTGCCCAAACACGCATTCTCTCTGGCCAGTTGAAAAAATCAATGTTTACCTTTATACTCGAGCACATATTTTTATACAAAGTGTGGTTTTATAACGAGAAGCGTTTACAGAATAACGCCTGTTCACAAAGGCATAATGTGAGCTGGAATTAAAGGTGCCGTGATAAATGGACCCATTTGAAGTTACTAGGTATTATTAGTAGCCATTTGGGACCACCAATGCACGAAACTTATCGTTTGGTTTTTTCTGCTGATTTGAATTTTTATATCTAAAACACTACGTCTTAATTATTATAATAGGTACAAGATAAAATATAATTCTTACGTTTAAATAAACACATGTCAATTGTAATGATCAAATTATATTAAAAGCTTCCGTAAATGTACAAATCAATCACAAAGAAACATTTAAAAGTTAATCAGTAATACAGAAATAAATTGACCCTCAAATAACGGGAACATTGCATATTGGTGTGAAGGGCGAAGAAATTTTGGCACACGCTTCGTCACTCGCCATTGAGCCGCGACACCGAGACTTGTTAAAACTGAAATATGTTAGAACTAAAAGCTGGATTTAACTGTTTTTTATCTACGTGACAAACGAGCTGATGATCCGATTCACATCATGGTCATCGTCACCCATGGACATCGGCACTAAATACATCAGCGATACGTCGCGTTGCCGACCAAGAAAGAAAGAACTGGCTCTCAAGCCCCCAGCTCCAGCTTAGTCCAAACGCCAACTTTCCAACGTTTGTGTTCCAACAAGAGTCGTTTAGCGACTGATTCAAACAAATGGGTGATAGCCATGCAGATTGGTTGTCGTTACTTCTGATTACGTAGTTATTACTTAATGACTTCATTACAAAATCTTATTAGCTATTGCTCTGTACCTAAGGAACGTCACATGCTCGTAGAGTATTTTCACTAGCTCTCTGGGTGGTCGGTCAGCCATTCATTCGCTGGTCCATTGTGCCGTAGATCAGTGTAAACAGACCACACGGTGCCGTATTACCCATTCTACAACCGGACACTTCCGCGCGGATGTTACCAGAACAATTGAAGGCCTAACGAAAATATGAATGGAGGTCCAAGACTTCGGATTTTATTGTACTGTCTAACTCTAACAAATTAAAATTCGATTTTATAAGATGTTACTTTCAATTATCATCTGTAAATCGTCAGTGTTTTGTGTGGTTGTGTGTTTGTTTAAAGGTAGTGTAGTATCTTCATCTATCAAGGTCATATTTACATAATAATCCTGCCTACCAACCTATTTGTTTTATTAATAGAGTCCTATGTAATCCAGTGACCAAAAAAACTCAACTACGTAGTTACATTATGTGATGTGATGTGTAAACTTTTTAGCATGGAATAAATTTTCACTTGAAAACTTTATCTTGAAACACAAGCGCACTTGAAGAAATTTTCACTTTAAATCACTGTAAATTTTAAAATTTAAGAATCACTTCCAGCTGATGACTTTGAAACGCCTGAAAAATCTTATAATCCTGAAAGATTTTCATAAATTTCGCTAAAAACTAACTCAATCTCGTCAGCTTTCAGATAAGAAAACCGCATCAATGTCTGTCCATTCGTTCAGGAGATACGATACCCCAAACAGACACACACACACATACACACACAGACACGTAAAACTTATGAAACCCCTCTTTTTGTGTCGAGAGTTAACAACACCAAATCTAATCAGCCTATTATGAAATTTTCTGTTAAAATCCTAAAATGAAGTACCTACCTAAGGGCCGACAAAGTCTCTTTAGAATCCCCTATCGGAGGATGAATTGATGAGATGACTAATCAAGTGACTAATACAAAATATTTCCGTATCAAAAACAATTTAAAGACATCCTTTTAACTTGACTGAGTTTGACCACAAAAGAAGATTTCGAGTTAATTACTCTATTGACGCCTGGTGTAACACACGTGGCGCTTTGTCTTTAAACAAGGCTCGAACAAACAAAAAGAGAATAAACAGCGTTGAAATCGTCACTTCATAAAGTAACTGTCCGGACTCCGGTCTAGCCGTGGGAACCCAGACTCCGGACCATTCGCATCCGGATCGTACCTGGCTTGCGACATTTTTTGCAGTTGTAAAACACTCGTAGTACTAAATAGCCATCCATTGACGTATTGTTTAGAGTACGCCTTTTGATCTGCTTCGAGATCGCTCTCATCTCAAAACTACACACAAAAGCCGTAACTGCTTCCTTTACAAAGACGTGGAGAAAAAATGCGTTAACTTATAGATGGACTAAAATTAAGACGTACAAGGATAACGATATTCATCGTATCCTACTAAGTAGGTAAGTATAGCTAAGTATGAATACCATCCTAAAAATATACTCGTATATGATCATTTCAGTCTAATGCTTATTATTATTTTAAAATTACTTACAGATTTCGAGATAACCATTTAACCATTATTAAGAATTATTAAGAATTATTATATTTGTTGTGTTTACTAAGAGAGTAGAGCGCTTACAGAATAGCTTACAGATTCTTGATTTCAATCTGTAAATGCTTACCGTCTCGTTTGCCCTGGGTCTAAAAGTAATATTTCTTTCACCGATACTCTTTCAATGAGCTCGATGTACGTTCTACATTCGCGTCCAACATGGCGACCGACATAACACAACACAACCAACCTTGCAATTAGATTACGTAAACTTTCGATGAAATTAAAATTACAGATATGTATTTCGTTTTGTTGCTGTTTGTTGCAATGCAGCCTTGAATTAAAAAAGTTTGCTACATAAAAATTACCTGCAAGAGACCCGTAGTACTACGAGTAGATTTATGAATGAAAACCATGAATGAAGTATTCGGCTGCAGAAACTTCCGCTAGGCTCGTAAGCCGCGGCCAATCAATTTCACGCACCTACGCCGTTGCATAAAACCGAATTCAAACAATCAATAAGGATACTATCCATCAATAGATGAACCTCGTACGAACCCGTAGCGGTTGTGCAGAATAACAAATTATATGAATGAACGCCTCCAGAGAATTGCGGTATTGGAAGTGTGCATTCGATCACAGACTGAATTTACACGAATAAAGTGACATTGAAGGTATGTATGGACATAATTTTAATTGTTCGTGCAACCCAACAAATAGCATGCCATTTAACTTCCATTTAATCCCTAATCCTCGTGTAAACGCTCTGTTTAGGTAGAGAAGCGTCCATATTTTATTATTGCATTGTGTACGTATGTGGATATAGGTCTATCTATACACATAAGGAAGGTTGGTACCTACATAAGGTAGTTTGATATCCTACTATCTTCTCTGATGATATATAAATCATTATCATCATCACATTAAACTCCCAACTGATCGATGTCTATATCATGTACATGGAAGGTTTTTGAGAAAAAAATATTATCGAGGGTATTTATAAATGCCATACATCCCATAAAAACGTGTCTATGCGCTTGTTCCTGCTAATCCTTGTTTGGATGGATGGATGGATATATTTTCCTAGTTTGGGTACTAATTCAAAGGTTTTCCAAATCGAAGCGCGTTCTGTTACTAGAGATTCAATAAAATTATAATGAAGCGTACAGAAAACGGTTTTAGTAATTAAATAAAACAACCAACAGTCATTATATGATTAAGTAGTCAATATTTAACACATCAATAATTTTTAAAGAATACTAATAACCAATATAATGGGATA
The DNA here is from genome assembly GCA_963932265.1 of Thymelicus lineola. Taxonomy (NCBI): domain Eukaryota; kingdom Metazoa; phylum Arthropoda; class Insecta; order Lepidoptera; family Hesperiidae; genus Thymelicus; species Thymelicus lineola. Next base: position 6,671,732 of record OZ010695.1, on the reverse strand, counting down.
GCTACAACTACAAGTCATGCGTATAGATATGATTTCACAATTCAAAAGAAATAAGTAGCAAATCAAGATTTAATCAGTACTATTGTTTATTGGGTATTAATAACGTACTGATACTTAATGTTATCGAACAATACCAATAGATATACATTAAATCATTGCTATCAATATTGTTATTATCTTTATATATTATAGAAGTACTTCAGCATATAGATATTATCTGTCTTTGTTATCAACTAATCGCACAATTCTTTGAAGGCTATGATTATGCGAATGTACACCTATACAATTATTACACTTGTAATAAAATTTATGTTTCTATTGATTTGCAAAACATGTTTTAAAATTTTGTAATAAAATGTTGTCTTTTTTCTTGGTAGAAATCAGTTAAAATAATAATTTCTGTTAGTATAAATTCAAAATATGTAAAATTCAATAAGATAATTATTAAAATATCGTTTGATATTAATAATTCTTGACAAAAATAACGAAATAAAATAAATCAAAATCTTTTATTCAAATAGGTATGACTGATACACTTATGCACGACCGACTTCAAAATTAGGGGTAACTCAAAAACTATTTGTCAAATCTCGCTCAAATTGAAGTCGGACCACATGACAAGCACCAGCTTTCGATTAAAAAAAGAATCACCTGAATCGGTTCACCCAATCGAAAGTTCTGAGGTAACAAACATAAAAATAAAAAATACAGTCAAATTGAATATGTACCTCCTTTTTTGAAGTCAGTTTAAAATCGGTTATTATCAGTGTTGTTTTATAGATCTCAACTTTAACTTTGAGATGAGCACTTTAACGCTATTATAGAAAACAATGTAGACCAGGCAGAGACAGTGCGGGTTCGATTCCCGACCGGAAAATGTCAGGTTGTGGGTATTTTGTATATTGTATCGTGGAAGGCATATTTTACTTTTTTATTGAGTTACAAAATTCAACTGTTAAAGATTTCATCAAAATTAGTTTTATGATGGAAACTAAAACGTGCGATTACATTGATACGAGATACGCGTGTGGTGTGCTCAAAGGGAAAGCATTTCGAAACCATCGTTAAATTTTTGTGCTCATGTAAGTAAAATTAAATGGCCAACTTTTCCAGTTTGTAGTCAAAAGTAAAAATTACTAAAAATAATAGAAATTTAGATAATACTTACATCGTCGAAAATCTAAATGGCCAACCTTTCCCGTTTTTAGTCAAAAGTAAAAATTACTAAAAATAATAGAAATTTAGATAATACATCGTCGAAAATCTAAATGGCCAACCTTTCCCGTTTTTAGTCAAAAGTAAAAATTACTAAAAATAATAGAAATTTAGATAATACATCGTCTTCAGAAAACTAAACTCAAAAGTATGCTAAATGCATACGTTACCTTTTTTTAAGTTGATTATTGTTTATTCCTATAATTTTTCGTAATTTTTAGTTTTATTACTAGACTCGATTAGTCGTTGAAATTTCTACAAAGTAGCACTGCAATAAGGATACGCTTCCAAACATTTGGAATGCATGTTGAATGGCTTTTGTGAATGGCGACGCACTGTCTGGTCTCTCTGGCGGAGAGAATGGCTCGTATTCCGCACAATCGCGACACATAATGTGCTTCTCAGTTTCCCCATTATAAATCCGTTTAGACGCGGTGCTCTGATGTGGGTCTTCTTTCCGGTAGTGGCAAATAAAGGAGCCAATTATGAATTACCTACGAAGATTGCCTCTTGTAAACTCCCGGATTTCAAGAAGCGGTTTCAATAGGATAGGGGATTATGGTAATTCATATTTTTTTATTTTAAAATTAGGCTGTTTTTTGTGTACAAAGGTTTTTAGTGTTGAGTCAAATTGTAGATGTTAATTAGGTATGGTAATTTATTAAAAAAAATTCGAAATATGTGGATACGAGTAACTTTTCTGATAATATCAGAAAAATAAACATTCTAGAACAATTTGAGATAACTTAACTACTGACGTAATACTGATATATGTATACCATAACTGCTACTCAACCGCCAACCAAGTTATAACACACAAACAGAGCGTTATATTTATATCATACTTACACATAAATATAAATTAATTACCACTTTCAGAATAACTTAAGACTTTTATTTTATTTACTCCCTTTAGTGATTTGTTGGTTCCGTTGTAGCTATTTGACTAATATACGGTCAATTATTCTCTAAAGCATTCTGTATAGGTAGATCGTCGTTAGCGCGAGATGGGGTGTCGGAATAGTCACCCACACCTTTAAAACTTGAAGCTAATAAAATGCGTGATGTGTTATGTAAACGTAACTAATTTAATTCTAGGGCCTTGTCCATGTCCACGTTTGCTGGAATAATAAGTACACATGTTTAAGTCTTTCTTATCGCTATTTCTTATTCCAAATCAAATGTGTACTAAGTTTCATCAAAAACAATTTAGTAGTTTTGCGTGAAAGAGTTTCACATTTGTAACAAGTTTACTTCTTGGCCAATAAAGCTTCAATAACGCTCTGGTATGGGAAATGTGTTTCACAAGCAATTTTCGAACGCTATCCCATTTTCGAAGCCCCTCAATAAAAAATAGTAAGTACCAAGAAGTAGCGGCACTAAATACTAAATATGTATATTTTTACCAGACTGTTTCTAAAATTTACAATACTACTTTTAGGCATCAAACTTTACGTCTCAGCAGCGATAAGTGACTACTTGCCCTCAATACCAACGTCTGTCTGTTTAGCTTTTGGAATATGAATTTAGCAAAATCATTGTATGCACTATGCACATTATATTGCATATTGGAAACGGACTAAAACATACGCGTGTAGACATACCTGCATGTTAGATAAGTAAAATTCCATGTATAAACTGTGACTAATAACATAACATGGGTATTAAAATACATAGGTACCTTATGCACCGGTCGCCAGGCACATTGATAAGATTAATATCATAGACGACGTTATTATTATAATTAGATTATGTACATAAGCATATAAACTATCAAATGAAAACGGTATTTTCTTTAATAGGTAAATGGTACTTAGTTTAAAAAAAGTTAATGTTTCTCTTTGTTTTCAGATATTATTAGTAGTAATAAAAACCAAATTATTTCCAGCAATTTTATCAAATTAACTTAGTAATTTATTCTTCAGCACCTTTAGTTAAAAGTACAGTTGGGGTTTATTTAAATTGTATAAAAGTGATCCCTTAACCATAATACCTACTTTCTAAATGTACCACATCCATCTAAAAAGCGTACTTCTAGACATGATAAAACTAGCTCTCATCATTGAGCCATCAGCTCACTCAGTTCGGGCAAGTTTTGATAAGGATAATTAATCATGCCCCAACGAACCAAATGACCATTAGCTAAGTGCTGATTCACGCACCTACCCGGTGGTCGAACCATCATAAAACACCCTGCTTCAATGGTACTTACTTCTAAACTGTTTACGATTATTCCTTGCCTTAAAATCCCTTAAATAAGGTTTCTAAAAACAAAATTTTCCAAATTGAGACGTAACAGCTGCCATTTGCAACTTAATTTACAAAATAGAATGGTTAGTGAGTGATATATTCTGTGGTCGTGTGTGGTGTCCGTTATTTACAATCTATGGCTCATTAATCGACGTTTGACAGGTCTTTCACAACTATCAGTGGGGAGTAAAGTATTGGCACATGTATTGGGTCGCGGCGGATGTCCGTCAATATGGAGGACACGTCGACATCTCAATTCTAACTTCCGGATTGTTAATTTCTTTACGCATACAGATAATTAAATTATGGCCAGCCATTGAGGACCACTAAGCTGTTATTTTGTACAAAAGAGTATCAGTTTACGATGGAAATAAAAATTTTCTACGATAAAAGTGTATTATACTTTGCTTTACTTAAAAAGTTACAATTTACTATTTTCTCGACAAAAACATTCCAATTCCATTACACTTAGTTCTTATAGTTTTACTTCTAACATTGGAACAAATCGAGTCCCTTTCCAAAACTTTTATGTTGTGAAATTTTCGTTCATAAGGAAACCCGTAAAACTTTTTCTATTTGCAACAATCGGAGTACAGAGTTACCGACGGAACGGGGAAGTCGGGGAACTCTAAGTGAAACGGACAAGCGAATCGTACTCTCGTAATAAACGCTCGGTCCGTATCGATTTTTTGATTTAACTTCCCCCTGCAGATAACGGCACAGGTAAGCTCCGCTAAATACAATCAGTAGGTACTAGTGATTCATTGTTCTAAGCAGTGAGTTTGATTGAACGTTGCTTGTACTTAGATACTTAAAGAAAATCTGTAAAAGATCTTGCAGTATAGGTACCTACCTACTGCAAGATCTGAAACAACTTATTTTCTCATAACTAGATTATTAAAACATAAATTACCTCAATACAGTCATCTTCATTTTAATCGTCAGTTAAATTCATTCTAATTATCAAAAAAACAGCTAACATAGCAGATGCTAAGTGGCAGCCAAATTCATTTTACCTCTATTTAAGAGGATTAGCAAAACTAAAACGGACACCTGAATCTTCAAAAGATCCATAGAAGTAATAAATTGCTCCTATAAAGATCCTAGTCAATTAGACAATAAGACGGAATGCAACCGATAAAAAAGTCCAATAAACATAGTGTGGCATTAATAAAGATATACGGCGAACAGTACGAGTTTCCTTTGATTGGTCTGCGATTTATTGTGCGGAAATGCCGTTAGTCGGTAATATTTCCGCCCCGCACTTTGTTCGTTTTCCCTTTTTTACAGAAAAAAGGGCGCGTGATTTCTTAATAAGAGAGTTTTTCGAGCTACTAGTTCTCCCACGACATAGCACACATTGATACGCAACTGGGCTACTAAAAATATGAGCATGCTACAAAACTTTCCTGTGCTTTTTTGTTCTGGGGCAGCCATTAGTAATAGACAAATAGAGGATCGAATAGAACGACGGGCGGTCACGGTGGTAGTTTTTTAGTTCGATAGTATTGTTAAACGTCAAAATGGGCTTAAATTGTAATAATAAAATTGTTGGATTAAGTATACCCATTAGAAGTCAATGAAAGATGCTAACGACTTAAAAGTATAGAATTTATAACTGTTTGAACATGTACAATAACCCAAAATTTAAACCGTTTGAGAATCTATATGGTATGCTTAAAACCAACGGAATTTTATTTAACTTTATAAAAGGATTCAGTTATGAAATTTTATTTTACTCGTCAAAAGTACGAATATAGTTAAACTTTTATAGAACACGATTTTGCAACTCGCTACTTTGAAACTAAAAGCAGGAACAGTTTCAGCGCCATAATAAGTAATGGCCATTGCTAATGTCTAATAAAATCAAAAAAGAAAATTAGCGAGCGGTAGCATCGATAAGACAAATGACGTACGCGTCGCCCTACGGAATCGAGACATAACCCCAAAATGCTCGCATCCGCCGCCGATGATATATGCGAGGGTATTTCCTGACACCGGCCAGTAGCTACTTGATTTAGCGGAAAGTCAGATAAAACCTAATGCGAACAACAAAAAATATATCACAATACCCGCGCCATAAATATGACGGCCTGTCGTAAACCTTTATGTCTGTGCGTCGTTGTTGGCACGAGAAAAATGGAGCTTGCGATACAAATAGAAAAACTAAATCATTTTTCTGTAAGACATGTAACGTTGCGGAACTCGTAATTTTCAGGCGTAAAAGGTCCACTGATGTAAATAAAGTAAGTGAACATCAAGCAAAGAACCTTGTTAATATCAGTAAAAATTTTGTTCATGTAGCTAAGTGGATGAGTGAAGAAAATCCTTCAAAGTAAATCGCTTAATATAGGGTGGCGCAAAAGTTGTCACCCAATATTCCTTAAGTGTAACTTTTTAATAAATGAAAAATTTTAGTTTTGCTATTGAATTGTAATTATTTGATGTCTAAATATTTATTTTCATTAAGTAGAAAAATGATACCAGCTAAGTGGCCGCCGTCAGAATTGATGACCATAGGGGCCCAATTTATGGCATTTTCCATCACTCTTGTCAGAACTTCCGGTGATAGGTTACCGCATTTATGACGGATATTCTCTTCAGGGCTTCAAGAGTCTTAGGCTTGTTGACTTGTGACATCAAGAAACCTCACCAAGAACCCAAAATAAGTCTAGAACGGTTAAATCGGGCGATCTTGCCCGGTGGTGCAAATAACCAAAACGAGAGATTATTTTCATTGTTCCACGTTCTTAAGGAGTATAGCGGGTCATGTCTTATTGATGTGTATTTTGTATCTGTTTACTTCACAAATATCACAGTGGAACTAACATTTACCGCAATTTGCAAAACTGTAGCATCCTCCGATAGGGTAATAGCTTTTGCGCCACCCTAAATCCAAAACCATCGAAAACGGTAAAATATTCTAATATGTTTTAATATTTGTTGTTAATTATTATTTAGTACTATTTATTTTGAGCTATAATTAATTTTAGAAATAGAGGAGTATATTTCAGTTTCTATTTCTATTTAGCTCTGAATTATCATACCTATTAGGTATTACACCCTAGCACGTGACATCGGGCAATTACAAAAATGAAATTCATCGGGCGCACCAGGAACCAGGAACTAAGCTATTAATATTCGTTAGGTATACAATATAACGTGTTTATTAGAGCGGCGACTGTAAATCCAACAAGGCGAGGGCAGGGTTGCCAGATACGTAAACATATGTCAGCAAATTGTTACAATCTGCACCCATTCTGGGTATAACATTGCTACAGTAAATTTTATTGGAACGAAGTTCCTTATCGCGCGTTGTGAAAGGGGGCTAGACGGAAAATTACGACACTTTTTGATTCTTACGAATGACAACACTTTTTTTGAAGTGATTCATAGAGTTTTACAGAGATGGCGCTGTACAACAAAACAATACTTAAATCGAAAGGAACTTCGTTCCATCCGGGTGTCCCTTGACACCTCTCATGTTTTTAATATTTTTATTATTCCTATGTAACAAAAATCTCTGGACAATATCTAAAAAACTTAAATATTAATTTTGCATGCAATAAAACGAATTGCAATACATATATAAAAAAGAGTAACTTAGGTTAGTGCGAAATACAAAAAAGAGTAACTAAATAAGGTTACTTTTTTAATCTGCTAATATAAAAATGTTCTATGCAAGTCATTTTGGCAGTAAGAAATATATTATCCTGAATTGTTTTTGTTATTGTAGCTTTATTACTGAGTGTTACTTAATTAAATTTCAAAAATACCAAACTATTGTTAACTGTCGTTCATTTAAATTATTATTTACCTTCATAACGTAATATTATCATATTAAATATTATAAATCACAGCGATAGCAGCATGGGTGCAAATTGTTAGTAAGTATGTTTTGTGACTTAAATTAAGACAGACAGCCCTAAGTAGGGCCGGCGTTGGCGGGTTAGCCGCAGAATGGGCTGTGCGCGTGCCGAATAAGCTCTTACAACGTGCTTCAGATCCACTACAGCGCTCCACGACTTTGATTTACTTACTGGATTATGTGTTTGTTACGTAGTATATTAAATTAATTAAAATATCAGCAGAGCGACACTTTTGACGCAAGCCAATTTTTAGAAAAATTTGATGACTGAATTTAATTTAAGGTTACTACTTAGGTCGGTAACTATTAAATCATTTAAATAACCGCCTTGAAAACGCCATGGGAAAGCCTAAAAATAATTATCTTTCTATTACTAATTCGTAACATAACATTTGAACATTCTGGATTGATGATTTAGTTAGATTAAACTAAGTACCTAGTAGGTACTTAACTTTAGGTAGTACCTACCTAAGTACAGTTATTTTTTATTATTATTACAGGAAACTTACGGCTAAATACAAAAAAAAGAATAGTTACCTGAAGGCCAATTACAAGTTTCTACAGATAGTTTTAAAAGTTAGGTCATATTTTTATGAGAATACCGTTATATTCTTTGTATAGTTAGTGGTAGCAATCACTCAAAAAGCAGAGACAGTCCAAAAGACCGAGTAAGCAGAGTTATGGAGTGCATTGACTATTAGGACAGGAGGTGTCATGCCGTTATCGGGTTTCGACTCCATTGCACGCTGACCGGCCGATACGCTCACAGCTCGTCCATCATAACTCATAACTTTAGGGTGTTTCTACTATTTTGTTCTACTATAGAACTACGAGGGATAGTCCTCGTATACTCTTGTAGTTCTACTAATCAAATATTTGAAACTTACACCCTTTGTGTAACAAAATATGTTCAAAGAAACAAAACGAAATTGCTCACACCTAAAATATTGTTTCTTCTGCGATCTGCGCACTATTACTATTTATGTATATTAAATCACATAAGGTTCTGTTTTGAATACGTTGTAGTGTTTGTTTTTACTTACTTGTAATAACTAATTAGTGAAATAAATGTAGCTAACTAAGTAATACTTATAATATTGTATTGTTTTATTCTGTTTAGAATGCGATGCAAAACTTCTTCTAAGGATATTTTGTAATGTTCAGGAAATGCAGTTTTTCCTATGTCTTTTCAATATACCCTCATCTCATCTACCGGCATATATAATTAATGAATCAATATTTCATGAATTCCAAACTGTAGTACTGGCAGAGATATAGATGCCGACAGAATGAACATTATAGGATGCAGCGGTCAATAATCGTTTTTTAGTGCTTTTTACAGGCATTCATCTCTTTTTTATCTCTCTCTTTTAATTATCTGCTACTAAAAATCTGTTCACATGCTATATTATTTATGATGGCTTTGAATAAAGTCTTTTATTTTACGAGAGTACCTATGAACTTCCTTATTTATTTATATTTATAACGACTCCTACTCGCATTTAAACAATTTTAATACATATTATTATCTGTAAATTGAAATAAAGTGACATTCTAAATAAAAACCATCAAATTTCCAATCTCACGTATGTCACCAATTCAACAGGCACATTAAGCAAGAGGCAGTATTTGTTGTATATCGTGTTAATCGGCTTAACCGCCCGATTCAACACTCCCATTGAGCCTTTGGCACGACAAAATTGAAGGCGTTTGGAGAATTCATCGAAATTAATTCTCAGTTTGTTTGTCCATTGTAGAACTACCGACGGCTTTGCTTTTGTGTCGATGGTTATTATTTATTTAATAAATGGTGACATCTCTTTGTCGATGTATGCTCAATCGAAACGAAGGCGTTAGCTCTTTATACTCGTACGTTGGGATTTACCGACACAATTGCTTTCTTAAATGATTACAATGCTACCTATCGCTTCTATTTTTTAGCCGTACTAATATAAAGTTTACCTTGGTGGTATAACATTTTATGCATTTTATTTTTGTTTTTTTTAATTCCTATTCGAAACAATTTATATCAAGCAGCCTTGTTTCCATTAAATAGAGCGTTTGCGTGATGCTTATCAATGAGGTTTTCATCTTAATCTACTGAAGGAGCAATACATCTTTAACTACGTTAAATATAAAATAGTACTTATAGAACTGTTAAATCTGTTAATGTGTCTTTCTGTGATTGCCACAACGCGTCTTGGGCGTTTTCATTAGAGCCACAACGCAATTCATAAGGGCCACAGGGCTTTTGCGTTGTATTAGGTACAGATCCCATATACGTTACGAGTTTTTTTTCGCTCAATGAGCGTTTTCAGTCTTTGAGCGTAATAAACAGTGCGTTTGAGGGTTTATCACCTATTAATGAATCATAAAATTATTTACTTTATATTCTGCAGAGATAAATGTCATGTAGCTAAACTCTATATTTTTGTAATCGTAGGCAAAAATATTATATGAACTTGAACATATCACAGGACCATTTCAATATTGTACTATAGCAAATTAAAAATAGAAAAATTCAGATTTTAGAAATAAAAGAAATAAATATGACTGATTTTTGTTGGTTGTACTAATTTTATATGAATTAGTAGTCCTTTCTGAATGACTGACTAGGTATGATGGATTTATATCTTAAGGCAAAATACATGATATACAAGTTGTATAATAATATGTATGTACATGATTATATCGCCATGGAGTTCAAGACTGAAGATTTATTTCATTGACAAAGGTGTTGTCTGTTTAGCAATTACAATTATACTTAATACATGTTAGTTTTTTTCCAAAAGAAGTGCTAGGGATTTTACTTTATCGTTCTTCCTACCTATAAGGTACTTCGTGAAACCTGTGCAGAACAATTAGACATTCATAAGGACTATATTGAATAACAAATAAATTAAGTATTTAATTTGATTGAAAGATTGTAGATATTTCACCGATCGCCTAATAAAAAATAGTCCAGAGCAGAACAGGTGCAAGGAAAACACCTCGGCTGGCTAACAAGTATTTCAGTAATCAGGTCGCGGTATCGCTCGGCAGCCCACGATTAGATAAATGCGGGATCGGCAAATATTTAACCTGCAAACAATGGCCGCACATCGCGTCCACCTCATGTACTATTACTCTACCTCACGTTATAACGTTGGAGAAAAATACGCCAATAGTATCACAGTTCTGTTATTTTGTACTAAGAAATACTAGTTGTCATACACCCGTTTCGGTGTATGTATGTACCTATAATCATTCAGAAGTTAAACAATAACATAAAGTAACAACAAAATATTAAAAGTGTTAAAAATTACCAAATCAAACTATTCAATTAAAAATTATTATGAACGTAACCTTTTAATTGTAAACAAAATCAATCAAAATTTTTTTCCTAAGTCCTGATAGATCAATGAGCGCATTTTTTCAGAGAGGTTCTGTATGTTATCGTAAAATAATAGTGGTTGAATCTTGTCGAAGGCCTTCGACCGTCGTAAATATTTTTACACCGATTTACCAACCAATACAAAGTGGCCTATCGTGGACTCCCCATCTTAGGCCTAATAACTAAGGCAAGACCCATTTTCTCAAGTCTGCATATGGCTTTAACCATCAATGTAAGGTAGGCAAGTACTCATAACCGAAAAACTACGTCAGGTTTTTTTATGTTACTCGACAAACTCTGAAGGCCCACGGACATCTGTAACACCAAAGGCTGACGCCGACGCGTTGCCAGGTTAATTCTAGGTACATGTACTTATGTACGTAGAGTATAAAACCGTGTTTAGTGTTGAGGCGATAGTTCTGTGTACGAGCGTAACTTAATATAAGTTCCCACTATACGATCAACGTGTGAACAAGCAATTTGCATTGCATTGCATGTATATTGCCAATATAATTGGAAATCACTGTTTAAACATGTTAATCGGACACAGCGCCGCGCAGATGTCAATTAGGACTCGTTGATTCAATGTTTGTTGTTGCTTGAGAAATATTATAGTTTGAGGTAAACGGAGGTAAAACTAGAGAGATCAACTAATGGTAAATGGTCAATGTTCTCTGAACTTTGTAAAACTTATTGGTATGTTCATCCATTTATTCATTTGTAATAATCTTTGTCTCTACATATTTTTATTTGTTACATTTACCTGCCTAGTTTTATTGTGTGTTGCCTGGGAGGCGGCTGAACCCCAACTGATGTTTTTTTTGTTTCGAATGAGTTGTTGGCCCTGTTGGCCCTACTGGCCTTTAAGGCTTAACACGGACGTTAGTCCCTCCCCCGCTATGATTTTAAAATTTGGACTTAGACACAACGTCATCGGGAGTGTCGGAGCATTTGTATAATAAACATAATATTATATGCAACTGATGCAGAGAACTTCGATAGCGTGATTCAGGTTTGCATGACATCACCGTGTGAAGCGTGTGCGCTGTCGCCACATGTTTGTTTCAGTTGTCTAAGTTTTTGTATGTACATCAAACTTAAATTCATAGAAATTGTAGATGTAAACAAAACATGTGTGTAAAGAGTGAGTGAATGACGACATTAAATGTCTAGTAATTGTGGTATTTCCTAGAGGATAAAATAATGTAACGACATTTTATGTATTAATTTATATTCACATAATAATTTATATGTAACAACTTTTTTACAATATTAAATATTATACACATCAATATAATAGGTAGGTACGGATAAAATGATGACAAAATTATTGTTAAACAATTATGTTTTATTCAGAGTTACAGACATATCTAGATCGTGTTTTAGGCAGTCCTGTAAGGTAGGTACTTCCTGTTCCTTATTTTTTCATACATAGACAACTAAGTACATAATGACAATAAGCCTATTTATGCCCTATTCAGATAAATACCATAGTGCTGTAACTATGCTAGGGCCTATAGATAATTGAACATCTGGTGGCGATGACGTGATTAGGGAATGTCACATAGGGTGACATATGGCTATATGTCATCGATTTGTCATTTGCGTCATCACCACACATTTTATTTTTGAAACGCGTCATCACCAACAAAGTGTACAATTTCAAACTTACCTAACACTAAAAACTTGTGGTAGAGTTGGTAAGATTTTGTACATCTCTTTTTATAACATAAAATAATATATCTAACTTTTATCATCCCTCTGTACACGTTTGCTATCTAATTCCACTAATATTAAATGTAATTTATAAATTTACTCTTCATATAATATTACTTAAATGTATACAGAAATAATTATTTACTACGAATATTCGACTATGATAATACTGAACCTTACAACTAAATATTGCAATGTGATAAAATCTGGTCATTTCATAATACCTATTAGATATCTTAGGTCTAATTTTTACTGACTTTTTACAATACTATACAAACTGGAATGTATTAAATCACTTATGTTTTATTTAGCTTGAAGTAAGTTGCCTTCCGATTCAAAAGCAGTCGAGATCCGAATCCAAGCATTCATCGCATTGATACAATTATTTCGATAGCTCAGAAAATTAATAGGAACTCCAGACACCGTAATATAAAGTTAATTAAAAAATAATTATTATATTATGCGTTAATTTTAGTATTCGAGCTAGAAACTAATAGTTTTAATGTCCTTGTAAGATGACTAAACTAATTTTGTTCTACATAGATCTGATTTAAAACAAACGATTATAGATACAATTTTTTTTTGCAAAATTGATTGAATGATTGAAATGAAAGGCGCCGCTGATCTTTTTCTATGTAGGTAGGTACCGCGCCTGGCTTCATCTTATCAGTGGCATACAACATACAACCGATTGCAAGCATCACTGATAAGCGACAATCATAAGACAACTCTACAGCACGGTATTATTACCGTACCAATACACTGAACACAAATAAATATTGTAAGACAATAATACGACACGGCATTTAACGAACGATCCGCTAAAACGACTAGTAAACCACTAATTTGACTGAATGATGTTACCACCAGCAACCGGGCTGTGGTCCGTGGGGTCCCGTGACAGGCGGTTGGTGGTGCATCGGCTGGTAGGGTGGCAGCATGCCGAGTGGGGGGAGCCCGTCCGGCTTGCCCAGACACGGTCGGCCATCTTTGACCAGGACGGGAACAGCGACGCGACGCGGCGAGTTCAACCCTCCGACATTCAATTCATGGGCACCTTTCTCCTGCACTGCTCTTTTAGTCTTGTACCTGTGGTTTTGGAACCAAATCTTCACCTGCGTTGGCGTCAGGCGAATGAGACTGGCCAGGTGTTCCCGCTCGGGCGCGGAGAGGTACCTCTGCTGCCGAAACCGTCTCTCCAGTTCGTAAGTTTGCGATTTGGAGAACAGAACCCGGCGTTTCCTTTTCTTATGCGAGAGGCTCGGGTCCGCGGAGGTGTTCGGTGGATGTTCGTGGTCGTCGTCGTCGTGGTCGATGTCGTGGTCTATGTCGTGGTCGTGGTCGGCGTCGTGGTCGTGTCGCACGTCTGCGGGGGGAGGAGACGGGGCCGAAGCGCCCACGTACGACAACTCGGAGGCCCGGGAGGTACTGTCAGGACTCGCTTGCTGACCGATAATACCTGCGACAAAGGATATTTGTGAAGTGAAAAAAAACAAATCATCGAAACTTTAAAATATCGAGCTGATTAGTACTTATTATATATTTTATATAAGTTATGTAAGTAAGCAGTGATAGCCTAGTGGTTAGAACGTTGGTCTCCCGAACGCGGGGGCCCGGGTTCAAATCCTGGCACGCACCTCTAATTTTCAGATATTATGTGCGTATTACAAGTTAATTATCACTTGCTTCGGTGAAGGAAAACATCGCGAGGAAACCTGCACACCGGAGAGTTTCTCCATAGTGTTCGCAAAGGTGTGTGAAGTCTACCAATCCGCACTTGGCCAGCGTGGTAGACTATGGCCTGTTCCCCTCACATTGTGAGAGGAGACGCCGAGCCCAGCAGTGGGACAATTATGGGTTGTTGCTTTGCTTTTTTTGCTTTATATATTTTATACAATTCCGGATCAAATCCGGAATTCGTGTCTAACGGCTTTTATTCTTGTTGAATAATGTTGAAGCCTACTTCAAATATGTTTACTAGGTACCTCTATACCTCTATCTATACCTATAGGTACCTACCTCTAAAAAGTTAAGTTAATATTCTGAACATCTCGCATACGGCATACGAAGTGGAAATAAAAATTAGATCAATAACATAAACAAAAGTAATAATAATAATCAAATCTCAAAGATTTTAACAGATAATATTCTGTGATTTTATATTAAGTTTCATAATATGGCATAACAATTCAACATGTTAATAACAAAACCGTCCTTAGCCCGAATACATAAGTCGTAATGCGTGTAACACTAAACACTCGTATTTAAATCTCCACTTAATCTGCTGGGGTCGGGCTATTTAACTGCAACTAGCTTTGTAATAATGGAAGAGAAAAAATCACAAATATTACATTGTTCCCGTTTACCCCTCGCACGTTCGAGGCTTTTTCACACGGATATGATAATGGAGGGCGGGAGTGAGGCTGGGCGTGGTACTGAGGGGGAACGGGCTGGGGGAAGGGGAGGGGGTGGGGGAGCCACACCCACACACAGACAGCTGCCTTCGTCCATTGTTCACGAGACAACGATCGTCGCTATGTCCTGAACGTCACGGAATCCTATCTGTTACGCGAAATAATAGCGGTCATCAATTTATGAAGATGAAGACGCGTAGAGCAAGATTTTTATGTGCAACATTACTGATAGCGGATAATGATGTCTAAATTAGAAAACGCAAATGCAATAGCCTCTTATTATGATTGAGTATAAAGTTAATAAATGAATGTTTTAAAATTCGCACCGATCCATCAATGTTAACGACATAGGACTTTTAATTATCTTGGACACAAACAACTGGACATTCAGTTACAACTCAAACGCAGATGAGCAATGTTTCTCGCAATTGCTATAAATTCAATAATTACCCTGTGATTTATTATTATTACTCAGTCAATAAAACATAAATAACTGGGCGAGTTGCACGCCATCACATTGTCTTTTAACAGGAAGCGTCATTCCCAGCGCTAGACAATACACAAGCAATAAAATCTATAACTGTCGTCAAATAATGAACTAATAGCGTCCCTAACAGCCGCAAACACGGTGTAATTGATAGCCGACAGCTGCTCATGTGCCCTTGTGCCCCTTGTCTATTGGTGACAGATTCGCTACACTGTGCCCCCTCGGCTACCAGCCCCGGATCACCTCGGGGCGTGATCAAACCCCCCGGACCCCGCTCGAGGCAATTTATCTTTATCCAACACATCGTTTAAAGCCACTATCTTCCTAAATTGCCGTTCCCGTAACGGCATGACAGGCTAAGCTAAATGCAATATTGTTGAATGAGAAAAGCGGATAAGCTGATTTTCATCCAATTCCGAAGTAGGTTAACTTTGCGATTTCCTTTCTTATAATGTTATTAACTTTGTGATATGTGTGTACATAATAGGTGATCTAAGAAGGTAGCGCTTTTCTCTCCAATCGATATAACCTACCTACCAAAGACAAAATCTATTAGATTATAAGCCTATTTTTAATGTCTCATTTATAAATTCTTATTCTTGATTCTAAAAACAACTAAGTAGCTGTTGCCCGCAGCTTTGCACGCGCAAATTATGCTTTGCCTTATTTGCACCCCTTGCAGAAGAAAATTAAAAAAGGTGAATTTATATTGTACCGAAAGTAGTGTTACTTATATTACTTACTTATATTATTTATTAATTTATATACTTACGGAATATTTTAACCGTGTTGATTTTAATAGTTCATTAATACCATTATTACTATTATTATTCCTCCGTAGAGACCGCCTGGATAGTATATCACCTTTTTGCTTGAGCCGAAAAACGACTCGTCGTGTTCCGACTGGAGGCTTCAGAGCCAGTTCTTTCTTTCATTTTCTTCTCTGTTTCTTGGCCGGCAACGCATCTTTGATGATAATCAACTCGTTTGCAGACTAATTCCATAAAAAATCGTCGATTTCTTTTAATATACCTACCATACAAATTTTTATCCAGTTTCCCAGGGAAAGCTTTTAATTTTCCGGGATGAAAAGTTTTTTAAAATATGACCCAAAGTATAAGAAACAACTTTACTAATTTCCATCGAAATTAGTTCAAGGAGTTTCATGTGATGCCCGGACAAAAAAACAGACAGACATACAATAATAAAAAAAATATTTTGGGGCTCTAACACGCAATTGAAGAGTTCACTAATCGCAATATTGGAAAAATTGTTAACGTACAGAAAAATTTGCCCTTACAGTATAGAAATCGGTTCCGTTATTTCCATCCGTCCGTGTTACATATTTTGTCTCCAAGTTACACCAACAGATCCTAACTGGGTCAATGATGTACCTACCTACTGGTTTTACAATGTCAACGTGAACAGTAAAAAATATTTAAAACAGTTACGTTTTTTCCATCCGTTCGGGAGTTACATATTTTGTCTCTAAGTTACACCACCATATCCTAAACGGGTCCTTGATTTACTGGTTACACGTGAACAGGATGTCCACGTGAACAGTAAAAATATCTTTAAAAAGGTTCTGTTATTTCCATCCATTCAGGAGTTACCTATTTTGTCTTTAAGTTACACCACCAGATCCTGAATGGATCAATTATGGACTGGTATTATAAGGACAACGTGAACAGTAAAAATATCTTAAAAAACCGTTCAGTAATTCCCGACCATTGACGAGTTCCTACTCTTTATCTCCAGAACCCATCATCAGATCTTCACTGTTTTTAAATAGGATGAACTTGACAAAATTCTCAACGTAATAAGAAAATAATCATTAAAGTTGCTGTATAAACAACGAATAAATCTACTAAACAAAATTTTTACCTTGTATCCCTCAGGCACAGGTTTATTTCCTGGGATAAATAGTATCCTAGCCGGTAAATTAAGTGTGCCAAATTTGATTTATATTCATTTAGCCGTTTGTGCGTGATTGAGTTACAAACATTATGTTGAGATAAACGAAACTCCGTGAGCTGGTGTCTAAAGTATGTTTATATGGTCAACTAAATATAACCGACCGAAACAGAATAGTTTAAAACTTGTCATTGAGAATGTGGAAAGTCAACATATTAAATTTATTAAATACGTATATTATTATCACAAGCTGCTTATTTCTTATGCCCTAATAGGTTATGGGCCCAGCACGCTTCCACTGCGCTTGTGAAAAGTCAACATATTAATTTTATTAAATACGTATATTATTATCACAAGCTGCTTGTTTCTTATGCCCTAATACATTAAAACTTTCACATTTATAACTTTAGTAGGATTATCAGGATTAAAAATATCACTAATCACAATAAAATATTGCCTATGTTATTCGGTAATAATGCAGCTTTCTACTGGTGAAAGATTTTTTGAAATCAATCCATTAGTTTTTACCCATTACAAACAAACAAACAAAAAAATCAAAACTTTCCTCTTTATAATATTAGTAACAGTATAGATAGCTTCTTTATTTCAGCAAAAATACGAAACTTCTATTCAGTTTATCTGCGGAGTAGTAGTAAAAATATACCTACAAAGCTATTACAGTGAATGGACTGTTATCTCAATCACGGAAGACAGTATATTTTTGTTGAACAAGCAATCGAACGTGCTCACAATGAGTGCCGAAATATTTGATAAGCGATAAAAATAATTAATGACAACTACAGATTAGCGGGTGAAGGCACTCCACTGGAGGAGCATTTCAAAAATAATCTCGGCTCTCGAACGCGACTACCAAACACCTATTATTTCGAGTGGGTCAATATATCTCAGTTTTTATTGCTGTTACGAAACAGGCATCTAGTCCATCGCGTGTTTCGTGAGTCGTGACTACTGGCTACCGACTGCTACTGCAAATCCCTGGGGATATCCTACATAGGTATTAATACTCCTGAAAACTGGAAAGTACGCCTCCTTTGTAATGATATCTCAATCTAAGTATAACTACAAAGGTTACATGTTAAAATTTTATTTAGTCCACTTACCTACTAAGCCCATTATTTGGCATTTACACTTTTTGAAATAATTAGTTACATACCTGGCGAGATTACAAAACGACCGGTTGAATAGAGCAAGTCAACGCAATTATTTACCAAAGAGAGAGAATTTTGCTATTAGTAAATCAGACTTACACTAATCTGAAAGTACGATAGATACGTATAGTCACATGTGTTATCATAAAATCATCATTTGTACATTTTAAAATTATAACATATTTTATTATATGTATAACACTTTATTAAGTGAAAGAGCATCTAACAGCAACATTGAACCATTTTAATATTGACGCAATAATGTACCTACCTTCTAAAACTCAAATATAATTTTTTAAGAATCAATAACAATGGAACTACTGTTCGTGGCAGTTAGGTATGCTATTCATTAAGTTCTATAACACTTATAACTTATCAGACATTGTTAAACTTAAACCAAAACAATTTATATTAAACTTTTATAAACCCATCAGTGTAAAAATAAAGTGCCTACCGTCAATTTTAAAGGCTGATTAGTTTTAAGAAAAACAAAACAAACTATAAAAACAATGATTTCTGATAAGACAACTGATAAAGCCACGGAAGGCCAGTTTATAGTCAGTGCGTAACTGTATTATAAACTCTACATTAGTGCTCTATATTCTATGAGTGTAACCATTAGGTACTGTATTTCAAAACTACATAATTATTAATTGTATTTCAAACTAGCTGTTGCCCGCAGCATCGCACGCGGAAATTATGCTTATCATATTTATCCCCTATTTCACCCCCTTGGGGGTTGAATTTTCAAATATTCTTCCTCAGTGGATGCCTACGTCATAAGAGAAATATGTGTGTGAAATATTAAGTTTCTAGCCCTAAGGGTTTGGCCTGTGCGTAGATACATCAGTCAATCACTTTTGCCTTTTATATAATATAGAGATAAGATACTTAATTTTT
This sequence comes from Thymelicus lineola, assembly GCA_963932265.1. Lineage (NCBI taxonomy): Eukaryota > Metazoa > Arthropoda > Insecta > Lepidoptera > Hesperiidae > Thymelicus > Thymelicus lineola. Next base: position 6,652,426 of record OZ010695.1, on the reverse strand, counting down.
GAACTATTAGTGCATTACGAAGTGGGGTACCTATCTGGTAAAACTATGAGCCTATACATTTTATTTTATTACCTACCTACATTTTATAAGTAAGATATTTTTTATGAAAATAAATATGGAGTAAACCCTGTTCCTCTGTCAAAATCCTTATCTTTGGATAAGGTATGTTTTCTACTAGCGTGAGATAAAGCTGTGATCACATTAACTATGTTTTCACTCATTTATATTATTAATACGTGAAGAGAAAAGCTTTGCACCCTTTTAAAGAGAGATACATTGTATGCACGTAGGAATCTGAGGTTTGGTTTAGTTAAAGCTAACACCGAGAAGAAGCGCAGAAATATAATATTTTTTATAAAATGTATGTTACAAATACATTTATTAAAGAAATATAACACAAAAAAGTATATTGATATGTATGTTAGTCTATAAGGTACTATGGGCCTTGTTGCCCGAAATAAAAAAATAAAAAAAATACGATGTGAAGTGACCCTTGGACACATAAAATTACGGAATTTTGACCGCAGAACAGATCTTTAGTATTATTTACCCATTATAATTATGTACAAGTAAGTAATCCATAGATTTAGTCCAAAATATTTTTGGACTGTTTTCAGAGCGAGAAGAGATTGCGACTAAAAAAGCGTGATAATAGGAAGGTACTCACAGAAATGTAAAACGTTACATTATAGATAATAATAAAATCGCATATTTTTAAAATACAATTTTAGATTTATTGATTTTAACTAATTAATCAATCACGCTTAACAGAATTATTTGTAGTCCGAAATTTACTAGCGTATAGATTCAACGTCGCGAATACCATGTACCTATGTCCCAATGCATTGGCGCCACGTGGCTTCAATCTTCAATGGATTCGTTCGATTTTGAAAGAGAACGGGGGCTCAAATTTGAAAATCGAACCTCCCAGGCGGGACATACATTATACTTCAATGGACGAGCCCTATTTATAATAGTTAGTGCTGTCACGGCCTAAGTTTATTCGACTTTAGCGATAACCGAGCAGGATAGCCATATCAAATTCGGTTGTTGCGATATTATGTGATGAAAAAGATCATCAGATAAGTAATTTCACAATTTTTTTATCGGTGACGACGGATTGATCTTATTAGATGTACATCTGTGCCCCATTTTAAATGGGCATTTAAAAATTATTATAGATTTTTGCGTTGATGTCCGAGAAACGGACAGATGGAATTTTGAATCCACGCATGACCATCCATAGTATAAAAATATACAAATATTTTGACAGCCTTAAGTTTATTACTTTCTACCTCTCCAACGGAGAAATTAAAACTCTCTAAAAATATTTTACGCTTCGTCCTAAATAAAAAAGTTTTTGTAACTAATTGGGCATTAGGTACAGAGCTCATCGACCTTCTAGAAGAAGGACAAGCGAAAGAAGTTGATTTGTTCTTAAGAATCAATAGGAATATAAATCCTTAGGTCCCATGATTAGCTTTTTATCCCCAGAAATAATAATCGAGATAAATTGACTTACATAAGAGCTTAGGCTACTTATGATTGAGATGATGATGAGATTTGTGAGACAAGTACGAGCACTACATCAGCACTTGTGAAGTTGAAGCCGCAATAAACTGAAATGAAGCACCATTGTGTATCTGAAGATGTTCTCCATTCGTTTGTAGTACAATAGTAACATTAGTAACATTTTTACGGGGCTGGGTTTGCTCACTGAAGATAAAATTAAAGACATTCGTGTATAAAGTATTTTCCGATCCTAACAAACTGTGAATAAAACTTTTATATCGATTGACATAACATAAATGGGGTAACTATAAAAATAACGTTTTCTGGTAACATTTTACTGAATTTTAATGAATAAATAAACACAAAGTAGAGTAGAGTAGGACAAGTAGAGTCGGAGTCGGTGTCAGTGTCTAAAGGTCAATACGTAACGTGTTTTTACCCCGTACGGGACGGGACATGAAGTGTTGAAAATATCGTTTCATGGAAAATGTAAACGATTGCGCATACGCCACGGAGGCACGCACATATAATATGTTTATGCCCACGTCCCATCCCCGTCTCGTCCACGTTACGTATGCAGCGACCTTAAGACCTAAGTTAAAAAAATATATATATGTCACCGGAATATAATAAGAACCGTAAGTTTATAAATTTCCTAGGAAATTTATAAACTTTCGTAGGATTCTAAACGAGAGATAAATTGTATTATTTTACGGCCACATTTTCGGAAATTTATCAATCTGCGACGTCTCGTGGTAAATTTATAAACTAACGGATTGCCCATAAATTTCCTAGGAAATTTATAAACTTACGGTTCTTATTATTTTCCGGTGACATATATATGTTATGTGAATGCACTAGCAGTGTACACTTTATCCTATTAATCTATACTAATATTATAAAGAGGAAAAATTTGATTGTTTGTTTGCATTGAATAGGCTCCGAAACTACCGAACCGATTTAAAAAATTCTTTCAGTGTTGGGAAGCTACACTATCGCCAGGTGACATAGGCTATATTATATTTTCAAAAAAATTAGGGATCCTTAATAAAACTCCAATAATGTAACCCAAGGTGTAAAAAAATAAGAAAACCGAAGCAAAACGAGGGCGGTTACTCGTATTAGGATAAATGTGAAAGTTTATGAAGATATTTGGATGTTTGTTCCTCAATCACGCCACAACTACTTAACCGATTTGGGTGAAATTTGGAATAGAGATAGCCTATACCCTGGATTATAACACAGGTTATTTTTTGTCCCGGAAAAGTTCAGGGTGTCCGCGGGGTTTGTAAAAAATCGATACGCGCGCGAAGCCTCGGGCATATAAATCTAAATTAATTATTTTAATTAAAAAATTCATTTCAAACCTCTCTCTACCGCGGACGAAGCCGCGGGCAAAAGCTAGTTCTCTAATACGTTTTGACAAGGACGGTTAAATGGAACATTTAGGGTAAAAGCCGGATAGATGCCCCACTTTTCAATTAAGCTCTATTTTATGAAAATATGCAATTACTAAGAATAATGCAATATGTATATCAAAACATAGGTCTTTTATCTTTTATATTAGCCTATTTTTGTAAACATAATTAATATTGGTTTTGAGTAAATCATGTTTTATTTGACCTCTCAAAAAGGGGATACTTGCCTACTGTGGCGGGTACTCGCCTAACGTTAAAAATGCTTCGGGGGATACTTGCCTCGTGCAAGGATAGAGGCCTCAATATGATTTTTTTAGACAGAAACAATCAATTTAAGTAATTGGTATTTTTTATTTACTGAGATCCTTTATTAAGTAAAACTTAAAATATATTAGAACGTAAAAAATTATGTTGTTTTCTCATTTTAAACTATAAAAATAAAACAAAAATAGCCAGGAAACTTAAAAGTTACGTAAGTTATTAGTAAAATTACTATTATTTATCACAAAGAGAACAATATGGCAATCAAAGGCAGTAGCATTATTTTACACCAGATGCTAGGCTTTTCAGTTTTCAACATTTCGGATGTTGTAATAATGTTGGAATAAAATGTTCAGTCAGCCACCTATAAAAAAGATCTGAAGAAATATATGCCGATTTATTTTGCATGTAAACTTTGGAACAAGGCGGAAGACCCTCAGAACTGGTTCGTTGATTCCTTTTTGTTTTTTTAATTCTTCGAACGCTAGTGCTAAACTATCTTCTGACCAGGTAATATGGCGCAGCATCACGCCTGATTTACACTTATACTTGCGAGGCATTTCGGTTAGATACCTAGAATGAACGCTAAGTAGGTACCTATTTATTAAAATAGGTTAGAGCAATAATAATAAATGCTAGGATTAGTATTAGATAGGTGGGCATACACAGTAGACATAACAAATAACGTCTGCCCCGAATGGGATTCGCACTCTGGACCCCTCATTCGGCAGGTACACTATGTACCTGCAGTAGCGCTGGGCGAGAGAGCAAATAAGTTGGAGAAAACATCAAAAGAGAATATTTGTCTAGCTGGTTAAATAATTTATAGTTATATTATTACTTTTGCTGATGGTTGTCCCAAAGGCGACTGTCCGCAAAAGTAAATGGGGCGACTATCCTTTTTGATACGGATACTTGCCCTTTACATTTTCTAAGTAAATAGTAAGAAATAAACAGTAAAACGTAATAAATACTATAATTTAAACTATAATGCATCCATAGAAACAAGAAGTCGACTAAAACCCAAGCAGTATTAAAAATATTCAATAGAAATTACATACCAAAATAATTTCGTCGCCCGTCAAAGTTTCGTCTTGGAAGATATTTGCTCACACGGACAAAACGAATGCATATACTCTCACGGCTTACATGGCACTGAAGCCTGCGGGAGGGGCACTTCTTATTGTAGTAAAGTGTTAATGTCACCAACATCCCTAACATAGTGTATTTGAAACCGGGGCAAGTATCCCATTGAGGCAAGTATCCGGCTTTTACCCTACATTTAAGTTATGTTTACAGCTGACGGAGGTCAAACCCACGGATGAGAAACTGCGTCCGTTTCTACGTCCGTGGCCAAACCCTACAAATAGGAAGTAAAAGATACAATGGACGTTATGGATATTAAGATACTTTTTTTGTACAAACCTTGTAACGAGGTGTAATAATACCTCGTTCTATATTCCTTGGCTGGCAGATGCATTTTCTTCTAAATTTTTAAATTTTGACAACTGTTTTTTACAAAAATGCATCTGTCAGCGGGGCTTCCATCATTGATAATAGGAGTTTCGGAAATTTATAAAGAACGTTATTATTTTTATATTACTTTTACGAGTACATACAGTTTTTAATTTGCATAGTAATTGTGTTATGCATCAAATAGTTGCAATATAATGGAGATTCGGAGTTGTGTCTCAATAACTATATCTACCTACCCTGCCCTGAGAGCCTTACCTGATACTTGTGGAGGATCTACACCCTCGCAACCTGATGCTCTTTTTTACATAAATAGGTATTATTATGTGTTCTGTGTCATAAGTCAAATCATAATTTTTTAAAGTTCCTAACCAAATGAAAAATAGTGCGGGTATTTGTACATAATAACATTTTTACACATGTTTCTTGTCAATGATATTGTTTCTTGTTCGACACCTGAAAATAAGCTATTAACCGACTATAGAGCCTCCTTCAGTCCTATTCGAGATTTTTCACAATGTCCAAGGACGACAAGGGATAGTGGTATTACTCGTTTGCTATCCTCATTACCTATAGTCATTGAAGTATTATTACTAGTATACAACCGACACCGCGAACACGATGTATGTCCCAACCACAGGTCTCAACGAATTGGCGCCGATGGGCTTCAATTTTCAATGAGTTTGTTCGATTTTGAAAGGAGAACCGGGGCTCAATTTTGAAAATAGAACCTCCCGGCGGGACACATTTTGTTCGAGATGTCTGTTCTATGACATTATACTTCAATGCATATAGTCCATTTTTTTTAGACGAGACTTATGTGGTAGGTAAACGGTCTTGGCATTACTTTTCCATTAAATTTGAATTTAATTTAATAGTAATATTTAGTAATAGTAAATAGAAATTAGATTTGGCATTAAATAATTATTCGTCTTTAAATTCTTTTCATTTTGTGTCAGCCTTATTTTTAAATTACAAATTACGATAAAAATACACTGTAAGATTGTCTACCTAATAGGATTCATTAATTTAAATCGTCTAAAAAAATGCACTGAGTTTATATAAAAACTGTCCGCGTGAATCTGTAAAGGCTGCTATGGCCAACAGCCACTGTCCATTTGAGAAAAAACCTAACTAAACATCAGACACAGACTTAAAAAAAGAACCAGACGGATTGTCAACAACAAATTCAGTGAGGCACCCATAGTAATACCAACTCCTCTATTCGTACAAGTATCACACGCACACATTGACACTATGCTGTTATTAATCGGCCGCCATTGCATCGGACCGCACTAAAAATTACGCACACATGGTAAGCGGGCGGCGTCACTCTCTATACCTAAGACAAGGTGATGTCTGGTTCTTTTTTGAAGTCTGTGACAACAGACTAGCAATGCAATGCTTACCGGTAGTTTCATGTTGATCCAAAGTCAACCACGGCTGATGATGTCGCAGCAGTTCGTGGGAGTAGTGGTGCTGGGGAGGGGCGTATGGGGGCAGCTCCAGGGAGCAAGCCCCGAGAGAGCTCTGCGGTGCTTCTAGCCCCTTGTTTGCTTCGTTAAGCCCCAAAATATCGGAAATCTGGAACCCGGCTCGCTGACCCGGCTTCATGCTGTCCAAGAGCCTATGGAAAAAATATTCCGTTAAAATAAAGATCACCTAAATATACCAAGTAAGATAATTTACAAATCATTTCTTAAGTTATTTATTACATGTTTATAAGAATTAAGATATCAAGTTATTTTCATTTTTTAAAACCTTTTTAATCACAATAATCTACCACTTAAATATTTTCTACAACATTTTATCAGTGGTAATCCATAACGTAATAACAGAACTTATTCCAAGTCGGTACCCCTCGATTTTAAAAGAACTGTTTTCGAAGCAAATCACAAGCAAACCTATCAGTTAACATCAACTTAAGAAGTAAGTTACAAGCACGTCTTGAGGGCTTATAATTGAAAGAAAACACAACATTCCATCTTGCGCACAATAGTCAAAAGAGGGACTCTCGAGAAAACGTGACCGGTATAAAGAAGGCGGCAAGGGATTCAATGAGAGCAGGCCTAACATTGGGATGTCTATTAAAATATCGGAATTACAAGTAAGCGTGAAATGTTCCCGTCATCCCGTACGTGACGGTGTGAAAGGCGGCTCCACACAAGGTCCTTTAGCAGGTTGTAAACAGGATTAATACCTATTAGCAACTTCTCTCTAAGTATCAACGGGAAACGTCGCGTCGCACGTAGGGCATGGTATCTTGAGTTTACATAACACGAGTTGTATTAGACTACCTAATAATTTAATTGTGTCGCTTTATATTAGGTACGTAAACATTCAGTAAGTTTTAAAAATAGAACACAAACGGTAAAAAACTAGTAACTTTCTAATTATAACTACTGTACCTTCGTCATGATATTAAACTTTCTTTCAAATGAATTTCCTGTGACAGCAACGACAGATTCAGTTTGAATTATGAAAATCCAAGATAAAACATCTCATCTTCTTATGAAGACCTTAAGCTACCTCGCCAAAAGAAACCATACGTACTAATTACTATGGTAGTTTTAATAAATTAGATTAGAAATTTACTTTCTCATTTTGAAAAACGGTTATTGTTATAACATTATCACACATTCACATAGATGAATCACTACATCATTATCAGGTATTGCCATTGGGTACACGGTAGACAAGTGAGAAGCACATCCGTCGCTCACCCGGGGAAAGCGGAGCGGAAGGCAGCCGGGTAGAGCGCCGGCAGGAAGGCCGGTCCCCAGGGCGGCAGCAGGATAGGGCTCCACGCCAGCAGCGACGCCGGCGGAAGCAGCGGCGGCGGCGACCGCCCGCGCGCTTCGCCCTCCTCGCACTTCATCTCCCGACCGGGAGTCCCCGGAGAACTCGCCTTCGGAATAATCTTGACGACGGTGAGTCACTACGACACGTGCTGCGCCTCGCGACGCCGCGCCCGCACTAAACAACCCTCGAGTGGCCCTCGGGGTGAAGAACACCCCCGCCCTCGTGCCTCGACAGCCTACTCAGCTCGTCGAGGGTGCTCGATCCCCGCCGACCAATCCCCGCCCGCCGACGCCTGGGCGGGTCCCCGGCCGACCAATCGCGCGCCTCCCGAAGGCTTCCCAACGAAAAAACTGAAGTATACACTTTGAATAAAGGAGCTTTCAACGCTGCACGTTACGTTATGTCGCTTTTTGTAATGAGTGCGCGCGTTAAGCCCATTGTTGAGGCCGGTTCGTTATGGACGCCGCTCCAAATGCCCCGGATAACGATTTTCATTTAGAGTGTTTTTAATAAGACCATGTAAGCCTATGTCTACATTTTTTCATGTTCCCTTTTGTTGGTTTTGTTGATAATTACACTTCCCTTAAGTGAATATACACTGAATAGAAGGTGTTTGATTGATGCTCAAAGGCAATACATGGATAGCTATTTTCTTTACTAAACTTCTATATTAAAAATAATACCTATATTACTATATGTTAATTTATATTATACCTATGATATATCCTCCATATTATTATGGTTAATGAACATGATGCGTATAATTGAACGTAATTTTGGACAAGAACAGTCAATAGTAATACCACTACTGCTGGGTCGTCGACACATGTGCAAAGACTTAACGTATTGTCGATCACAAGACAAAGAACGGTGCTTCCCAGAACAGGTAGAAGTCCCAAAGTTATCTGTTTATGACATGCACGTGTACGCGGTATTGTTTGGCAAATACTTCTATCGTAGACTTTGAATGACTGAATTCATTACTTGATGATGTTTGAAGCAGCGTTTGTTTTTATTGACTTGTGTACACAGATGTTTGGAATTAGGGACCTTTTTAGAAAAGCATGATTATTTCAGCGTAGGTAGGCACTCTTTTGAGTTGTAACACTTGTACATAACGCACTTTCGGTGCAACAAAGTCACAAACAGCCAAAACTGTAAAATTGAGTTAAGTATGTCTATAAAAACAAGCATTTTACGTGAAACTGTAGCAAAAACTATAAACAATTAATAGTATAATATTTTTAACCTACTACAGCTGATAGTAATCCAGTAGGTAATATGGAAATAGGTACTCGTAGATGCGAAATTAAAATCTTAACAGTCCTCTCCTGTAAAATTACAAAATGAGCTGTTGTGACTTTGTTGCACCGAAGGTGCGAATAGTGTAATAAGTATATACCTAATTAATGTATCAGACATTAAGTATATGTTATCATGTTTAGATTTTTTTTCATTACTTACAGTTTGAAAAAGAGAATGTCTCTTCGGGTTCGTTTATCAGACATAAAAATCTGAAATGAGTTCTCACCAATAGAATGACGTTGTGTTTTGTAGTTACCTAATTCATTATAAGTCATAAAGCATAATAAATTATTAAGATTGATGTTGTTAATATTTGACTTGATAAAGATCCTTCATTTAATAATAAAGAACGTTTTGTATAGGTAGAGCCTACTTAGGTAGTTCTACTTCTTTGTTACGAAAGAACGCGACTGAATCCACACATAACATGTAAAGAAAATTTTAAATAGAATTTACTATTGTGTACTGTATGTGACTATGAACATTCTAGATTTTTTTAGTATTAACAAAAATTATTCTTACATTTATCTCTACATAGATTACTACCTACATTTTAGTACGTATACCTATTTTAATAATCTTGAATTAAAGTTCAAAAAAATCGCGGTTTTATTTACACAAAACATAGCTAAGAACACTCGATTATCTCTTTCAAACAAAAAAATAGATCAAATTCGGTTCATCCGTTTAGGAGCTAAGATGTCACAGACAGATATACAGATCCACAGATACACAGAGACATAGACACATAGATACACAGACATGTAAAACTTATAACACCCCTATTTTTTCGTCGGGGGTTAAAAACATTATGATAATTTATTTATTTATTTACACTTTATTATACCCTTATAACTAAGTGGTACAAAAGGTGGACTTAATGCTATAAGCATTCTCTGCCAGTCGACCTTTGGTTTAAACAGAGAACAGTGAAGGCGGTACAAGAATATAAAAGTAGAAGTAGAAACGGAAAATACATAGGGAAAATACGATAAAATATAGGATAAAGACCATAATGAAAACTAGAAACTTATTAGAGAACTGTATTTTCCTGCAGTTTAAAAGAAATGTATTATAATTTTACCTACATGATTTTGATTATTGTGACCACAGAATAGGGAGAAAAATTTTGTGGTAATAGGTAATTAGGTAGGTTTCTAATATGGTTAAGGTAGCGAGTATAGTCCATTTCTTTCTTTGTAAACAATCGTAACACATTTTATTATGGAAATATTAATTTAAATTACATAAAAAAATTATTAATGGTAAATAGAAATTAGTTTTGGCAATAACAGTTAATTTATCTTTGAATTATTTTAATTTTGTGTCTGTAATATGTAGTAATGTTTACTGAATAATATTTAATGAATACTTAATAAGACTCGTCAAAAAATCCTATAGACTCTGCAAAGCATCCTTTAAAAGTAAATATAATAATAATATAATAGAAACAATCAGTTCTGGCAATAGATTGGCTTAATTTTACGACCGCAGGTGTGCAACTGCAGATTAAGTTAAAAACAATACGATAATTATGAAGAGTGGAGGATTAACACACTAATAACAAACAGATTTTGATATCCTTTCAATAGTTCCTTCTCATTCTTTTTTGATTGGCAGCTAAGTAGAGAAAGATAATACAATTGAGGTGAGTTTGTGTTTTATGCATACCAGTCTGAGAAATTATAAGTAGTCAGACTCTACCATTTAAACATAAATGTAACGCATCTCTATCATTGAAGCTTTGCAAAAATATCCTTTACAATACCTACATTTTAATTAAAATCTACTTTTAAGAGGCACATTTGCGTTTTCAAAATGACACATGCCCAGCTAAAATTATTTATTTAAACTATCTCTATGGAGTGCTTATGACTAATTTTTCGTTGCAAGCTGATATGCCCACGTAAAGCGTGAAGGCGTACATACACGTATAAGTAGGCTTCCAGTGTCGACTGTCGACCTACCATCACTTACGGTGTGGGTGTGCACAAAGTAGCCGCTACATAAAGTCACTGTAATCAGCACCAAGTTTCTACAGGTACTTGTAAGTGCAGTACCTTGGCTGATAAGTCTTGACAAGTGGCTTGACAAGTCATGAAATGCCATAACCTACACCGGTCGGCTTTGGTAGGCTGTGATTTGTTGCTTGTACTTAGTACAGTACAGGCAATGATATCAAACTAAGTACAGGGCATAAGGAATTATTCCTTAGGAATAATAGTACATACTTGCAAATGCTTATTAGTAGCACACAAGCATGCGCAACGTTTATCTAAAGGGACCTGCGGAGTTGTTTTCTCTTCACGTGGATATTCCATACATTTTTTCTTAAGTTAATAAAATAAATATCAGAAGCACTATTCAAATTAACCGTTTAGGTAATTCTATTCCCGATAAATGTTAGAAATAATAATTATTACCAAATGGTTGACTTTACTGCTGAGACTACTTCGGATCTTCATTGCAAGTTACGATGGCAAACTGCATAAAAAATAATATTCTCCAGAGAAATTTCGCAGAGTAAACGTAGTAGTTATGTATTTAATCTACTACATTCTTCACTAATTACTGAGACTAAATCCTTTTTTAGTTGCGATGGCAGCGTAAAGCGCAAATAAAAATATGGAAGGCTGACCATAACTTAAAAAAGAAATCTTACAGAAAAATAAGCAATAAAATATTATGTAAATCATTGACCTGATTGCTGTGACTAATTCTCCGTTGCAAGTTGCGATGGCACCGTAAAGCGCAAGTTTAATAATAAAATCGATGCCTCAACCAGGTTGGCTAAAGGGCAACTATAACAAAGGGCAATTATTTATATTGGGAGCGATCCCCTAAGTGGCGTGCAGCGAGCGAACATGAAACGTTTAATTGACTTATTGAGAATGAGTTTTAAAAATATCTGTTCGAACCATCGCTGCATGATCGACGCATCGTTTTTAACATAGTACAAAGAAAACATTAAAATAAAACGTGTACCTACGCACGTTCTATCATTTTTAAAATCCAAAGAAATATATTTTCTAAGAAGGTAAGATGTGCAGCTATTTACCGTGCAAAAAACTGAATTTAATAACAAATGTGCAATACTTATTAATAATTTTATGTACAATATAATGTATCAAAGTAATTATTAAGTGAACAATAAATGTACGCTAACACTAATTTAATAAAATTGGTAACTTTTTAAATGTTGCACCAATGAGCTTTGTATTATAACATCGTTGGATTTGTAAATACATGGTAATAGACAAATCAATACTATGTAATTGTAAAACAACTGAAATCTTGGTGCAATATCATCTCATCGATACATAATAATATAGTCATGAAAATATTGTATGTTTTTTATAATTTTGTTTGGAGCCTTTGGCATCGATCACGAAAAATTTCTAAGTAGTCTGTTTTATCTGGAATTATTGCTTGGTCTACAGAGGTAAGCTGCACCAGATTTAGTGAGGGTTGTGGGCAGGTGCGCTTACCCTCACAACCCTCCCGCATAACGCACATTTAGTTTACACGTAATAATCATATTCATAGTTTAAAATAAATAATTTAAAATCCTAATTTTTAATCCCGATAGTACTCGTGTATTGTAGTAAGTGGGTAGTTTAGTTTATTAGTTGTCTGGCTAGCTATCACCTCGAGTTCGATTTTTAGATGTGTATGTAATTTAAAAATAAGGCAGACACGAAATTAATACAATTTAAGAAACTTTCCCATAGATATTATTATATTATAGTTTATTCTTTACTAGCTGTGCCTCGCAGTTTCACCTGCGTTTATTTGTGGAAAAAACTAACTGCTAAAATATTTGATGTTATAATGGTCTTCCTCGATAAAGAGAATCAACCGTGAAAAATTGATTATAAGTAATAGGTATAGCTAGAGAGAACGGTTTTATTCTTTTTATCCTCTGTTTGTAAACGGTTTTTTATTTTACCGGTTTGCTTTGTTTGGTAGCCTGAGGATCATAAGTGTATTTTACTTTTTATTTTATTGTAATATAATAACAATAAAGTAGTCTGCTAGTAGTAGTAAAAATAGTCCGCAGATTTAAGTAATCATATAATATATCTATATTTCACGTTAACAACTGCCATCAGCTATTTCCACATCCATCCAGGGTTGACTGGTGGACAATGCCATTAGGCATTAGGTAAGTTTGCCCCTTGTTTCTTCTTTTTAAGAGGTGACATAAACATGGAAATAAATAAATAAATAAACTATTACAGATCTCAGATTGAAAAAATATTTTATCACATTTAAATTTCTGCCTCACTGGGAATCAAATTTAAGACCCTTTGAACGGCGGACCGGCATGGCAACCATTGCTCTACACGGGTCGCCAATAACAATAATGAAATATTTTGTGACTATAATTTAATTTGGTAGATTCTGAACTTAATTTAAATGTAATTACACAAAATGTTATTCTAATACAGCAATGTGTTCATTATTCCTATTTCTGTTTTCCGTACCTAGTATTAGAAGAGTCACGAAACGATTCACTTTAAATCAAATAAGACATCATTAAACGCTGAATCCATAAAGCCGAGGTTCGCATTTGCATTGGTTAATGATAAAATAATGGGGTTGATAGTGAGCACGATAGGAAAGTAATTTTTGTAAAACTTTAATACATGTAAATGTAAGTATACAGCCATGGTGCCCGCGACGTCCGTACCATGCACCAGGGAAGAAAAAACACCCCATGACCAAACTTATTCTCTGCCATTACCTCTTTCCTACAGTACGCCTCAATATCAACAAATTACTCCACCTTTCTCTAATGTCTTGTTTCTGAACTGAAAATATTCGGCTAAAACTTTTGCAAATTCAAGTTACCTATACAAAAAAATGGTCTCCTCTTCATTGCGATCTTCCGTGACAAAACAAACTGAAACGCACCAATGAGCAACAGTCAGCACCAATGGTACTTAGGCGAATTTACGACGAACAACTTCCCAAACGTATCGAAGTTTAGCTCGATTACGAGCGAGGAGAGAAGTCAATGGGATTTCAGGAATATTTCGACTATTTCGTTACGGCAATCTGGTTAGGCGCAGTGTGTCTAAATGGGCGGCGGCACGGCAGACCGCGAAGAGGGTTTCCAAACCAATTAAGGGCTCCACGAAGGCCTGGGAGCGCGCAGCTGGCGGATTACGAGCTCGATGGTACTCAGTGCCGCTCGCCAGCCAGGAACTATTGGTTTGCGACACGCGATTCCAACAATTGAACACTTAACTTTATATTACTATAACGTAGGCTAGATGTTTACATTCGTATGTATTTTAAACATTAAAATTAATTCTTTGCGAGTTTAAAACTAGAAAAACACCTTGACGAAAATATTATGGCATGAAAGAGAAACTTAAATAAAAAATTAAAAGGTGTCAAGGGACACCCGGATGGAGTTCGAAGTTCCTTTCGATTTAAGTATTGTTTTACGCGCTCAGCAGTGTGATTCAGCAATATGAAACTAGATGGCGCTGTACAACTTTCTGAATCACGCTAGCGTGATTCATATTACTGAATCACTTCAAAAAGTGTTAGCGTGATTCAGAAAGTTGTACAGAGCCATCTTGTTTCATATTACTGAATCACTTCAAAAAGTGTCGTGACAACTTTTCGTAAGAATTTTTTCCGTCTAGCACCCTTTCACAACGCGCGATAAGGAACTTCGCTCCAATAGTTGATTTTCGATTCAGTTCTTAGGTCGACAATAAATATGAATAAGTGATTTTGAATTTGAATATTCGCTCATATAATTATAGTTTTTTGAATATTCGAATTCGCAATATTCGGCCGCCTTTTTCGATAATTAACGTAGAGTTGAAGAGTAAAATTCCAAGGGAATAAAACAGTAAAATAAACCAACAACCAAACTAACAGGCCCTTTATCTCTTCAATATCTTGTAAGTAGCTGAGTAGATAAGTTGTCTACTTTCTTGTTAATTATGGTGACTAGTTACAGTTCAGTAATCGTTAGATGTAAAGTTAACTTAACAGGGGAATTACCGTGTTTAGATATTAAGTAGCTAGCTGGTTGGAGACATAGTTTGGAGATAGTTTATCATGTCATTTTATACAGGTAGGTAATATAAATACAGGTAGTTTTATATTGACTTTGAATAAGAACGTGGTTCTCAATTCGGTACTTTTTAATAGAAAATTATTTTTTGCTTAAAAAACATATTTCTGGATTGGTCCCATATTTATCGAAATTCAGTTCAGATGATAGAATTCATTTTAAGAATTGAGCGAAGCGAAGACTGTTTCTTTGAAGTCGTGTACCTACCTAGATACATTTTTTCGTAAAAATTTGACTGTCAAATAAATATATTGTTATTTATTTGACAGTCAAATTTTAGGTAAGTAATAGCATATTATTATTTATTCTTTGGTAATAGTAATAGTATGGTGTTCATGCCTTCCCCTAGTACTACTCTCCAGTATTGAGTCAATTTCAATGCACTTAGGGGAAGTAAGCCCAAGAAGGGTACCTTAAGGCAAAATTAAAGTTTGAGCATGTTAATAACATAATTTGTAAAGACTTAAGTTGATGCGTGTAAGGGAGTTTAATATAGTTTGATAAAATTAGGTCATATTACTTAAAACTACACCAGCAAAATTATTATGAGCAAATAACATAAACCTTCAAAAAATTCATTTTGCCCGTAGGGGGGGCCTAAAATGGGTACTGGCCTCGGGCAAAACGGAAGGCCGGCCTAAGATGGGTAGGAATATAACAATGTCCAATAACACTGAAGTCAGTTGCAGTAATTAGTCTTTATTGTAGCCAGGCACCATTGCTACTATATTAAAATAAATTTTCATTCATTCATTTCATTCATACTTATTTTCTTTGCTTCTATTTTTATTCTTTTCTATTCGGGGGGCCTAAAGAAAGTAGCAGATGTCTCTATTTAGGAGTGTTGCGGTCTATGGCCTTATACGGAGTCCCCGTATGGGAAGAAGAGCTGACTGATAGAAGAACTCAGAGGGTGATGGCTATCGGAGTCATTTGAGGATATCGCACCATCTCCTTCGAGGCACCGTGCGTCTTGGCGGGATGCTTAAGCTTCGTTATATGATTGGCGATGAGATCCGGGCCCGGTGTATTGTACCCTCGCCAAGAGAAATGGAAAAGTGGAAGTTCCACGCTCAACAGTCGATGACTGAAAGGTGGAAAAAGCAGCTGGCTGAACTCAGAGCCGGATGCTGGACTGTCGAGGCTGTCCGTCCGATCCTGGAGGATTGGTTAAACAGGCGGCATGGGTTGTTTACCGTCCGGCTCATACAGGTGCTCACCGGACATGGTTGTTTCGGAAAGTACCTAAGTAAGGGAACCGACCACCAGGTGCCACCATTGCAGCTGCGTCGAGGATACGGCGCAACACACATTGTTAGTGTGCCCAGCCTGGGAGGATGAGTGCCGTGAACTCTTCGTAGAAATGGGGGACGATCTCTCGCTTTTGACCATAATAAGAGCAATGGTCAGAACCGAGAGGTCTTGGGATGTGGGACTTTCCTTCTGCGAGGAGGTTATGTCGCAGAAAGAATCTGCGGAGAGGGAGAGGGAGATATCATCTAACCTCCCAATCTGCAGCCGGAGAGTAGGACGTCGGAAGAAGGCCTACCAGGCCCTTCTCCGTCCTCCATGAATTGATGTCGTGACGGTGGACACGGTGTCAGCCGTCAGTAAAATAAAGCCTCGAGAATGTGCGCGCGGTGTATGAGCCGCGTGCCTTGTAGTGAAAAAGGGATGGTTAAACTCCAGATCCATGCTGAGAAAGGGATCTCAAAAAGGACCAGCGGCGCTGTCAGGCTCGCGGAAGAATGCGAGAGCGTACCCGTGATCCTGACCGACGGTGTAGAGGAGTACACCCGTGGTGGTTTTAGCCGGTAGGAGTCCGGCATAGCCAATAGTATTCATGGCATCCATGAAGATTTCCCCACGTAAAAAAGGGGCAAAACGAGTAGGTACTCATTTTGCCCTACCCATTTTGCCTTTTAGCTAGAAGTTTGCATTATTCGAAAAATAACCTTCAAATATTAACTCTAATCCGTGTGTTGAGTATAAAAATATACTTGAATAAGTTTATTTCGATACTGAATTAACACTATTAGACAGACATTTAAGCAAAAGCAAAAATCAATGTGAACTTATCTTGCAATTTTTTATCGAAACAGACGAAAAAATATTTTTGGTCACTGCGCACGTGTTTCTACTAGCTTCGTTTTTTAGTGAGTGCCTCAGATAGAGCGGGATGCGGAGCGACTGTTGCACTGTTCGCAGCGAGTCCAGCGTTCAATCTGACGATGTCGCATTGCCTACCCTTTTTGGGCTGGGTACCCGTCTTGGGCTTACTTCCCCTACGTTAAATCACCGACGGTTTTCACAACAATGTCAGGCTCGCGTGCACGATTTGTAGCGAGTTGTCTTTCTATGCTATTGTTGTATTAGCTCAGAACACCAAAGTTAGAAGTTCACATTTTATTTCCTTGGCCTTGTTTTACTAATTTTCTCGTAATAGTAGTAATCAGTAGATGTAAATTTGTTTAATATTTTATAATGAAGAACTCTACATTTTTTAAATCTACGTAGCCGAATGAGCAGACAATATTATGGTAAATATCGCCCATGGACATCAGCAACACCAAAGAAATGACAAATTTGTTGCCGATTGCTGATCAAAAATAAAAAGAGAACTTGAAAGAAAGGGGAAATTTTTAAATAGAATAGTAGAATGTTGTTTTGCTAGAATTATATTAGTGGTAAAGGTTAATTAGTGGTAAAGGTATGGGTAAGGTGTTTACCCTCTATTTGATTTAAAGTTTTTATATTTCTTGTCTCAGCTTTTGTAGACATAACGTCCTCGCACTCAGAAAAATAATCGTTTTATACGGAAGGTACTACTTCTTACAATAGTCTTTTAAACATCGCGTACGTAGCAGTTTGTTATTCCAAAAAATTTAAGAGCAATATACTGATCTAACAGTAATTACACACATCTTCTGTACATTACTTCTGTACATTACATACATCTTCTGTACATATAAAAGGCAAAAGTGATTGACTGATGTACCAAGTCAACGCACAGGCCAAACCCTTAGGGCTAGAAACTAAAAATTTCGCACACGTATTCCTCTTATGGCTTAGGCATCCACTAAGGAAGGATTTTTGAAAATTCAACCCACAAGGGGGTGAAATAGGAGATAAATATGATAAGCATAATTTCCGCGTGCGAAGTCGCGGGTAACAGCTAGTTACACATAAGGCTATTGTTATATATTATATTAACCAAATTAAAATACTAACGCATATGTGTTGTTATTGTAACGATAGTCCTCTTCGGTTTGCGGCTGTCGATACTGGCAGTTGGGGTCGGCTCCGTAGTCCGGCGGTACGATCGACCAGCTGTTGTCGTACCCGTAGTATTCGCAATACCCCATCTCGTTGTCACCCATCATTCTCATTCTACACCTCGACAAGATACAATACACTAGGACTAGCCACTTAACTGTTCAATACCGCGACTTATCGACAATTTCGCGCCCGATTATCGACAATATAATCCCACCAAAGACAATCGATAATTCTCGCGACGATATATCTGTAATATACAATATCATTACAGGATATGATTTAAAGCCGAGGATGGTCTCGGTAGGACTGCAGGCGATCGTATCGGCTGATCGATGCCTCACCGGGCGTTATCAATAAAATTGTAGCGTTATCATATCTAACAGCTTTCCCCCATGATAGGAGACTTTTATAAATGCGCCAACTAGAACCGATGCCTATATTGCAGAAGATAGCTTTATCTCTGTCAGATGTGAACATGCGAGGACAACATGCCATTGTCGATGGTGGTTTGTTATGTCAAGAATTGCAGGAATTACGGGTTGTGTAGCAATCCAAGGGGACATACGTAGATAAATAACAATGTAAGAATTGTAAATACGTTTTTCTGTTAGAAAGACAGGTATTTTTATCGGTTTATATTGGATTTTCGACACTGTAATCGAGACATAAAATAAATAAACACTACACACACAGCCCTACACTAGGATTCCCAGTGTCGTGGGTGTCATGGATAACATACAAACAGCCAGGTTGAGATAAGAAATTTAAAGTAATCATTCTTTCTGCCTCGAATCGAACCCTGGACTCTTCGAATGGCCGTCCGGCATGGTAACCATGACGCCACGCGGATTTTCAGTAAAAATATTTCATAATTTGTTCTTGGTTTCTACCACATCTCAATATTACTTTTATTGAGATAATATGGGACGTACGGATTACTAAGGATTAGGATATTATTATTAAACGGGATTCTAATTTTAAATGAGTTTAATCCTACTTACATTGCCTGTGTTCTACAGAGTTTTGTAAAACACATGACTCATTTACTTTTACTTTCAGTCGTGTGTAATATGTAAATACATAAATTCTTAAGTAAAACTAGTTCAGCTGAGGAGCACAATATTATTTTCACACTTCTTAAATTATGTAAAAACGATGGATATCTTAGATCTATGTTTAAATGATCATTATTATTTATATTTATGTGAGCACTTAAAAGTTTTATTATTATAACTCTAAACGTTAAAGAAACCGGTTAAATAGAACACCATACAAAAATAGACACAGCCGACATATGAATAGGTATTTATAATCAGCTGCTTGCCGTAGTATTTACCTGATAAATAAAAAAAATCAACTACTTATCGATCGAACCCTGCTAAATATGAAAACAAAATACAAATTGTAATGTATCTCACGCTTTTAGTTACGAAACGATTTTGTATATCGCTTAATAATCAAACATTTGTACATATATATTTGTGATCGATTTTGTAATAATTCTCTCATTACCAAATCGGTCGTGTAAAAAGTAATGACTGTACCTCTGGTGGGACTCGAACCCACAATCCTCGGCTTAGGAGGCCGATGCCTTATCCATTGGGCCACAGAGGCGTGCGGGAGAGCGGCGATAGTAAGCACCCACTCGCGGCGGCCGGCGCAGGCGACGTTGTGTCACGTCACGTCACACGTCACGCCACACGCTCGCCAATTAACGACAACCTGATAATTGATTACCTATTTTATCAATGCTCATGTAATACATCGACGGCTTAACATAATTATATGTCGGTGAGGCCATGAATCTCCAGTGAAGATCCAGGGACGGACCTCTTTATGCTACAGCGCGTGTCTGATGCAGAGGCTGGCATATAAGAAATGTCATGTCATAATATTTAGATTAAGGAATTATCAAGAATATAGAACAGATTGATATTGATCACGTAGTATTGAAGTACTTTGGAATATTGATGTGAACGTTACATCTGGAAATATATCATGGTGCAAAGTAAAAGGAATATTATTGAATAACCAAGACTATACTTAGAATACCCCTTACTGCTTCATATACAAACGTTTAAACGTCTTGCCTTGCACTAACGTATGTAATAGGCGTAGATATAGGGTATCCAACTACCCGCTGTTCCCATTTATGGTTACAGGTAGGTATGGGTATGGTACGGGTCGTGAGATAAAAGTATCTATTGATGTTTTGGCTGATCATGATAAGTCACAAAAAACGAGCTTTGGTAGGCCGTTAACCTTAGCGAGCATATAGGTAGGTAGTCAACGTACAAAATGTGCGGACTTCGTTTCTAATTATAGAAAGTTATTCTAAGATTGTTTTCTACGATATCAGATACTTTATTATACTAGTATACTATTATACTAGTATACTATTATACTAGTATTATATTTTCTATAATAAAATCCCAAAATTAATACGTGACTTGCCAATAGAATCTTTCAAAAAACATGTAAAAACACAATTGTTAGGCAAGGGATACTAGACGAGTATTTAAATGACAAAGACGCATGGAAATGATTAGCTCTGCAACCAGTTCCACTAAGAATTATTATAAACTTTTGTATTATTATCTTTTATTGTAATTTTTTTTTTTAAGATGTGCTGAGGAGTTTCTTTAGGCTTTCCTTCTCCTCCATGACAAAGCACCTTCCGAAAAGCCAAAAAAATGACGTGCATAAGTGTATTAATGATACCTATATGAATAAAGTATTTTGACTTTTTTGACTTTTAGTAATGTTACAAATAGTACAATGTTAGTAAATGGTTATATCCCCTAACCTCGCACACTAGTCACACCAATCGTCGGCCAAGGAATTGGTAGCTTTTGCTTTTTACTCGTACTTTGTATCAATAACATAACCAATAAGTAGGTTTGTCTAAGCAAGTCTGTAAATTTGAATTACTTATAGAAACCTTTTTTAAAGTAGTTATGTAGGTACCTATCTAATATACATGTATGACCAGTCATTGACTATGTTTCTCTAAAAGATCTAGGTACCTCTTTTCTTTGCTGACATCTCTAGACGTAAAGGAAAACACCCAGACGCGCTAGGTGTGGGTATTTAGCGTTCCGAAGTAAAATGGAACCCTTATAGTTTCATCACGTCCAGTGCCGGATTAAACAAGCGCGGGGCCCATAGCAAATTCTTTCAAAAAGCCCTTGATATACTATGGGTTCTTAAGTATAATTGTATAAACTGTTTCTTTAGTATAGTCTATAATATGCGGAGCCCCTTTCGCGCGGGGCCCGTAGCAATTGCTACTCTTGCTAAGTGGTTAAACCGGCACTGGTCACGTCCGTCCATAAGTATGTCTGTCTGTCCGAAGCAAAGCGCCGAGACCCTTAAGAAAGCCGTAATTTGGCATGGGTACATATTTATTAAGACTCCAGAATCGTAGAATAAAATATCGAAAAACATTTTATTCAGGGTACCTACCTCCCCTACAGGTAACGTGAGGATGATTATTCGTCGCGTTGAAGAGATCTTTCAAAAATATTATGGGTCTTCTAAAACCATATTTGGAATTAGGGGTTCGTTTGCGAAATATTTGGTTAGAGTAAAGTATCTCCAGCCGGCTAAACGGTTAGAGTTGGACAACTGAAAAAATTCTCAAAAATTGGTTTCAATATTTACAAGGAAAATTATCACGGTTATCACGGAATTGTATTATCAAGTACAATAGTCAATGAATAATAGTACCTATAATCGATAAACTTACTTCTTCGGAACCTTACATTGCGCGTGGCCTGACACGCACTTGCCTGGTTTTTTATGTAGCAAACCAACAAACGAGTTGATGATCCACCTGACGGCGAGTGGCTATCACCCATGCGAAATTACAGCTTTCTAGGAGTACTAAGTGTCTATGAGCTAAACCTCGGAGGGTTGGATTTAACATTTTATCAATTGTCAGCGAGATGTATTTTAATGGTCTGCGCAGGCCGCAGACGAGGACTTATATCCTTTAAGGACTTAAATACCCAAAAAAAAACTTTCTCCGAGAACAGACACTCAACAGTCAACACACACGGTTTGCGATAATTTTGCCGTAAAAATTCGCTCAACGAAAAGGAGAATGCCCATAGCCAGTACTCTCAAAAAAATTATTGTGTCACAATGATTTTTGGACAAATAATTAAATTAAAATATTTCGAGTATATACCCTATTTCCTAAAAAAATCCTCTTTGGGAATAATTTTCTGAAATTAATAAGTAACTTTACTTCCGTTTTACAAAAGAAAACCATCGGGCCATTTATGTTTGGATAAGGGCCAATCAGAAATCTTTTAAGATCCTTCGGGCCAATAGGTTGCATTGTCCTCCAAAGCGCGGAAATGTTCTAGAAATTTATGCCACTAGCGGTCACCCATTCAACTACCGCACTTGCTATTTCTTCACTTTGCCAATTCCTTAGGATACATACAAGCACGTCCAACAAAAATTATCATGGACCCTTAGAGTATAATCATGGACCTCACACACGTTCATTCACTTTTAGTTAGGTACTTGCTTCTTGATTGTGTCTTTGTGCTTTGTGTAAGTTATTAAAATGGTGAAAAAAAAATTCTTTTCAATAGCATAAAAATTTACTACATGATTCATTTAATTATATACCTTAATCATACAATGTTCAGTTCATATCAATATTAACACATATTATACACATTATAATATAACTTTAATATACTTACTGACTGTATTACAATTACAATAACACGTCATGTGCATTGTATATTTTACATCGACCCTTGGATACACACACATTTAAAGACGTAAATTCATGGAAGTATTATTACTAGCGTACAGAACAGACATCGCGAACACCATGTATGTCCCAATGCATTGGCGCCACGTGGCTTCAATCTTCAATGGATTCGTTCGATTTTGAAAGGAGAACCGGGGCTCAATTTTGAAAATGGGACCTCGTGGGCGGGACACAATTTTGTTCGAGATGTCTGTTATATATATAACATTATACTTCAATGCGTAAATGAGGTTATACACTATTATATTGCAGCTTATAAAGTCGATTTATTTATCAACTTTACATGAATAGTGTACGATGTTTCCGTCCGGATATCTCACGAAGGCACTTTGGTTTCCGAAGCGCTTCTTACAAACCGGGCACACATTGTAATCATTGATAACTATCTTCTTGGATTCATGGAACTGTTTTATTTCTTGTACCTGAAAAATAAACATTTTTAAATGTCAACAATGCTAATGACAAAAAAGTTTAGATTTCAATGTTTGTTCATCTTATAATTTCGATTGCAAGAACAGTATGTGACTAGCTGAACCCTACCAGATTACGTCACATTAATAATTACTGTTACTAATAAATATTTTATAAGAATTAAAGAGATTCTTATTTTTATATCAGTTAAGGGAAGTCTGTAAGTATCCTTTCAAATAGGCTATTTGAAAATACTAATATTGATAAAGTTTATTTGAATGATTTTTTTTTGTATTTTTATTTTCTACAATAATTAATTAAGTTAATAGATGTTTTGAATTTTATGATTAATAAAATGTGGTAAAAATGATACATATGAGATATTATTAGAGTATCGATTAATAACGAAAAACTATAAAAAAACAACCATCCATAATAATTAACTCATTATCTAGTTAATATAGATCAAATAACGTGCATAAGTTTATCAGTGATACCTATATGAATAAAATATTTTGACTTTGACAAGGAAACGTCCTTTTTTCCAGTACTCGTACTTGGCCGAAGAGTTCGGTCTAACTGACTTAAATAATGCGTTATGGATAGTAAGAGACATAGTAAAAACACATACATATGTAATCGGTCACTCAGTAAATCTAGAAGTCTATCTCCAACTATAACACTGTGCATCGTTTGAATTGTTTTCACCACAAAAAAAAACAAATTACCTGTAAGTGTTCAGCATATAACAGTCCCTTCAGCACCTGTGTTCGACGCTTTAGAGTCAGTTGGCTCTCCAGAGCCGTCTCCAAGAAATACTTCAGTCGACTCAGAGGAACTGAATCTGGTAGGACCGATAGCGCCTGAAAATTAACACTTTTCAAATTGTTGATAATAATTCACGTGGCCAATATGTCGCCATTAGAATTTGAATACGAAATGTAGACTGATGAGGTGTGTTAACGTTAACTATCTGGGACTTACACACTGAATGAGACATTGAATGAATGAGATTGAACCACTAAGTTTGTAATGGTGGCCATACACGATCAAGTGTCAAGTACACTTTGTCAAGTTTGTAGTTTGACTTGATGCGGCATTCAGTGTGATTTGATCCTTGTTAGTGACACTATCGAATGATGTAGTTATACAAGATGTTTTTTTAAATCAACGGTTTCGATTCCTAAAGATGGTTTGAGACCACGAAAACAATGTACATTCGGTCCATTCATGAAGTCGATTTTATTTCTTCCCATAGAAATTTTTTCCCTTAATGAAATGTATTTGTTTATTTTAGCGTAGAAACTAGTGACACACGCCGGGTATCCACTAGTGGGTTACATCTATCCACATTCCACAATCATAAACACGACCATTTTAAATTAGTTTGACATTAATTAAGTCTTATTTTAATTTGACACTGAAATAAAATTGTTATGATTGTACTTACTATAATTAACTAACATGTTCGTATGTCAATATTGTCAATAAAATTGACGAAGTGTATACAGTAGTTACTAATTAATAATTAAAAAAAGATCTTGTTAAACCTACACTTATAGGTATAAATAAAGGGCTTCCAACATTTTTGTATGGAGCCTGGCATACCTACAAGTCCGCCATTTTGAAAAAAAACCTCGATTCGGCGGCCAGTTAAGCAAAAAACCAATTTTTTTTGCTTTATATTTCTACGATTTTGAACTCAAATATCTCAGAAAGTATACCACTTACGACATTTTATCACCGAATACTTTTTGATTATAATCATTTATTCTATCGATTGACACATGTTTCATCACTGGCCGCCGAATCGAGGTTTTTTTTCAAAATGGCGGACTTGTAGGTATGCCAACTAGGTTCAATGCCCTTTGAAATTTGAAATTTAATTTTTCACCTTCAACGGCGATATTTTATCGGCATATTTCTCCAGTATGTGTAGCGTGGTCTCCAGGTCGGGTATCGCGGCGCGTGGGTGTCGCTTGGCGGCGGCGAGCGGCGCGGCGAGCGCGGCGTGCGCCGGCGTCATCAGGATCCGCATTAACACCACGTACACATCCACGCCCTTGTCTCGCGCTGCGTCGCACACGTTCTCGCAGTAACGTATTGCGCGCTCTACGTCGCCTGAAACCAATGATATTAAACTAGATACGTCAAATCAACCAAATCAACCAAAAAATCTGTTCCGACCGAGCTACAACACACACAGGTTTATCTTTTGTTTCACTACACCAATCACTATTACATTGGTAAATAGGGATGTTGACTAATTTTAGGATTCAATTTAATTTTATAGATAGGACCTTAATATTGACGAAAAAATATTATAAAAATAATAATCTTCAATTTAAAAACAATTATCAAAAAAATTATCAAAGGAGAATGCCCATAGCCAGTACTCTTAAAAAAATAATTGTGTCACAATGATTTTTGGACAAAAAATTTAATTAAAATATTTCAAGTATTTTACTCTATTTCCTAAAAAATCCTTATTGGGAATAATTTTCTGAAATTAATAAGTAACTTTACTTCCGTTTTACAAAAGAAAACCATTGGGCGATTTATGTTTGGATAAGAGCCAATCAGGAATCTTTTAAGATCCTTCGGGCCAATAGGTTGCATTGATTTGATTGTAATTACGATACAACAGTTATAGTATATTATATCCATGACAACAAACTAGATGACGTAAGGGGACTGTCAAATGAATTAGAAAATTATTCTAACTAGCCAGGAGTAACAGTGTTCTGTGATTATAATACATTACAAACTACATAGTGTTTGGGGACTGTCAAATGAATTTGAAACTTAAAAGATCGACATTACATACGCAATCGACTTTAATACGCCTGCATAGAGTCCATATTACTGTGAGTTTACTATAACCTAAATACAAATTAATTTTGTTTAAAATCTCTTATTTCCTACTATTAACATTGACTAAAGTTAGTATGTGTAATTTATTAAGATAATATAATCAAATAAAGGTATTTTTATCAAGACACAAAAATGTTAAAGTCAGTACATTTCTCCATACTAAATGGGCATTCTCCTTTCCCACCAAAAACGTCACGTGACGTCACAAGCCGTTATTCAATACTATCTGTCTGCTGAAGTTAGTTGAATTTGCATATAAAATACTTTTGATGACGTCATAAGCTCAAAATGGCGTATGAGGTCACGTGACCTGACCTGATATTTAATTTATTGTGATTGATTTTGATAAAAGAATCATATTTTAGGCCTTTAAATGTTACCACTAGTATTTTAGACAAAAAATTATAGTAATTTATAATTAGTGTAAACATCCCTATTTTATTCCAAGTTGCTTGCTGTGTACACCTTTGACGATCCGTGTTGATGATTACTATGCCGGATCGCCGCGCCAAGGATCCTGGGTTTGATTCCCAGCGAGGCGGAAATTTGAATGATGAATTTTTTCTGTTCTCGGTCTGGGTGTGAATGTCCTTGTTTTTGTGTGTTGTCCATGGCACCCACGACACAAGGAATTCTTGTGGGGCTATGAGTGTGAAGCGTTATTTATTTATTTAAGCCAGAGCGACATCGCTCCAAAACATTACTGCAGTAGCAGAAGTGGCAAGAAACTCCCACGTTTTTACTATGTTTTATCAACGGAGGTTTCTTTTAAGGATATAGCCGGCAAACGACCGTCAGCAACTTGATGGTGTGTGGCTATCAGCATGGGTATCAGCGAGATTAAAGGCCTTACGTGCGTTGCCAACCATAAAGAAATTAAATTATTCCAGATTTTAGATAGAAGGTACATTCAGGTATGGAGTTGTTCAAGGTCTTTTTGCAGTACTTGTAAATTAAATGTTCTATAACATATGGTTCTTAAACAAGGGTAAACGGAGTTTTTTTTGGACCAACGTTGCATTTACTACTCTTTTGGGTAACTCGTGTCCATAGGCTACGTGTACAATTACATGTTTCGATCGCAGTGCGAAGACCCACTAATCTGTCGCTTCTTTTCCGAAAAGAACTTTATTGTGATCAATTAAATTTATGTAATATGGTTGACATGTTTAATGCAGGGTGTTTTTTAAAACGCTAACATCCTCGCAGGACAATATTTCTGACGTCAATAATCTGGTTCTACGAGGAAGTATACACGGTATGTTATTCTGTATTTTCCCTTACCTAACAATTGCACATAAATCGCCAAAGCCTGCTCATGCCTTCCGAGTTTCCCCAGTATAATAGCGCGTTCTTCAAACAACGCATCGTTGGGAAAATGCAGGATCACCCTCTCCGGAGTATAATGCGTTGATTTTGTCAAAAACGCTATCAACTTCGACTTAATATGCTGCTGTTCCTCTTCCGTCGAATTAGCTTTCTTATCCGTAATCCTCTCTCTATACATATTGATCAACGCGTCGTGGAACAACGGGTTCGGATCGTTCCACGTATGGATCACGTGTTCCAGATATGGTATCACTAGAGACTCGTGTTCCCTCAGCAGAAAGTCCAGCACCTTCGGCCGTGGCAAATGTTCCACCTCTACTTTGTCCTCGGTGAATATTTTTAATCCTTCCTCAGGGTGTTCCTTTAATATCCAGTCAGAAAATTTGAATATCAAGTTGATGTGATCGGCACCTGTAAATATAATTATATTGTGTCTATAACCATAGAAAATCCCACAATAGTAAACACGCACACGTGCACAAGCACGCACATTCGCACGCAGCACGCACACATACACACGGACATGCCATAGAGATGTATAATATATATATTCGTAAAAGCGTGTGTGTGTGTGTGTGTGTGTGTGTGTATGAGCGTGAATGTTTTGCAGTTACCGAATAGCTGTACCTAAGTTAAATCTGTGGTAACCCATGAGGCTGGAATCAAGCTTTTTCATACCAAGTCTTTTATGTGTGTGTGCGTGCGTGTAATTATGCGGGCGAGCGCGCGTGTATTTCAGTGAATAACCGTTGTATTACTTACCGAGTTGCTGCAAGTAAATCTTGGTCCTGTGGTATCCCTTTAGGCTGGAGTCAGGCTGTTTTGCTTGCTCTTTAAGCAACTGAAGCGCTTTGGTATGCTGCCCCTTGGTCTGGTACAAAATGATTAGCTCACTGTGTTTGCCGTGTTGCAGCAATGTTTTCTCCGCCTCTTCCAAACGACAGTTGTTCAAACGGAGGAGCGGCGCTACGAATGCATCGTTTGTCTAGAAATGGGCAAAAGGTATTTAAGCAGAATATTCGAGTATAACTAACAATATGATACGAGTATATTCTGTAAGTAGGTATGAAAGATTTTGAATAAAGGCGGGGGCATAATTTGTGAAAAAATTAAACTGGATTGAAAAACGAGGATACTTTTATAAGTAACAGAAAGTTTTCTAAATTAACTGTATTGATAACCAACTTTTATCACCTTGGTATTGACCCACCAAGCTAAAAAACTTCACATAAAGAAAATCGGTTAACAAACAGAGGAGGAAAAAAGGGGAGTAACACTCTCTGCCTATATAGATGTGATGTTATCACACTCACAGACTATATTACTCTAATACATTGTTACATGATTTACAATTTACCTGCAAGTAACATTTCAAAAGCGTAGTATCGATTAGTTCAAGTAGCTGCGTTACGTTTCGCTGGCTAGGAGCATCATCCTTGCTACCGCTAGCCTCCGGAGTGCTACTCTTGCCGATATTCCGTCTCAAATCCACCAAATATTCTATCAATGCACTGAATGCATTCTCCAAATCCTTCCCCTTCAATCTCTTCTCATCGCCTGTTGTTGCTGGTTTGTTGTCTAATTCGGGGAATAGCTTTATGACGTCAGCAGGGTCGGTGTTTAGCTTACGAAACTCATTCATAGACTCTGCATATTTCTTATCCTCGAATAGCTCGTAAGCAAACAGCTTCTGAATGGAATGTATTGTCTGCTTTTTCTCCTCTTCCGTACATTCTGATAATTTCTGAAATTAACATGAGCCAATATTTACTAAACATCATTGAATACCTTTTGTACCATGCTAAGACACGACCGCCTTTTATTGTCCGCGACTACTTTTATCATAGTAGCACGAAAGTACGCAAATGAATTGCCTATAAGTATAATAAGATATTAATCGAGCGATACCTTAGTTACTGTTAATAATACACAAGGTGGCGTTTCATAGACTAACTTTTATTCATGTTTCACATTTCACAGAGTACTTAAACACATTACTTATGATAGGTGGCGCTAGTAGTTGCATTTATATTTTGTTACAATATTAACACCTCCGCTTAACAAAATCATAAATACTTTGAAATAGGTAATACACCAAGCTTTTCTGTGAAATATTTATGCTTTAAAGATCCTAAACTTTTTGTAAAAATATCTGCTGGCATTTCAGCTGTTTCTAAATAATCAACTTTAACAAACTTATTTGCAACTGCCTCTCTCACAAAATGATATCTTACGTCTATATGTTTAGACCTTCTATGGTATACTGGATTCAAAATAAGTTTTTGTGCACTTTGACAATCATTATACAAAGTAATTGTTTTTGAATAACCTAAAATCTCAAACAATAGATTCTTTAAATAGATGGCCTCTTTACTGGCTTCTGACATGGAAATGTACTCTGCTTCTGTTGAGGACAGAGCTACATTTCTTTGTTTCCTACATTCAAAAGAAATAACTGTACCAGACAATTTAAAACAAAACCCAGAAAAAGATTTTCTATCATTTGGATCTGAACCCCAATCTGCATCAGCATATCCTTCTATATAAGAATTATCCTTAGAAAAAACAAGACCATAATTTTTAGTACCTTTTAAATACTTTAAAATTCTTTTTAAATGTTTCCAATGAGTTTCATCATATGAATTATTAAACTGGCTCAAATAACATACACTGTAAGCTATGTCTGGTCTGGTTAGGACAGCTAAATACATTAAGTTACCTATCAATTGTCTATATGGAATCTTTTTATCACAAAAACTATTCTTACATTTTTCCAATCTTAAATTAATCTCCATAGGAGTTTCTGCAGTTTTACAATGTGACATGTTAAATCTTTTCAACAAGCTTTCTATATATTGTTCTTGATCAACAGTTATAACATTTTCATACATATTTACTCTTAAGCCTAAACACTGCTTTATTTGACCCAGATCTTTAATTTTAAATTTACTACTCAAGTCTTGTATTAACTGATTAGTTGCCATTTTACAATTAGAGAAAACAAAAAAATCATCAACAAACAACGCTATTATAACTTTAGCATTTCCTTCAAATTTTGTAAACAAACAAGGTTCATACTTAGATTTAAAATGTACTTACCTTTAAAGTATCGAAGACATATAGCTAAACTGTTAGCTTATAATTTAACAAATGATAGTGTTACATGTGTAACAGAGTCTATTGACCCATTTTATATTGATTGTGGTAGTACTACCACTATTCCTATAGTTGACAAATGTACCAGCTCAGGTACATTAATTAATGCTTTAAACTAGATTTAATGACAACGGATAAGCACTTTAATATGAATATTGTACATCAAAACATACAGGGCTTATCGGGCAAAGAGTTAGAAATTGAATTATTTGTTAAAGATTATAATGTACATATTCTATGCATTACTGAGCATTGGTTAACAAGTGTAAGAAATAATATTAATGTATTCAATTACAGTTTGTTAAGTGCATTCTATAGAGAGACTGCAATCCATGGAGGATCACTAATTTTAGTGCACAGCAATATACCTTGTAAAGATCGAAAGGACATTGTTAGTCTTTCTATTGAGCGCACTATAGAGCTAGCCTGTGTGGAGCTGGAGCGGTTTATTATAGTCTGTATATATCGCCCCCCCTCTGGGGATTTTTGCCTATTCGAAGATACTCTAGAGGATGTCCTTAAACGGTTATTTGTGTCGAAAAAAGAATTAATAGTTTGCGGTGACTTTAATGTTGACATTTTAGTAGAATCTTCTATAGCTGCTAGGTTACTCGCATTGTTTAAGTGTTTTAATTTAAATCCTTCGTTTACTGAGCCTACCAGAATAACTGCAACTTCACGTACTTGTATCGATAATGTATTTTGCAATTGTGAGATATTAGACAAAGAAATACTTAGCAAGTTGAGATCAGACCACATATGAGACAGACCATAATAAGAAAAAAATAATAAAATATAGACCCGTGACAAAGAGAAAAATATCACTTTTTAAAGAAAAAATTCAAACAAAATTGCGTAAATCAGTGTATTCTCAAAATGGTCATCCTATTAATCTTTACAATACATTGTCTAAAAATATTAATGACGAGTTTAATCGAATATTTCAATTCAGATACATGGAAGAAAGTAAAAATAGTAAATTTAGCGACTGGGCTACTGTAGGTATTTTTAAAAGTAGAAACAAATTATACGAGCTTTATGACGAAAAACAATATAATTTTTCTCCCTCATTTCAGGAATACGTAAGAAATTACTCGAAAATTTTCAAAATCATCTGTACTCAAGCAAAGTCAATGTACATAAAGGATAAAATAGTTAATTCGGATAATAAAATAAAAACCACATGGGATATCATTAAAAATGAGACCGGCAACTCTAAATCTTGTGACTTTAGTTATGAAATAATGATTAATGGAAACAAAATCACTTCTGATAAAGAAGTGGCAAGCGTTTTTGAAGAGTTCTTCCGCAACATTCCCGTTAAATTAACTAGTACACTATCCTCTTCTTCAACAGAAGCATTTTATCTATTAAGAGATAATGTTAAGGAATGCAATGTGGTATTTGACTTTAAGCACATTACAATCAGGGACATAATTAAGGTTTTCCAGTCTCTGAAAGTAAAAAGTACGGGTGATCTCTGGGGTATTTCAGTAAAAATAATTCGTCACATAATAGATATTATAGCTCCTTGTTTAGTTGTAGTTTTTAATAAATGCATAGATCTTGGTGTATTTCCAGATCTAATGAAATGCAGTAAAGTTATACCATTATTTAAAACAGGTGAAAAAACGGATATTAATAATTATAGGCCAATTTCTATATTACCAACACTCAGTAAGATCTTCGAAAAGATCATACTGAATCAAATGCTAACCCACTTCAACAATAATAATTTATTACATCCGGAGCAATACGGTTTTACTTAAGGTCGTAGTACAACAGATGCCGGAGCCAGGCTCTTAAAGCATATATATGAAGCATGGGAGTCGTCGCAAAATGCTATAGGTGTATTTTGTGATTTATCAAAGGCGTTTGATTGTGTTGAGCACGATACATTAATATCTAAACTTAGTCACTATGGCGTGAAAAACAAGGCCCTTAGCTTGCTCGCATCTTATTTAAGTAATAGGATACTAAAGGTTAATATAAACGATGAAAAGTCATCAGGGTCACCTACTGTGATGGGTGTTCCGCAAGGCTCGATCTTGGGCCCTTTTCTTTTCCTGGTGTATATAAATGACTTACCACATTATGTTAAAAACCATGCGAACATTGTGCTGTTTGCAGATGATACATCATTAATATTTAAGACTGATAGGAATAAAAATAATTTTGACGATGTTAATAGTGCTCTGTCGCATGTCTCACATTGGTTCACTATAAATAATTTACTTTTAAATGCAAAGAAAACCAAATGCTTAGAATTCGTGTTGCCAAATGTAAAAAAAGTAAATAAATCTCTTAAATTAAATAATGAAACATTAAATATAGAGGAATCCACGGTTTTTTTAGGGGTGACCTTGGACAGTAAACTGCAATGGGGCCCGCACATAGCATCTCTCACAACTAAACTTGCTAGGGCTGCTTATGCTGTTAGAAAAATAAGGCAGCTCACTGACGTCGACATTGCTCGGCTTGTTTATTTTGCATATTTCCATAGTGTTATGTCTTATGGCATTTTACTGTGGGGCAAAGCAGCCGGTATAGAACAAATTTTTGTATTACAGAAAAGAGCCATTAGAGCTATTTATAAACTAAAATCAAGGGAGTCCTTGCGTGTCAAATTTAAACAAATAGGTATACTTACAGTAGCTTCCCAATATATTTATAATAATTTAGTGTTTATACGGAATAACATAACTGCATATAAACAAAATTGTGATTTTTCAAATCGTCAAACAAGAAGGATGCATCAATTGGCTACCTCTTCGTACCGTCTTTCTAAAGTGCAACGTTCTTTTATGGGACTAGGTATAAAATTTTATAATAAAGTCCCAAAACAAATACATGACTTACCGGTGCAATCTTTTAAGAAACGTGTAAAGGCTCAGCTCTTAGGCAAGGGCTACTATAGCATAAATGAATATTTAAATGACAAGGATGCTTGGAAATGACTAGCTAGGCAACCAGTTCTGCACAGGTTAAAGAATACCTATTTTTGTAATAGATATAAGTTTTATTTTTAAAAGATGTGCTGAGGAGTTTCTTTACGGCTTTTCTTCTCCTCCATGACAAAGCACCTTTCCGAAAAGCTGGTAGATTAAAAAAATGACGTGCATAAGAGTATCAGTGATACCTACATGAATAAAGATTATTTCATTTCATTTCATTTCATTTCATTTCATTTCATTTCATTTCATTTTAAATATCCTAAAGACTCTAAGTAATCATTGACTCTCTGATACCAAGCACGTGATGATTGCTTTAGTCCATAGATGGCACGTTTAAGTTTTAATACTTTGTTATCATCATCATTACAATCTTTATAAAATACAGGTTTTTGCATATACACAGACTCATTCAAAAGACCATTTAGAAAGGCTGTAGTGACATCAAGATGACGTATATCTAAACCTAGTTTTACTGCTATTGAAAATAACAATCTTAAGGTAGTATAACGGAGCACAGGTGAAAAGGTTTCATGATAGTCTATGCCAGCTTTCTGTGAAAAACCTTTTGCCACTAATCTTGCCCGATAACGCACATTACCAACACTGTCATACTTCTTCTTAAATACCCATTTGCACTGCACTATTGTAGAGTCACGAGGCTTATCCACGAGCTCCCACGCATCATTCTTCTTAAATGATTCTAGTTCCTCCTCCATGCTTGATTTCCAAAATTTACTTTCAGGTCCATTTAAAGCTTCCTCGAGTGTAATATCCATTATATTTTGATCATCTGATTCTGCAATACATAAATGATTATAGGCAAATCTATCAGGTATTTTTCTCACACGCTTGCTTGGAATGTCCTGATTCAAATCTAATAATGAAACATCTGGTTCTGATGCTGTTTCGGAAAAACTCTCATATTCGTCACTTACTGAAGAAGCTTCTGGAATATATGTGATATCATTATCGTCATACTCAGTATCTATACTATATCTTTTTCTACTTTCTTCTTCTTCTTCACTCTGTTCCTCCGCTGAAGCCTTGCATTCAATAGGAATCTCCACTGTATTTTTGGTTGTTTCCATTATGATGATGTCTCTGCTGGTTGTGACAGAGTTATTTTCTGGGTCGTAAACCCTATAGCCTTTCACATTGTCTGCATAACCTACCAAAATAAGTTCTTTAGCCTTCATATCCCATTTTAAGCGCTTTTCTTTTGGTATGTACATCATTACCTTACTTCCAAAAATACGTACATGACTTAAGTTGGGCTTTTTCTTTGTCCAGGCTTCATATGGAGTCATGTTGTTTAATCCGGTAACAACTGACCGATTCCTTAGGTATACAGAGGTATTTATGGCTTCTGCCCAAAACTTTTTATGTAAACCGGCATCAAAAATTAGACATCTTGCCTTTTCAACCAATGATCTATTCATCCTTTCACACACACCATTTTGCTGTGGCGTGTAGGCATTACTTTTCTGATGAATTATTCCTTGTTGTTTTAGATATCTTTCAAAGTCTTGACTGCAGAACTCACCGCCATTGTCTGTTCTTAGAGTTTTAATTTTCCGATCCGTCTGTTTTTCTACCATTGACTGGAATTCTTTAAAAAACTTAAAAACCTCTGACTTTGTTTTCATGAAGTATACAAAAACCATCCTGCTGAAGTCATCCACAAACAGTACGTAGTATCTGGATCCTCCAATGGACACATTTTCCATCGGACCACTTACATCAGAGTGTATCAGTTCTAAAATATCCTGGGTGTTAGTTGAGCTAGGCTGAAAAGGTAGTCTAGCCTGCTTCCCCTTACAGCAAACAGTACACTTAGATTTGTCAACGTCTGCTTTATCTGTGTATGAGATACCTTCTGCGGCTCCATTCTTCATTTTGTTCAAGCTAGTACTGTTGATGTGCCCCAATCGTCGATGCCAAGTTTCACTTGATACCTTAGCTGTGGCTGCTAATAACTGTTCTGATTTCTTAGTATATAATCTGTACACACCTTCTACTAATTCTGCCTTTCCCACTAGAGTTCTCTGTTGATTGTAAATATAGCAAAATTTTTCTTTAAATATTACTTTATTTCCATTCTCAATCAACTGACTCACTGAAAGCAAGTTTGTTGTTAAACTCGGTATACACAATACATCTGAAACTGTGATGTCATATTCTACACCACTCACAACTGTAATGATGTTTACATCACCAGAACACAGCACTGGGACACATGTTTTGTTTGCAACAATTATTTCTTTGGTTTCATGTTCGTATGATGGATTCTCAATGTATTCTTTCTTCGCTGTCATGTGTTTACTGGCCCCGCTATCAATGTACCAACTATCGCAGTTGAACTTTCCACTTAGGAAAATAGCGCTAAAGGCATTGGATTGTTTTCTTTTGCTGGTTTCTAAACTCGGACACTGATTTTTGTAATGACCTGTTTGCTTACATTTATAGCATTTTATTACTTTTACAGCTTTTGACGTTTCTCCAGTGGTTCTCTGGTCGTATTTATTATTGCCGTATTTCGTACTATTGTTCCTGGTCATATCAATTTTGCTATATTTCGTACGTTGCGTATTTTTCACAGCAAAGGCACTCTCCGAGGCGGAAATTCCAACATCACTACACATGTCCATCAACTTCGTTTTAATGACGTCGGCACTTATATCAATGCCCGAATGTTCAATGGCCATTAACATGGGGCCATATTTTTCGGGTAATCCTGCTAACATTAATGCTCCAATCCACTCATCTGTAATTTTGAAGCCCGTACCTTGTAACCTCTGACTTGTTTCTACAATTTCAGTTACATACTGGGTCATGGAATCACAGTTATCAAGCCGTATGTTGATGAGCTTGCGTAACAAGCCGATTTTTCTTGTATAGCCGGTATCATCAAACATTTTCTTTAACATGATCCATAAATCAAAGGTTGTTGATGCATGCTTAATATGCACATAAAGTGATGGGTCAATCGTCAACACTAGCTTCGCTTTAGCTTTAGCATCTTCATTTATTTGGCTTGTCGTAGGTGAAGCCGGTAACTTCTCAGCGATTGCGGACGCCATGTTTTCTAACACCAATACATTTTTCACTGCAAAACACCAATCTTCATAGTTCTCTCGCCCTTTTAACTTTGGAATGTTAGCAATATAGTTCGTCGTCATTTTTTTACGAAACCAAACAGTACTACGCGTTCTAGTCTATCAAAAAAATTTTATTAATTACGTAAGCCCATAACCTGTTAATAATACACAAGGTGGCGTTTCATAGACTAACTTTTATTCATGTTTCACATTTCACAGTATCCTTACCCACACCATCCTTAGTTACAAGCTCTTCACCATTACAATCTCAGTACGATCTAAGGGATAAACGGAAGAAGCATCCAGACTCTTTACAAATAAAACATTATAGCTACAATTTTCAATGCAATAAAATGACTATGCTAAAAATAAAACTAACTGACTCACACTTAAAAGAAGCACCATGGTCCCTTTACGATCTTTGATTCGTCGGATCATTGTTTTAACTATTTTGTCATAAGCCTAAATTACAACACAAAATAATACTTACATTTATTGCAATTATTATTTCAGCCTCCCTACGTTTTATTTTAGTACGAAACATTTTCTGAAAGAAAGACAATAAAATAATACAAAGCGAATAAAACTACAGCCCATAATAATCACATTAAAAATATTCTAGTCAAAACAAGCATAGGTACTTTACTGTAGTTAATCTACTAGTTATTTTTCCTGTTACATTAACTTGTTAATTATTTCTTTCATGAGTTTAAATTAATCGAATGTTTATCTAAATATGATAAGCGGTTTTAAAAAGCTTCATTAATCGTATTAATAAAAGTTTAAACAAGTCGTCTTCACACGAATTAAATTTTGTACACAATTAACTAATGTTAGTATGAATTACCGGTAAAATAGTATTATTTATTTATTTGATTTCATTAGAACGGTTAGCACCAATTACACTAATTAATACACAATAAGAAAAAGAAAAAAAACATAAAACTTAATACAAGAAAATAATAATAGGAGTAACAATTCAATAAAATCTAAGTCTAATTTATTAAAATAAAGAAAAGAAAAAGTCAATCAATTCATGCATACATCACTCATTCGTTCACAATACTGCAGGCATTCTGTCAAAATCATCTTCCATTCTTCCGTATTATTTTGTGTTGTATTTAATAAGCTTTATTAGTCTTAAAACTTTAATCTATCACAATAATAACTTTAAACGCCGTAAATATTCTTACGAACAAAAACACGACCACATTACATTACAATGCTTCACTGAGTTTGAATTATGAATACTATTAATTATATAAATAAGGAAAGGAAACATTGGGTCCATGGTTATATGTGTAGTAATTATATTAACTGAGATAACATTGTGAACTGTTATTCAATTATGGAATATGGTGTAACAGTATAGATAGAGAGAGAGAGAGCGGGAATGGGCGGTTAAAGACAGTAGAAATTGCAGAAAGTGCTGATGCAATTTTTTCAGAAAACATTTTATTCCAATATTTTTATGACCAAAACAACATCATGCTATGTTTTCAAATATTTGTCAGTTGATTTTGATTTACGGAAGAATTTTAAATAACAATCTTTATTAGCAGCATAAAAAACTATCTCTGTTGCGCTCATATGTTCGTCCATGTGCAAGGGAAATATTTATTTTAAACTAGCTGACTCGGCAGACATTGTTCTGCAACATAACTGTTTTTTGTTATAGATAAGTTATTGACGCGAAAAATTGATAAAAGACATCCTTGAAGCACATAGTACGTTGTGTCATTTGAGTAAAATCAGTAAAGAACTTTTCGAGTTTTTAAAGTAAGTATACACAAATCAACATAACGTTTTTATATATTATAGATATATTATAGATATATTAAAAAGGATTATTTTCTCGCAAGTTAAGCCAGGTTGGGTAGCTAGTTACGAAGTAAATCAACAATAAATACTCACAGTGAGATCTATCGCTATTTGGAAGTGCTTGTCTTTCAGTAGCTGCTGCCTCTGCTTCTCAATATTCACAGCACTCAGGCACCACAGTTGGCCAATTGATGCCACGAATATTAAACCGCGCTTACATCTAAAATGTACATTGTACATAGCTTTTATTGGACTAATACACAATATTTTTACATACATTTACTTTAAAACTCTTTATGATACATTATAGATTCACATCTATCTACTTTAAGACTTTTTATGTGTTATCTACTCTTTATTATAATTTATTATTATTATCATTTCAATTGGTATGTATGTTATTATTTGTAAAGCTGCATGCTTTACAAATAATAACAATTATTTAAATCTATTCGTAATTGATATATTTTTAATTTTTAATTGAGATCTTTTACTTGCAGTCAGTTCTATCCTAAAGTTTAGATACGATAACATCTGTCTAAAATTACACAGCAATACAGACCAACATGTGAAATAAAATTCTAATAATTTGTCATAACTAAGAAAAAAAAGAAAATGCCGAAAAAACAAGAAACCATTAAATCACTAGCAACTTACCTATACATCAGTCTTGCTTTATTCAGATCAGATAATGTTTGAATAAATAGAGCTGGTTCCACCGTCTGCACTATCACTTGGTCTTGGAAAAGACCAAGAATAAATGGTTCATCCCAAACTAAAATAAGAGTTACAAAGAAATTAATACAGGAAACAACCTTTTATGCAACATGCATATGACTAAAAAGGCACGAAATGATACTCTATACATTGACCTCTTTAATTTGAAGATTGATGAACACTAAACATTTCTATAACTTCACAATAATTCCCTTCTGTAATATATAGTCCATTTTTTTGGTCAAGTCCAAATCAGTAAACAAACTTACACCGTCTTTTTATCTTTATTTGTAATTTAAAAATAAAGCTGACACAAAATGATAATAATTTTAAGACGACTAAACATTTAGTGTCGAAACTAAATTAAGTTCACCATTAATTATTTTTTTTAATCAATTTAAATTAATATTTCCATAAAATTAGTGCTAAGTTTGTTTACCAAATAAGTCTCCAAAAAATGGAGTATATAAGCAGTACTAATTTTTGAACTTGTATTCTACATTAGAATTACAATTATTCCCTTTGATTGGTCTACATACCTACAGCAATTGGTGCACCTTCATTCCACTTGATTGTTTTTTTAATTTCAATTTCCTTGGCCTCCTCAACGAGCACTGAAGTGTTGTCACGACCAAGAAGAAATGATGTTTCAGAATATTTAGCAATAGTTGGTTCTAACATCCTAGAACTGCTTGTCGGAAATAGTTCTTTTGGGTTCCTTGAAGAGAGCTAAAATAATTTTTTACTATTGAGATCTTAAATAATGTTCCTTTAGAGAGTAAAATTTAATGAACAATCCTCTTTTTTTCAATTAAAATAGCCAATAAGCGACGAACTGACGCTCTGACGCGGTAAGTGGCTATTGTCGCCCATGGATATCAGCTATACTTCAATCATCACTGATGCATTGCTAGGCAAGAAAGACAGAATAGAAAGAAAAATTTTTTGTTTGTTTGGCAAAAATTTAGGACATAATAAACAATAGATAATGCATTGTTGGTTACATATTTCTGCCATTGAACATAAGTGATATTTAATGTTTCTGAACGGTTTAAACTTTAAAATACAAAAAATTGTTTTTACTCATAGATTGGCATGTCACTCAACAATTTCTACTTGAGCTTCCTTAATACAATATATTGACACTGAATAAAATTTTATATTTACCAAGACCAGCACATGTTTTGTAGTAACATGTGACAATACTTACATCAAATAATGTGTATTCTCCTTTAAACCCAACACACAAGTATTGTGTGCCCCATGACATCACCTTTGGTACATCTGGTATTGTAAAGTCAAAGAGGTGTTTTTTGAATACTCCATTCTTTCCATAGTATAGCTGAAGTTTCCTTCTAACAGCAACACATAAATGAACTAGAGAATTGGATTCCCCTGTCATAGATGTTGCGGACTGAAATCGAGGTGAATAATGTGAGTCAATATCAAGCAAAACTTCAGAAAACAGAAACAATAATACAAAATAAACAAAACCTGGCACGTGTGTGTCAGGTCAATGGCAATGTAGGGTTCCGAAGTAATTTTTATCGATTATTACTCATTAAGTACCTACTTATGTAACATAGCTGTGATAGTTTTCCTTGTAAAATCATCATATAAACTATTTTTGAGAATTTTTTCACTTGTCCAACTCCAATTGTTTAGGCGGCAGGGGAGGAGACACTTGACTCTAACCAAAATTATTACTTTAAAGCCAAATATTTCGCAAATGGACCCCTAAATCCAAAAAAAGTCTTGGAAGAACAATGATATTTTTGAAAAACCTTTTCAATGATACATCACACTCATCTTCACATTACCTGTAGGGGAGATACCCTGAAAAAAATGTTTATCAATATTTTTTCTACGATTTTAGTTTTCTAGCATTAAGGGTCTCACAGCCCTATGCTGCAGACAGACAGATGGATGGACAGACGAACATGACAAACTATAAAGGTTCAGATTTTTCTTTGAAACCCTAAGGCGCCGGCCACACAGAACAGACGCAAGACACGGACCCGTCGCAGTTGCGGCGCCCGTTTAATCTACTTTCATACAAAATGTATGCAGTCGTCGCGACGTAAAACATACAGAAAAGACGGGCGTCCTGAGCGGTTCTGAGCAGAAATGGCTTAATTAACTTGGATGCTATTTTCAGTGATGAAGTAAGTTAATGTTTGATTAATCTCAATCTATTAACAAATAAAAAAATATAATAACAAATTAAAGAATCCTGACCAATAGGAGTAAATAAATAAAATTATACACACAGCTCACTATTACATTGTAGTGTAATGATTATAATGTATACAAACAAGATGTTTAAAAATTCAAATTTTATTACCTTGTTGTCTATTGCAAAGAGTGATGCGCCTTTAGTTTCTGGAAATGTTGAAACTAATGGGAAGTTCACTCCTTTTATATCAAAGGTAGATAATACATTATCTGTCAAACAAATTAGCAAGTTGTTCTCTGAAATAAAATTTGCCTTGCATCAATGTAAAGTAGGTATGATAAATATAAAATGTTTTCAGCAACCGTAACAAAATTGAAACTATAAGTCATCAAGGTTTTGTATAGCGTAAGAGAAATGTATTTAGTGTTTTATGGGAGATGGTGAAAACCTCTCCTACTTGGTAGTATGCCACAGTATGCCCATAGACTTTAGGTTTAAAACAGCACCAACCTGGTATAACTTCAATTTGTTGTATGGGTTTCTTACTAAAGTTTTTACAATATTGGAGCATTTGCAACTCATATAATTGATTGCCATTATTTTCCGACAGTGAGTACATCAATAAATGACCTTGTCTGGTACCCAGAAAAAGATTTCCATCTGAAAATATACAATTAGCATACATAAATTGTTGATGTTATTGCTGAAGAATATATATATGACTTCCTGTCTTCCTTCCTGATATTTAAGTAGCAAGAAATTGGGAAAACATTAAGAATAAACCATGGACGGGAATTCATTGTAATTATTTATCAGAAACAAACTTACCATAAGCCGCAATTGATTCTATTTGCACTGTTGCAGTTAGTAGATGTGTAACTTCGTAGGCCTCATGCATTGTTATTGATTGTTTTTCTCAAAATTTCTACAAAAATCTAAATATACATGCA
This sequence comes from Thymelicus lineola, assembly GCA_963932265.1. Taxonomy (NCBI): domain Eukaryota; kingdom Metazoa; phylum Arthropoda; class Insecta; order Lepidoptera; family Hesperiidae; genus Thymelicus; species Thymelicus lineola. Next base: position 6,609,995 of record OZ010695.1, on the reverse strand, counting down.
ATTTTATGTCCTACGTTATAACATTACTGGTATTGATATCTTGTAGATACTTTGTTATCATTTATAAAATAACAGAAACAATAAAATTCACTACAAATCTCTCAACAATTTATTACAGTAAAATAATAACAACAGGTTGACACTGTTGACAGTTAACACGTTCACTGTGCAAGCCAAAATACTAATTTGACCTCGTAAGTGCAATTGTGTTTTGTTTATAAATGAACCTACTATCATAGAAATAAACAAAAAAACAAAGTAATGATTTTATTACAATTTTTTAAAATAAGATATTAGGATTTTTTTAAATGCCCCATATGTGGGTCACGCACGTCAGAACTATAAGTTTGATGCCCCATATGTGTATCACGCACGTCAGAATCAATCAGTTTGCCACGACAATCTGCTGAGTAAACAGAGCATCGAAAAGTATTTCTGAGTTTTGTGCAATTTCATTTAATCATGACTTGAAAACAGATGACAGATGAAGAATTATGGAAAATATTGCAAGAAAGTTATTATTATTATTATTAAGAAGATCTTATGGAAGAATTGGAAGAGTCTGGATTGTATGGTGAGTCGAGCGTAGTAGCATTAAATGAAGATGTTGAAACCATAGAGGACATGCAGGACTTCATAGATATAAATTATTCTGAGCAAATTGCATCAATATCTATTTCAAACTCCGTTGCTTATCAAGAACCGTGCATGTCATCGCCTGATCAATCGTTGCCGCCATTATTTGGTAATTATGAATCTCTGTTTCCATCGTTTGTGGATGGAGAATTCATTCTTTGACAAAAATCCCAAGTCCTGTATCAAAAAAATAATACGAAAGCGTTATACAGGATGTTATAGACGTGTAGTCGAAAAGGGCAATACTGTCGCTGAAGCCCGAAAAAAAAACAAAAAAAAAAACGGATATGGAGTGCATAAAATGTAAGAAAGCTTTTTCTCTGGCTTGTTATAATGATTGTCATTAATATTTTGGGTAGATAAATCAGTGTTGCCAATTTAGCCCTTTCGGGGCTAGATCTAGCCCTTTTTACGGGTTTTCAGCCCCTGAAATAATTTTTTAGCACCTAGCCCAATTTCTAGCCCCAAAATCATTTTCCGCCATCTTGGATAAATTCAGGTTTTCCACTAAGTTTTTGATGCAATCGATCGAAAAAACGATAAAATGTAGTGAAAGATGTCGAAACAAATTACCATTATCATACTTCTAGAGCGTCTGACGACCTTTCTTTTTTTTTTTCGCCGTCACCTCTGATAATTAAGCAATAGCCCCTATTTTCAATGTATTGGACGAATCTAGCCCTTTTTTAAACTGTGTTTAGCCCCCAAACCTGATACCGAGTTGGCAACACTGAGATAAATAAAAAATAATAATAATAAATAAATAAATAATTTTATATCGTTGTTACTTTTTGTGTTTTTTCAAATCCCTATACTAGCAAAACCAATATAAAATGTCACTGGGACTCTATGGTAACTAATTCTTATATTCATTGTTCATACGTGTATGCCATAAAAAAAATATTTTCACAAGTGCGCAGAATTACAGGCCATAGAATTCATTTAGAGTGATGCCCCACATATATGTCACGCACGTACGAACTGACCCTCGTGGTGCCCCACATATGGGGCACGCACAGGAACGTGTTAACACAGATGATGAGATGTCAGATGTGTGATGACAGATATTAAAAGTTGGATGTCATTCTTTCGGCCTTCAATCATTATATCGGTAACAGACTATTTTACTCCTACAGATTGAGTAGAATCATAATTGTGCCAAATGAATCGGGTGAAGAAATAAAATTATTTTCTACCTCTGGTCAACATCCTTGACAACTTTCCATGTTTAGTATGTACCCATTTTGTATTTCTATGGAAATAGTAGGATACACCCAAATTATGGCGCCAGGTCACTGTTTCATCCAACTTATGAGTGTATTACTGCTGTACGAGGCTGCTTACTAGTACAGTTTTTTTACCTGCTTGAATTTTTTTTACATTTTATTATGTATGTTGCACAGAGTTAAGTACTCTGTGCTGCTAACTGCTATTTTGCAGAACAAAATTAGGTTCACTTCATTGTTATCTGCCAACGGGTTCATTTTTTTAAACGCCGCCAGTAGCAGACAATATAATACACAAGCCACCCGGTGATAAGTGGTCAACGTCGTCTCATCACCCATTAACATCAGTAATACCTTAGGGTCGGTTCACACCAATACTTACGCGGCATGAAGATACTTGTAGAGGCCACCTGCTTCACAACGCTGCATGTTTGACGCGACTATTTCGTTCTCTCTGAACTATGTACCTTTAAATGCAGTGTAAAGGGTCTAATTTTTTGTTTCCCGCTGAGATTGTTTGTAAAAAATCGGTCCCCACTGGTGGGTATTTATAGATTGTGCTGTGCTACTTGACTTAGCTCGACGTGTACCTATGGCAACACTTTCGTTTTCCCCTCTATGTGCCTTTCTAGCCTTGTTCTCACTAGTTCTACTCGTTAGTCCTATCGTAGAACTAGTGGGAATTTTTTTCTCACTAGTTCTACCTTCGGACTAGTGGGATGCAGTTCATAGTCAAAATTTTATTGCTATTTAAAAATCCTGTGATTTGACTCTTGAACATCACCAATGCGTTGCTGCACTGACTCCGTTTGTTATTATACGACATAAAGAGTTACCACCTGGTAAATGGTCCTCACGGTACATCGTAATTAAGCAGGGTAAAAACCCTAGCCATGCATGAGTGCCGAATTTTGTGGGTACAGAGTGTATCAGTCTCCAGTAGTAACCTCACCCGCTATTTAGCAAGGTACTCCACTCGCAATGGTAGGTAACAAGTTTGCATAATTGAAATATTATTGGACAAGCACTCTTATTTTATCTTCTTCCATTTAATCACTATTCTAATAAAAACCAATGAAAACCACTGGCCGATAAAATTGACCACACAAATGTCTTACTAGCTTTTTAATTATCATCAATATCGAATAATAGTATTATGTAATAGACTAATGTAATAGTGCTAGTATTCCCAGTAGCTATAGTGATATTTGTTTCCAAGGGTAGAGGGATAATAGTAGGGATTGTATTGATTACAGCAATCAGTAAAATGTTTTATAACTTGTCGATTCCATTCACAGTAATAGAAAAATAATAAAAACGATAGAGAAAATTAAAAATAAGCATTTTTATTTTACATAATAATCAGATGTAATTTCTAAAGTTACTTCGGTAAACATGTAATAACAGTACTGATGGTAAATGGTAGAAATATTTAATTTCGGCCCTCTTGCTCGTTCGATATTGAAAAATAAATGAACCAAAATTATAAATACTTTCGTTTGATGATCTCTCAGACGAATGTGATAATCAGATGTATTGGATGTAAAATGTAAAATTTTGACTATGAAATAAAAAGCCATGCTTACTATTCATTTAATATTTACTTTATAATTATGTTATTTTCATTCATAACTAACAACGATATGGGTGTTACGATGTATTTAAATTCAGTAAAACAAATTAAAACAAAATACAAATTTCACTCACTATTAAATTTAATATTACAGTACTAGTTATAAGAAAACTCTTTTTACTTTAAATAATTTATATAAGTCAACCTCATTTCGAAGTTTGATCTTACGGAAAATTCCCAAGTAGTAAATGTGCACGCAAATCGTGAAAGTGAGAATTCAGTGGGATAAAGACGTTCCAATAACATCGCTTCAAACATTCAGGTCACTAGTATGTCTTAACTTTTTACACAGAGGATCTTTAGAAGCAACGTCGATTACAAAATTCATATTAGATAGACTTAATAAAATATGCATATCTAAACTATCGTACTCCACGGAGCCCGCGCGACGCGGACGTGGTACGAGCTCGCATTACTCAAAGTCATACCATAAAGATAATTATAATATATTTACACGAATTATAAAGGTGTGTCAGCAAATCAATAGCCTTAGGGACGACAACTAAGCTCCGCTATGTGTGATTTGAAATCGTGCGCCGAGCGCGATACATCTCTTAACATACTACGAATTTATACGTAATTAATTAGTACATATATATAGTAATACAAGGTTGTATTATAAAAGAGGCCGCGTGGCCCAATGCGTATAGTATAGGGTTCATCGTATGGATGACAGCATTGACAGCGGTCCGACTCGCCTTGCAAACGTGATCCAATCGCTGGGCGCCTGGCGATCGCCAAACGGGACATCCCCCAGCTGCGATTACAAATTGGTCGAGATGGTAACGATTATTTTAATCGAATAATTTATTGTGACATCGGAGGTGGTCGACAGCCATTAGCCCGCCATACGGCAGGCATCATGCTTCACAGCTGCCTAATTGGTAATGGTCTTAAGCTCTAATTAAGACGGGTGCGATAGGTAATTAAACGACACGGTTACGCTTTAAAGCTACATCTAAACCATGAATAAGATTTTGTTAGTCTAAAATTAAAGGCTTTTTAATACCTTTTACCTAATTTGTAACTGTATGTCAAATTTAAGTGCAAAATGAAATTACTCGAATACTTAAAACTATTACAATGAATTTAATTATTTTAACATTGTTTATAAATGACTACTAATATGTGTATTAATGACAAATTTTACATAGCAGAAATATCATTTATTGAATATAGAATACAATATTATCGAAAAAACTATGATGTGACAATAGGACATCGACAGTGCTATTAAATACATTACATTTATCCAGCGCTGGATAAGACAAGGTAAAGTACACCGCAATAAAAATGTAGAAGTTGCCCAAATAAACAAATAACAAGTAGTACATCTAAAATTTTATATTCTTTGAATTGTTTATACAAATACATAATATTCTGAGATATCATTAAATATTAAAATTATCTTGAGAGATCAGTTTATGCTAGTTATAAAAATTTACAAGTATGCTTTTAATGTACGCAATAAAGCGTTTCATCTGCTAAGTTTCATCGTTGATATAACACTAGACATACACTTCGTACACTTTCACGCGCAAGTGGTACGTTCCGATACAATAAATATACTAATGCACTACTGGATATCTCCCTACTGTTCGTTCCCTACACAGCTCGACGGCTGACGGCTGACGGCTCAAGCGAGGAACATCCTCCCTACAATATCATGTGGCTATCTCTCAATAGGTGATTTAAGTGAACCAAGCATGTGACTCAACGTTCAACAATAAAACAATACAATTTATCCAGATGGCGATCTGTCGTTTCCCGAATATAAACATCAAAACGCAGCATTTAAGGTATGTACACGAAAATAAAAGATTTGAGCTTACAAAAGTACAAAGTAATCGATCACGTAGCGACGGTTAAGAATCTACGGCGGATTTACCCTTCTCACCGACTAGGGCAGCTCAAGCTTTATCGACGATTACACTACAGTATCACACGATTACTCGCCGAAAACACCTATTATGCATTATAAATTTCCCGATGGCCAACACGAAAAGTACTATCACTAAATAGCATACGAACGAGTGTCGATGTGGCTGCGGGCCTACGACGCGCCCGGCGCCGCGCTGGCTCCGCTCGCCTCGCCTGCTAACAAACAAACAAACAATATTAACATTACGTACATATATATGTACCATGTTATACGTCTTAATCGCTTCTACTATTCGTGCTCTCTACGCCGTTAACACTTGGCGCTATTATCATATAAATAAACCTTATCGTTGCGGTGTGCGGATATTAAGACTAAGGTGTCCGAAGCGATGCGAGGACGGATTACTAGTAGATTGCAAATGTACACACACTTTGTGCTGTGTACATTTTTGTTACAAATGTACACACAGCTTATCGTAATTTCTTAATATTTGTGTATACTCGCAAGTGTAATTGCTGACGCCTAAGACGTAGGATTTTATTGTACCACTTTGTGGTTTTAATAAATATGTAAGTATACGTAAGTATTAATAAACGTGTTATGATAAATCCACACCAAATTATTACTTTTTTTATGAAAATAGCCGGAAAACGAGCTGACGAATTATATGATGGTATTTGGCTAACATCAGCAATACCAAAGGTATCACTGCACTTAGCTCAAGGCAGTGCACTTAAAATAATTTTAAATTAAAAAAACCCAATATAAAACATAATATGAATCACCTTTCAGGAAAAAAAACTACATCAAAATCGGTTCATCCGTTTGGGAGCTACAATGCCACAGACAGACATACATTTTATACAGATACACAAACACGTCAAACTTATAACATTCCTCTTTTTTCGTCGGGGGCAATGATATTAAACTATAGATACGGTATGCCCTTACAAATCAACCAATAAATCTGTCCGACTGAGCTACAACACACACAGGTTTATCTTTTGTTTCACTACACCAATCACTATTACATTGGTAAATTATGTAAAAGGGATGACACTACTAAAACCATAATAGTGAAAAAGACAGCTAGACGGCCTCACTGAGAGGCAGCTATCAACTGTCTGAATTAAAATCGCTATACTTGACTAAATTAAACTGACCGTGCGCCTCATCCTGGTGCGGCGCGAGGGTCGCGGAGCCCGCCGCCGCTGCCGCCGCCGCCGTCGCGTCCGCAGCGGGCCGCGGCTTGAGGAAGTCGTTGAGCGACGGCTGGATGGCCAGCTCGTACTCCGTGAAGTTGAACAGCGGCGGCAGCGGCCGGCCGTTGGGCAGCCGCGCCGCCGGCTCGCGCAGCTCGTCGAAGAAGCTGTGCGCGCACGCCTGCAGCGGCGACAGGCGCGCGCCCGGCGTGTACTCCAGCAGGCGGGACACCAGCGATATGGCGTCCGGGGGCGTGCACGCGCGGAACACCTGGTACCAGACACACGAGTCAATGGAGCGCGATTGGTGACGTCACGGGGAAAACAAACATTGTACGGACATATACTGTAACAGGCGAGAGACCACCGATATGCTGGAGGCGTACAGGCGCGGTATACTGTATACCGTATAGGTACATCATGGCGCACGAATAGATATACACATGAGTAAAAAAATATATACATATATCGTGTGTCCTTATAACGTCACGGGCGAAACAAACGCTGAACGTTTTACGGTCATGTTTAGAACATAACCTCAAACGTTGTTATTTGTCTCGTAGTTATGCCAAAGAAACCTTATGGTACCTTACTATTAACACAAGTTTTACCGATTATATCACGTGAATAAAAGGACGGAGGTTTGCAGCTAACTAACCAAACAATGGGATCCTTACTTTGGGTTGAAAGTAACTTGTTTTAGGAAAGTCCCCTCTTCCCTATGGGTTGAACTTTTTTTTTATTGTGTTCAAAACTAAAACATAATATAAGCAGAGAACATGTAATAGAGTAAAGGCACAATGGTATCAAACAGCTATAACAGGAACTAAGTTATTTTTTTTACAATCTATTTCATGGATAAATACTAGATACATACATGTCTGTGGATAAATAGTATAATAGTATATGTACTTATTGATAATTTTTTTTGAACTATTTAATTTATGCAACCTATCCTAAACAAATATTCGATATGTAAAATCTAATTAAATACTACGATCCTAATTCTGACGCCAAAATTAAGTCAACTATACTTATATTATACCAGCTCAAATAGTGAAAAATTACAAAAGTACATATATAAAACCTTTTGTTGGTAGTACATAACTATATAAAGCTGAATTCCCGGCGATAACACGGCCGAGCCGATAACATTGCACACACTGCAACATCACATGCTAACTCTATTTATTCGCTATTCTATTGTGCATGTCTGTAGTTTGAGTGCGATGAAAATAGTGTGTACTCTTCTTATAATTTTCTTAGAAAGTCCTTACGTTGTATAATTAAATTATCTACTATTGTAAGTAGAATTCTTGCTATATACGTAAAAGTTTATTATTTTTGCCAACATAACAATTACTTCCAGATATTCGTTCATCTATCTGCACTTCGCATCGTACATAACAAATAATACTTCCTAAGCTATTTCAGTTTCAGTGACAATTTCCACTCATGTTAGCAGCCGACAATGTAAAAGTAGATTATGTAAAAACGATGAATGCAGAACGAAGGTATTTATAATACATACACTGTTATTGGTTAGGTCACATCTATTAAACGTAGTGATGGCTATGCCGTTTTAATGAAGGGAGTCTTGTATTGCGATGAAAATGTTGCTGACTGAATGACAAGTCACAAGTATGATAACACTGAACATCGGCAATAAAACAAACAACACTCAATAGTAGCATTTTGTCAATGCACACTGAATACCAACACACAGTTTGAGGTGAGAGACGGCGTAAAACATTAGTTTGATCTATGTTCAACTCATGCCGAGGCTGTGCTGCCATTGCCGAACGACACAATCTATTCGCATTTTGATACGCACACTACTATTCATTCCTTACTAATCGAACGAAAAAAGTTTAAATTAAAATCAAATTAACCATCCTAGAGTATCAGTAACATCCAAATACACTAAATTTAATTATATGTATATTATAGTATCTTATTTCATTGCCTTTGTTGCAATTTACTTGTCAGCCTTGAGGCCTCATTATACATAAATTATAAATTGTATTGTACTATTACAATAACAACTTTGCAGTGCGCTCAACAGACAAAATACGAATAGATTGGTAACTAAATGCTTTCGTAACGGAATGTTGTAATACAAAAGTTAATAGTCGACAATATTTCCCTAGTGTTTTTTCCAGGAAAGATTGAAAACGTGATAGAGTAATAACAGCGGAAGCACGAAGGCATTCAGTGAGTGTGGAACGGCGATGGCTTGGCTTACTCTGATGCGCTGATGGTCAGTGGCTGACTTGGGCATCGTCATTCGCTCCAACATAAACTGCAATGACGGGGGCGATGTAACCATACAGACAAATGATATAAATCACGCCCCTGTAATATCTACTGAATAATTTACTAACGCTGACTCCCTGACATAAACGGAATTCGGACCTAAGGGGATACTTTGTACAGGGGTTCCTTATAAAGTAAGAGGGTGCAATAAGAAACGATATTTGAAAATTCATCAAATTCATAAATTTTTAATTTTTTTTATTAAAGGAGGATTATTTAATTATTTAATCTAAATTTTTTTGAGTTAAAATAAATTTCGTCCGAATCACTTAAAATTCAAAATAGGAATTACAGTTTTTTTTTTAATTCGTCCTCTAAATGAGTAAAACGGTGCTAATCTTTAAAGTCCTATGTTTCCAGAGACGAAGGAGCTGATACCAACTACATGTACTCTGTTTTTTAATTCCGCAAAGTAAATTGACACATGCTAATGTCAAATGCAAAAATAATGTTGCTTTTTTTCCAGTGATGTTTTCATGATTCCGGTTAAATTAATGGTAAGATATTTATTTGTTTTAATATTGTATTATTATATTTTTTTATCAAGATTACTGATGGATTAAATTATTCATAAAGTTCAATAGACGTTGCGTCACGTAAAGCGAGACGCCTTGGATGACTTGTCCTACAAAATTAATCGAAAATTTTATAATTCATAGGAATTGGTAGCGATACGATTATATTTGAATTCCTGGTATATGAAATAAGTTGCGTTTTAATTTTAATTACCTCGATATTAACTTTTAATACAACAATCGAAATATATTGATTACGTTTTACCGATTGTGGCACATCTCTATTACAACAACAACGAAAACAATAAAAACTTGCAATACCGGAAATGTCAATTTGCTTTTCGGAATTAAAAAAAACAGAGTTTAGTATATTATAATACTCTAATAACTACATCCCTACACGAAACTGAATGTGTAATTCGATGGCATTAAGTGTGTATATGAACCTATTACATTGTTACTTCACGCACCTGAAGATTGATGGGCCTTATGTATATAATAAAATAAATATAATATAAAATGAAATAAATACTTATCATTCATATACATTTTACAAAATTTGAAAATAAAGTGTTTTCTTACCTTTGCCCAAGGATGGCTTTTGATTTGTGGAAATTTGAATTCTGTGTAGTTGGGATTCATCTCGCGGATTTGTTCTCGTGTTGGTGTGCCCAATACCTGCAAATTTAAAACCAAATATTCGTATATAATATCTTCAATATTAAGATCTTGCAAAGAAAAGTATTTTAATATGTTTCAACATAACCAAAAATCATATCATTTTTCATTCTCTCATATCATTAATTTATTAATTAAATCTATTCGATTTCAATGAAGATAATAATAAGAGTAGAATGTTAGTACCCAAAATACGTAGTAATAATATGTAGTTTGTAGATATTATGCAACATAACTGCCTTGACATTGATGAGAGGCCTTGCCTATGTCGCCGTTCTCACACCATGCGAAACTGTATGTGTGCGCAATCGACACATCCATTATCACTTTTTTGTTACACTTTATTTTGTCATTTGAATTAAAGTTATTTGTAATTTTCTGTTATATGTATTTTATTTCCTGTTTAGTTCAAGATTATAATATTATTAGGTAAGTACCTACACAAAAAAGGAGAAATAAAAAATTTGAACCGAAAAAGTTGTACCGAAATCAAAATTTTAATTTAAAGGAAATAATATTCAGGAACCGTCAATAATTATTGCTGTTGAGGTCGACGCCAGGTAGATAGATGGTCAGGAGTCAGGACATAAAATACACTCAGTTTAAATATAGATCAGTATATTTCAGATCAGAAAAAGTCGCTATCATACAAACGTTGTACAAAAACCTTTTTCGAAGTCGGTTACCAAAACCAATCAACTTTTCAACCCAAACTACCCTCTGGAGTACGAAGTAACCACCGATCTAACACTACAGCACGCCCAAGGGCATTGCTACCTGCCTATTATGCAACTAACAACAATGGGTACAAAACAGTGTCAAAGTCACATCACCTTGATGATTTCGACGAGTTGATCGACGCCAGAGTCGCCTGGGAATATCGGCTGGCCCAACAATAGCTCGGCGACAACACAGCCCGCGCTCCACACATCTGCAACATACGTTCTCACGTTACATACCAAGTAGGTACCAAACCAACTATACTAAACGCAGACTCGTGGCAGGCGGAGTAATAAAACGTGCAAAAGAGACGGCGCACATCATTTTCTCTCTCGCACTTGCAATGTTTATGGATGACGTCACACAGGCACAGAGATGCGAAACACCTAATTTCCATAAACAGTGCAAGTGCGAGAGAGAAAATGATGTGCGCCGTCTCTTTTGCACATTTTATTACTCCGCCTGCCACGAGTTTTTGCGTTTAGTATAGCTGCAGTACACACAGGCACTTCCATGTAACCTTGTTGTAGTCAAATTACAATAACGGCTACATTACATAACTGGACGAGTTTAATTCAATGTCAAATTTAATTACAAGAATGTTTTTGTTATTAAATTAATAAAATTTTAACGATCAAATTATACATTGCTAGAAAACATGTCTTTATTTTGCTATGAACACTTAAATACTCAGATTCACGTGATGATCACGTGGTGATTAAGTCGTCACAGCATATTCATAAAACAAGGTTGTGTCCAAGTCCAAATCACAATGGATCAAGATTAAAATTTTGATTGTTCTGAGTAAACTAACGCACTCTATCAGGGGTATAACATATCCTGAATTCCATTTATTAAATGGCCATACTAACACAGATCTTAAAGACAAAAGACATATTTACATAACTTCATCGAAAACAAAACCATTTAAGGTGGGGGCCCCTAATATGTTATGCCTGAGGATTTAGTCCCGGTTTCCAGCTAAGTAACGTGACAGAAACTTCATCTGACGGCACTTGCCATTAGTATCTACATTTAATGTAATCGTATGGAGAAGCTCCCATTGGCGTGTCATGACGCACCATGCGTAAAATAATTAATAAAATATAATAAAATATATAATAAATAAAATATCATGATACATCCTACTTAAAAATGACGTTTCTGTCACGTTACTTAGTTGGCAACGGCCTTAACTTTAAATACACGCCTTATACACGAGCGTGGATAAGCAGATCAAATCAGCTTATTGTAAAACCACAAAACATGACAATAGCAATCATTAGACACGACAATCACTCACCAATCTTAGTGGTGTAATCGATGGCTCCGAAGATAAGTTCGGGGGCGCGGTAATACCGCGAACAGATGTACGAGACGTTAGGCTCGCCGCGCACGAGGTGTTTCGCCGAGCCGAAGTCGCACAACTTCAGTACGCCCGTCTTCGGGTCGAGGAGGAGGTTCTGTGGCTTGATGTCCCGGTGGCAGATCCCCAGCGAGTGGATGTATGCGAGGCTTCGGAACAACTGGTACATATACAGCTGTCGAAAGAAAAAACATTTGTTATTGTCACGTATTATTAAGAGACAGGTTGATTTTTTGTGTATAAGTGGAGATATGCGTAGACGAGCCACCTCATGGTAAGTGATCACCGTCGCCTATGGAGATCAGTAATACAGTAGGCATCACCGATACGTTGCCGGCCAAGAAAGAAGAGAGAAGAAAGAAGGAAAAGATGTAATATTCTTTCTTTCTTTTTCTTCTCTCTTTCTTGGTCAGCAACGCATCAGTGATGCCTTTGGTGTCGTTGATGTCCATGGGCGACGATAGCCATTTACCATCAGGTGGATCGTCAGCTCGTTTGCCGGCGATTTCCATATAAAAAAAATCAAGATTTATCAGTTTTACGTAACAATTTAACTACTTATTCACATTGAAATTGTTATTTCTTATTCACATTATATTTCTATCCTTGCAACAACATACAAATAATGTGTATCTCCGTCTAGCTATTTGCGATTTCCTTCCTTAAAGTTACTCGGAAATATCGACACAACATTCAAAGGAAATAAGTAGGATTCACATAAAAATTCTTCATTGGTTCAAAGATCAACAACTTGAGTGATTGAAGCGCTCATAGCTCGGTAGCTTGTGTCACCCCAACTCAGAGTACTAACGTTAACTTTAATCGTTCCTTAGTAAAGAATCGCCATACAAATTCTGTACTAAGGAGTTATTTAAGATTAAGATTTATTTATTAGAAAATTTAAGATTTAACCATTAGTGACTCTGAGTTGGGGCGTAAGTGATCCAAAAAGTTGAGCAACAGCGAGCGAGGTCGGTAGTTGGATGGGTGACCGCCAGTGGCAAACATTTCATGAGCATTTCCGTGCTTCGGAGGGCACGTAAAGTCGTCGGTCCCGTTTGATATCATAAGATAACAGTCGTACAGGGGCGGCATGAAAACAATAATTTTACAGCGTCCAACTAGACTTGTTATTGTGATAGGTTTTATAGGAGGAAACTTAAAGAAGTTTGACGTTAACTACTTTTTTTTATTGGAACAAGTGCTAAAAATCTAATCACAAAGCGAGTGGGTAAGATGACATTCGAAATAATTAGCGAGTGGCAGCCGATGGCCAGCGTAGTAATTAGTATCATGTGCCTGAACCGAACATGCATCTATAAAATTACGTTATGTAATAACAAACAGATGCAATACCTATTCAAAAATATAATATTATTTAAGTTGGTTTTGTACCTGAAAGCGATATCTTCCAGAGTTCCAGGGAACAAGGATTAGAACACTAGGAAAGTGGTTACGTTCGGGTAGAAGACAAAAATAGGAACATAGAAATGGGTTGGAGTACAAAAGGAGTGCGTTGAATGGAACCCACCTTTATAAAACTAATGGGTATGGTTTGTTCATCTTTGGAGTAGTGACGTGCAACTTTATACACCGTCTCAGGTATATACTCCAGCACCAGATTCAGGTACACTTCGTCCTTCTGAAATAAATAAAACCACATGTCGTATTATCCCTATTCCCCTAACCTCATCACATGACTAGTCTATGAATTTAGTCCCCCAGTATTATAAGTATAAATTAATTCCATTACAAGTTTGAGAGTTTAAGTTTAATTCGTTCAAAAATGTAATAACAGTTCATAAGGACTGAATGCTTGAAGATTTTATTAAAACAAAGTAACTTTTTTTATAGAAGAATGTTGTTAAGGCCATAAGTAACGATGATTAGGTTAGGACGATATACAAAAGTTAGTACATAAGCTCAAACAGATGTTATCTGATTGGCAAGCGCCCAAAGCCTTTTGGCTCCTGTATTTTAAACGTTACTATGGAAAACCTTGAACTAGATCCATGAATGAAACATTTATGTATGATTAACATATACAAGAAATAACATCAATTTAGAAATTAAAATTACTTACATTTACATAGCCTTTAAGAAGTTTAAAAAAAGGAAGAGTTAATTAATTAAAATGATTTATGAAGTTTTATTCGCAAAATATTTCCGTACGTGTAAAATAGAATACATCAGTGTTAGAAACAATATTATGAGGCTAGTGGAGAGGTCATCCACGTGACCTACGTTCACATGTCACACACATACAATACAAAGGCTAGGATCGTCGAGGTGAAGGTTACTTGCACAGAGACAGAGCAGTCACGAGGATGACTAGTTACGTTTCAGATGTACAGAAAACAGCCAAATTACAGCCATTGAGAGCAGAAACTATGATATTCCCTAAACGAAAAATTTAAAGAGATAAAACTTTTTGTACATAAATTCTAATTATCATTTTGGTTACTAAAAAAATTTTCCTCAAAATATATCGAGTGTGAATAATATAGTAATATAGTAAAGTACGGCTGTTTATGCTTGCCTTTTGTCGAAGATTATCCAAATATTTTTTACAACTGCAGATACCTAATACCAATTTACTTCAAAGCTTGAGAACCTACGGGGAAGGAAGGCCTAGAAATCACTGAAGAGGTTTTAATCGAAAATATATGCAATGCAATCCTTTTAAATTAAACTAAACACGTACTCTTTAAATTACGTGACCACGAAATGTAGTACACAATAATTTTTAATTTTGTATATTAAATGGTTAATCGCTGTCGTTAATGTTAAAAGTTAATAACAAAACTAAATATTTAATGAAGTATTATTTCGCTACCATTTTTATGCGTAATAAAATAATTTAGCCGGTTCAGTAAACGTCTGTTGACGATTAGCGCAGTACAACCTGAATTACACTTTATTGTGTCAGAGCAAGAGTCGCTATTTATTTAAATGATTTTGCGGAGTGACTCTTCTGTAACAATAAGTACCATTGTGTCTTCTGTGGCGGCACTTAAAAGACTCAAAAGGCTGTATATGAAATAAGTTGCTCATCTTTTAAAACTCTATGGATAATGGCAAAATTTTCTCAATGTAAACTTCTTATATCTTAAACTATCTACACGTATTATTTATGATATGATTTGATTACATATAATTAAGATCAAGCGCACAAATTCAACAAGAGCAATCTCGTTGAATTATTATCATACTTTATATTAAATACAATATAAAAAAAATATTCTTAATTTTTATAAGAAACTAAAATGTATTAATGTAATCATGGCATTTTTGATGACCTCAACAGAACCTATATTTTTTTATGAAATTAACGATTGATTAATTCAAAAAATATTATTTAAAATTTCCTTACTACAAAATAAAAAGGTGATTTTGAAATTTGTACAAACATAATGAAGCAGTTATTTCCTTTATTCGCATTGTAAGACAGGAAATCTAATAAAATTTGTATAACAAAATTTCTTGTACCTAATGCTAATTTCATTTCATGAAATTTAAATAGACGGAACACTAAAATGTTGATTTATTAATAAAAGGCGGAGTTAATACATCATTTAAAGAGAATCGACTAAATTGAAATTAAACGTTTTTTAAACAATAATTTGTGACTTTCACTGAAATTTTAGTTTAATATTGTTAAATATCTTGTTTTAATTTTTACTGACATTAAATCAATATTATGTTGATAATTTGATGAAAATATGAAATAGAATGATAATGAAAATATAAAAGCTGTTAGTTAATAAAAAAACAAACAGAAAATAACAAAATAAGCACCACCTCCGACTGAAATAGTTAAGTCAATTCAATGAGTCTTTTTCAAAATGATTTTGAGTAGAAAAAGATACAAACCAGAGCTTTAACCGATTTCAAATCTAAAAGCTCAGAGATGTGATATGATTACTTATGAGTTTGCTCTCACCACAGCTCACGTCAAATAATTCACATCGCATACAATCAGTTAAGGCTAATTAGGTCACCGACCGATAACTGTTACAAGTTACAAGTGTTACAACGTCCATTACATTGTCTTACAATACATAATACATAATAGATACAAATCGGTAACCCTTGCCAAATCATATGAACCTAATTGTGCGTTAGCACACTAGCGTAAGAATTTTTATTGGCTTTAGACATACTGTGACATCTAGAGACTGCAATGCGTTTAGCAATGAGCTAACTGCCGCGGGCGCTGCCACCTTTCCTCAGATAAACAAAGAATAAACCCTTAATAACTTGTGAGTTACTAACACTATCTGTGGTATAAAATTACATGTGCTATTAAAACCAATTTTTGTTAGTCTTCAACATTAAAAAAATATATACCTTTTCTCCGCTGGAGTAAAAGAAGTATTTCAATTTGACAATATTACAATGCTCCAGTCGCCGCATGATTTGTAGTTCTCGATTCTGTAATGAGAAAAAATATTTTAAGTATGTTATTTACCTGTAGGCTGTAGGGAAAACGTACAACTTCCGCTATGTCTATGTAATTAACTAACAATAAACTTAGTTATTTTTTTTAATTAAAACATTTCGAATTGTCGTTACAACTAGCAAAATAGCTTACTTTAAATTATATGTATAAGACCAGTATTTGTTATATTATTTTTTGTAGAGTACTTCTACAAATTAGGGCACTTTACATAAGATATAATGATTTCCAAAGGATGGAAGGACCCTTCGGAACATTTCGCAAGTTCTTAATAAAAGCAAAAAGTATCGCCAACTCTGTCTAAGGGCCTTATCACACTGACGGATTCCGAGCGGATTCAAATCGGAACCCGTCCGCGGCGGTCTCCGCGACGAATCCGTCGCGCCTCCGCGGTGAATCCGTCGCGCCTCCGCGGCGAATCCGTCGCGCCTCCGTTCCGTTTTGACTCCGCTCGGAATCCGTCAGGGTGATAAGGCCCTAACGAATTGAATGAGACCAGCATCGCCACGTCGAATAATATTTACTGAGCATTGGTCACCAGGTGACCACTAAATAAAGTTAATAAGTCATCAAAGTTCCAAACCTTAAACCTTTTGTCCTGGAGCACCTTCTTGATCGCAATCAGCTCGCCGGTGTCGCACAGTTTGGCCTGGTAGACGACGCCGAAGCTGCCGTTGCCAATGAGCTTCATGTCGGCATAGCTCACCTCCTGCGGCCGGTCGGGGCCTTGCCCCGGCGTCGCTACCACGGTCGTCACCTTCGAGCCGTCCTTGCCTGCAAACAAACACCCCTTGGATTTAGAGTTACACTATGGCACGGTTTGACACGTACTGAAAAACATTGATTTTAAATTTATATCACCGCGAATACTAAACATTTTGAATGCAAACGGGTACTCACGATATAAACAACACAGTATAAAAATCGTGAGTACCTGTTTGCATTCAAAACTAAAAATATTGTTGAATGTACATATTTACGGCCATAACCATGTGTTCGTATTATATACCTTCATGTATACAGGGTGAATTTTTCAAATGTGCGTGGATGGCTAAATTCTAAACTATGAGGAATGTCGAAAAATGGTCAAAGGAGTCTCGGGGCCGATTTTGATGAAAACTAAAACTGCATCATTAGATTTTAGAAGTGAGTTTTTTTCAAAATCAACGCGTTCGATTCCTGGCTACAAATATTGATTTATCAAAAATGTAATGATACAGTTTTAGTTTTCATCAAAATCGGCCCCGAGAGCATTGAGCATTTTTCGCTATTCCTCGTAGTTTCGGATTAGGCCCTCCACGCACACATGGAAAATTCACCATGTATAATTTTTTACACGTATCCATACAAATATTAGAAGAACCTATTAAATATAATTATCGAGATTTTTTGTACGACATTAATTGTGTGACGGAAATGACCATGTTATATGAAAGCACTCAAGTGTCCAGGTTTACATTGAAGACGTCCATTCATGTCACGTCAAAATATGTCATGTCACCGTTA
Source organism: Thymelicus lineola (assembly GCA_963932265.1). NCBI lineage: Eukaryota > Metazoa > Arthropoda > Insecta > Lepidoptera > Hesperiidae > Thymelicus > Thymelicus lineola. The sequence goes on along the minus strand of OZ010695.1, from coordinate 6,591,856 downwards.
TCCTTGTTAGTCCGCTGAATTTAAACACAAATGTGTTTACAAACATCCCCAGGGTCGGGGAAGATATTTGTGTTACAGATGAATGTTTTCTCTAGGGGCTTGGTTGTTCGTGATGTCTTACAATCATATTGTGTGTGGTGTGTGCCCATGCTACGCGCGAAGTAATTCCTGGTGCGGCAATATTATTTATTAACGCATTTTTATAGCCTGTAGGGTTGACGAAAAAGCAGGGTACGCTTAAAGGTAAGTGGCCACACGTTACGTCATGCTATACCAGAATAATTCGCCCCACCTACCTCATGTTATAGTCCTTCGTTGCTAGTTTCACATTTAATTTAAGATTTATTTATTTATTTAATAATTTATGCGCACCATGTATATACAGAAAAATTAAATTTAAAGACATTCGCACATGGGTACTACTTCTGTATCGTTCTGTATGTTGGTGCTTTGAAAAATGACTTGATTAGGTATATTATTAGAGCATAGGATATAACATGCCGGTGTGACTCTTGAGGATGGTAATTCTCCAGATTGGGGTTAATTTGAGGGATTTTTGTACCACTGTCAATATTGACAATTTTTGTCATTTTCGCACGCTCTTTCATATGTATACGAGTATAAACTTAGAATTATATTATTTTATTATTTAAGAAACCAAACTAATGCAATAACAAGAAGCATGCTTGTAAGTAGATACAAATAGACAAAAAAACATTTTGTGTTTCCTTGGCACGTGCTGCAAAAACATGAGAACTTAAGCATCATGATCACAAGCAAAAAAAACCAGGTCTCGACCTCGGAACTAATATTTTATCTTATATCACGCTCGGAATAAAAAACAAGCATCGAGCTATATTGACAAAAAATAATTTTATAGCATTGGTAAATCGTATCAAGAACTGGTGGTACAGTCACCTGCAGAGAAAAGTAACCCATCTGTCAATTAAAATTGTTTAAACAGATGGTTTTTTCTACAGGTGACCGTACCTATAGGTCCTTAACCAGATCGTATTTGGAACTTGAACTGTTAACTGTAACGTTCTTCCTGCTTAAATCAATAATAATAAATAAGTAGATATTGGAATGCTTCGATTCAGTGAGTTAGCCTATGTGTATTTTGCATAAAACCTACAACCGAATTAATAAGAAAACAAAGGTTCAGATAAAAGATTTGTTAAGAAATTCACTAAAAGTTGGCAACAAGTTTGGACCACACCAATAGATTAATACAACACACAAGTGTAACAACACAATACAAAACCAAAGCTAACTTAGGCCCGTATTAATAAACCGACCTTAAGATTCAGACTCTGCGTTCTCAAGATTTGGTATGAGATGTGAAATATGTGAAATCATATCAAAACGTGACATTGAAGCAAGATCTGAAATTATGCTCTTGAGCTGACTGAGCCGAGATCAGTTTATTAATACGGGTCGCAAACTACGTTAAAGAAAACAAAGATCGATTCATAGAGGAAACATTGGTATATTTAGAACAAACTTTTATTCCCTTTATCTATTTGGTTTCTTTTTGTATGCCTTTAACCCATTAATGGCCCACTACTGAGTACGGGTCTCTCCCCTTGAGGAGGCCTAGAGCATACTCCACCACACTGCTCCAGTGCGGGTTGGTGGAGGGGTTAGTGGCCAACCCGAGTTTCAGAAGTTTTTATGCCGCCCGAGGGCTTCTGACATGGCGTAACGACTGTTACCTTACCGGGACCGACAACCGGGACCGACGGCTTTACGTGCCCTCCGAAGCACGGAAACGCTTAAGATTTTTTTGCCACTAGCGGTCACCCATCCAACTACCGAGTACCGACCGCGCCCGCTGTTGTTTAACTTTGTCGATCTCTTAGAATCGACACAAGCCGCTGGGCTATGAACGCTTCTGTATACATAATATTAATAATTTAATAATAATAATAACACCTAATAATAGGTAAATATCGTCTTAGAAAGGATTCTTGATTCTATTATTAAGTTTATTTATCATAAGTGTTCAAAATCTTGATAAAATACACTACATTGTGGATAGTAAAGTTATAATATAAAATGTACGAAGATGTACAATTTCAATATTGTTAGAAAAAACATGGCGTAATTTCGTCGACGTAGGTACCTACATGTTTTTATGATATAATTTCTTTGCGATAGGAATAAATTAGTTTATTGTTGCATTGTATAACATAAAATAGGCGCAATTATAGGTTAATCACGTCCACAGATACATGCGTTAAAAGAGGTGGGTATTACATAAATACTTAAAATTCACTATTACATACCGTTGCGTAGACTCAAAACGTTTGTAATTTTAGTAATAACGAACACAGTCATTAGACTTTGCTAAATGTTTTAAAATTTAAATGGATATAAATTAAATCTTATTACGGTAGAAACTATTTTAGAGAAGGAAGAATACAAGGGATATCGAAGATACTTTTTCTTTTAACGTGATAACGTTTATAAAGACGATGAGCCTGAGAGGCATTCACGAAAACCGAGTAACGGCCGGAGTAACGTCACGGAAGCGCGCGCAGCATTAGAGAGAGAGGCACGCTAGACCGGCCGTCTCTCTCCCACTCAAGCGTAATCGGTCCGCTTGGAAGGCATTTTTCATTTCATTTTTATTTTATTTTACAATCTTTTGAAAAGAAATGATTTCTCGTAGCTCGTACGTATTATTATTATATGAAAACGAAAATCTACAATAGCGTCATCTCTGTTTATAGGTATGAACTACTTGAAAGAACTTTACACAGTACATCGACTCGGACTTTAGTTGTAGTCAAGAAAATCACAGATGTCGCGCAGCTCCTGATATTTAAAACGATTTAAACCAAATTTTCAACTCAAATATGTTTAAAATCGTATAGTTAGTATGAAATTTAATATTATAATCTAGCTAGATACGCGGGTCGCGGTGGCGCGTCAAGCCATGTTCAAGCTGACACAACTGGCGAGTAGCACCGCGGCTCCGTGCGTAGGGCTTCCATTACGTTCTTACATTACATTATTTATATCATAAATTATTCTTCTACGAAATAGACGTTATCACGTAAAACCATTGTCCGTAAACCGACTTTACAGACAACCAATTTTTTTTCTTTTCTGATTTTGCCAAGAGACGTAAACCCTCCAGTTTTAATTTCCGGGAAATACCCAGATATTTATTTTCTTTTGCTGTGAATACCCTTTGCGTTTTGAAAGGACATCTTTTTAATTAAACAACGAGATTTTCTCACTAAATTATAAATAGTTAAGACTTCGCACATGACTGTGAAACTAATGACAACTATACACACATTGTACGTCTGTTCATTGCAGAAGCAGATACAATTTAAAATTAATAAACAATAAATACGTGTTAACAAAGTAAAACCTCAAGTAACATTACTGAGAATCCAAACAACAAAATCTATGAAGTATTTACAATTTTACGGTGATATATAATATATTATATATAAATACTGGAGATTTGGAGTTTCCTCACTGACCTGCACTACCTATAGTCCAGTCAAGGAATGACTCAAAAGAGGGTATAGAGTGCGTGAGCGGGAACCTAAGCGATTTCTTCAGAAACTTGTTCAGGGTGCTTAGGGTGATAAAATACTAAAAGTCCCCGCGTCTAGGAGGTGAGCCGGAGGGAGGGGGGGGTTACAAAGGTCTCAATTTTAGGTTTTTCGCCAATATCTCAAAAACGGTGCGTTATAACGAAAAATGTTCTAAGATGAAATGAAAGCTTATAAAATTCTCTATAACTTTAATTCTATACACTTTTTCCGTATCTCCGACCGTTTTTGAACTATACGCTCCAGAAATGTAGCAATTTAAGTTATTCAGCGTGATAACAGCGTGATTCACATCAGCTGTCGTAAAAATGACACCTGAACTGATACCATTAAAAAGATGTTAGGCAGGCATCTTTATATAACAAAGAGGCAGTTCCGTTGCAGCTCAGATTTTCTGCTGCACCAATTGACTTCAAGAATCATTGTTTTTATGTACATATTGCCTCAATGAAGATATAAAAAAGCCTTTGAAAAAAAGGTGGGTTGTACATTCAATTGAGACTCTAGCTGCTAAATATTGTATCAAGCAGGTATGTTCTTCGAGAAATGATGCCTAGGGTAACGAAGTTCTTGATATTTTTTCTTGCATTACCGATATTGTTGCTGAAGGAGCAAAATATCACGAAAACACTATTACTCACTTGTGAAGCCTGTCAGTTACCCAAAACTCTACAAAACTGAGATCTCTAGAGATACCCATGTCGTAGAGGCTATGGAAGAAATATTTGCTTACATTGATTACTTTCCCACGATGAGATACTCGTTTTTTTTTGTTTGGTTTTGTTAAGAGGCTTTTTTATATCTTCATTAAGGCAACATGCACATAAAAAACAATTATTCTTGAAGGCAAATGGTGAAGCAGAAGGTCTGAGCTGCGACTGCCCTGCCTCTTCATTAGATAAAGATGGATGCCTAACGTCTTTTTTAATGGTGTCAATTCGGGTGTCATTTTTACGACACCTGATGTAAATCAAAAGGGATGTCAAGTCAAGGAAACTTCGATATTTGCCGTCTTTCCTTTCCTTACTAGCTTTAATACGACCCGGTATTCCCTTTCCTTTCCCTCAGAGACATCGTTACTTCCTTCAACGACATTCTCGTCATACAAAATGCATACAGGACTCTTATTAGTACTCATGTTGGACAACCCAATTGTGTTACTCATAACAGTGTATGTATATCTGAAAAGAATATTTTGTGGCTGCCCCCCTGCATTACCGGCTAGGCTACCGTGCCAGACAAAATAAAATTGCGAAAACCTATAATAAGCCCGAAGGCAAGTATACAATATCAATAGGAGTTTTAGCCAATAAGGTCGCGTTTCCTACAGCGAGCATTAAAGATATTGAGCGAAAAGAAATCTTCATCTATATCATGATTGTTTTCCCGCCTCTGCTCATTTATCCACTGTTATAAAAAACGCGATTTCTTACTGTTACTGCCTTTACTACGTGGAGGTACTCCCATCTTAGGTTACTATAAATTTTAAGATAATTTTCGCATCAGGTATTGGTTATCACGCTGAATTACTTTAATTTCGACATTTCTGGAGCGTGTAGTTCAAAAACGGTTGGAGATATAGAAAAAGTGTACAGAATTAAAGTTATAGAGAATTTTATAAGCTTTTATTTCATCTTAGAACATTTTTCGCTACAACGCACCGTTTTTGAGATATTGGCGAAAAACCTAAAATTGAGACCTTTGTAACCCCCCCCTCCCTCCGGCTCACCTCCTAGACGCGGGGACTTTTAGTATGTTATCCCCCTAAGTACCCTGAATAAGTTTCTGAAGAAATCGCTTAGGTTCCCGCTCACGCACTCTACAACTACTTTATTGACTGTACTACTAATGAACAAATGAGAGATCAACCCACTTCTTCAAAGCCTTATGGCGCCCGAAGGCTTCTGGCTGGTTTCATAATTATGCTATTTAACCATAATGAAACGACAGTTTTAAAGTGCCCTTCCACACGGAAGGGTTTAACAAAATTTTGCAACTAGCGGTAGTCATCCAAGCACAGAACCACTGATAGTTACCAAAATCGTTCAACATAAAACTTGAAAGTATACACCGAGATATTTCTGTTGTATCATGATCCTACGATTAGCAAGAGCCGGAGAACTATTTCCCTCGAGTTTTCTCAGGATGAGTAATATTAATATCTTTGCCCGTTTCTGCTACATCTAACGAACTTCCGTATCATTCATTCACCTATCTGATTCGAATAAAGTTCAATATTGGTGTTTGAATGTCTACAGATCAACTAAATCGATTTAAAAATCGATAACACCACGCCACTGTCACACGGTCGTAAAATGAACGTCACGTTACAATTTAAATTACATTATGATAAAGCTCATGGCAATTATAATTTATAAGTAATGTTTTTTCTTTTTAGTTACATAATTATTGTAATGAAGTTCATTAAATTTTTTGAGCGCTTATAAATTGATCATATGGAACGAACACATTTTTAGGGTTCCGAAGTAAAATCGGAACTCTCATAGTTTCGGCATGTCCGTGCGTCCGTCTGTCCGTCTGTCCGAACCAAACCACCGAGACACTTAGTGCAAGAAAGCTGTAATTTGGCATAGATATACATTTATATTTAGTCGTGTTAGTTAGCCACGCTGTAAGCAACGTTGTTTTTTGTAGTGATAAAAATGTCGAGTTTTGCACCAAGTAAAGAGTATTTGCGGGGAATTTTATTGCATTATTTTATTCAAAAGAAATCTGTGGCCAAAAATGACGTGATATCTATTAGTGATACCTATATGAATAAATTATTTTGAATTTTGAAAAAAAAAACCAGCGAGAACTTCTTCAGGGACCTAATAGTATAGATTAATACGTTACCCAACAACTTTTTACTCCTTTTCAGGACGCGCGGACGCTTACACGGACAGAGTATAAAATTTGGCACAGTTAAAGTTAACGAATATTTTTATGAAATATGCTTTACACATACAATTATTGAAAATAAACATTACACACACTACCATGCATTTGATTTGATTTTGTCATGTAAAGTAATGTAAGTTGGTCATTTTACTTACGTAAAAAAAATCAGAACAGTACTTAATAATGACCGTTGTCTGGCTTAATAGATTTATAAAACATTGAGTAAATTCTAGTTAATGCAAGAAACATTCACACAAATCATCAATACACCAAAACGAACATAAATACTTTGCTAAGTGAGTTAGCCGCCTCCAACGCCGGGGCTATATAGGTAACAAATTATGGAGATAAACATATCTAATGATAAACAAGGGTGAACTGCGCAAGGGTTTGCGAGCTTGCGTCAATACAGACGCCGCGGGTGCGGTTACGACTGCTTGTACACTCTGACAATGATTGATTTTCTGTCAATATCAGCTAACATGCATTACTTAACAACAGACGATAAAAGAAGAATAGACACCAACTTGTCTTTAAGATGCTACTAAGTTTTAATCTACAACACACAACACTCAAAACTATAATAAACATACATATTTATATTAAAGGTAAAATAATAACAATTAATACCTATTTTATTTGATGCAAAATGTAAAGCAAACGTTAACCACACTGCAGTAACACAAGAAATTGTTATTGAGAATGTTGAAAAAAACAACAAACATTCAATTTACTTTCTAAACTGCACGTATCGTCTTTATATTTATGCTTTGTTGTGGATAGAAATTAACACACTAAATACGACTTAGCGTGCAAATTTAATTGTCAATATACAGGAACTGAAAGACGGAAGAAAAAAGTACACAGAAGCGTTTTAACATTAATTATATTAATAATCATTTTGACATTGCAAATAAAATTTCAGTCACCGTTACTTTTCAATATTTTTTAGGATTTTCTTGTAATAAATTCCTTTGTAGAATTATGACAAATTACTAAAATAATAAAACAAAAATTTCACAAAGCGCTACAGGGGATAATAAGCAAAACATACTTTTGAAACAATGAATGCACAAATTCATGTATTAACTACGACACCAAATCTATTCAAATGTATGTAAGTCAATGAGGCATGAACTAAAACACGACACCAACCGTAGAAGACGATGAGGGTGACAGTAAACGGATTAAGTTCAGTGCGATAATCCACCCGCTTCGAATGATACGATTAAGAACAAGGTTTCATTTATTTTTACATCGCACAGGGGGATTCTCGCCACATGTAACGTGAAACACACCATGATAATGTGAATAAAACAAAACACTACAATCGAGCTAATGATTTGCGCCACGTCTAGCACTTACGATGCGACGCGCCGGCCTTCTTTTCCGAAGCCAGCTCGGCCTTTTTAGGAGTATCCACGTCGCCTGCATGTCGCGGCAAAACACAAAAGCAGAATTAGGACATTGATGAAACCATTACACGTGTGATACATGATACATACAAAATAAAAAAAATGTTTACTGGTTGACCTGATACAGAAGCACAAATACTTTACGTGAATGTAATTAGCAAAAATTGAAGAACGCGGCATGTTTTTTTTCAACGAGAGAAATGTAACTCACTTATGGTTCGCCGCAGTTTTTTACAGAAAGAGGATAGGCGATCACGGGCACGACTCAATTGACCGTTCTTATCGGAGTCAAGTAAGCGGAGCAGCGAAGGTTCCGAGCGCGCAGCCACTTCGCCAACGGGGCGGAGGGTCATAGTCGCAGGACCATCGGAAACTCTCAGATTGTCTAAACATACTGGACCTACGGGGCACTCCAGCTTGACAGTAGAGAGTATCGCACGCGAGCACGCCTCGTAGTCAACTGCCGGCAAATGGCGCGTCACATACCCGCCCCGCCCCGTAGAGGACGGCCCTCTACAACTAACAACAGAATGCGCTAATTGAAACTTTTGAAATAACTACTAATAACTGTAATAGAACTGTCACAACTATCGTAAACACACTGATAGTCTTATTCCATTGTATTGTTAAGTTATTAAAAAACTTAATTTCAAACCATTATAAAGTTTTGCAGAAGTAGAGCCTCCAGATTTCGTTAGTTGTCATAACTTTTTTCGATAGTCGCCATACGAGCAAAAGGCCCATGAGTTGATGTTGTTAATGAAGTGTAGGAATTTTTGGTACATTTAGTATTAATAATTTTTAAATTGGAAAAAATATTTTGCATCAATAATCAATGACGGTTTTATTTTTTCCACTTATCTGCGGAACTTTGGAAATGAGGTACATCGAACGCGAATTGTAAGATAATTTACTGCCTAAACCCACAAACAGAACAGAAATATGAACCAATATGCATTAGTTCTATTATAAAACTGTGGATGAAATTTACATTATTTATGTGTTTATTGTGAGTTACGTCGTCATAAGTTTGATCAGTATCGAGTCGCATGCGCGCGTGGTTTACTCTTTATACAACCAATGATAATTTTTCACCTCGTGACGTCATTTTTATTTATATCCTCAAATTTACATGTTAAAGATAACTGTAAACAATTTGCAGACTACAAACTGGTGCCGCCAATAAACCCACCTGAACTAGATAATAAGATAAAGGCACGTTTTAGATATTTTATATAAATAATATTTTATGTAACCATTCTACACTTAATGTATTAAGATATTTATTTATTGAACGCCAACATAATATGCATTACCTCAAATACAATAAACTTATTCAGACAGTAATAAGTTTATTGTGTTTAAAAATTGTATGTACTAATGACTCATTTATATTTATTCTCTAATATAATCCAATGCTTTGATTGTATTTGGGAAGCCAAACATGCAATATTTCAAAAACTATCACTGAATCTCGATTTTTACGACCAATGCCTTCAAGCATAGGTTTAACATTCTCTTGTCCTTGTCTCATCATTGATAATATTTACATCATTAATTGAGTTCGACACAGCTTGTCTTCATTCCCATACTACAAGACCTACATCATGGATCAATTCTACAGTCGTTTCCTTCTTTAAATCCATATGGTTTATTTAATTAATCGATTCCTCTTTTGACTTCATCACATGTAACACAATCGCAAATGTATCTGCCTTCTTCTCTGACTGAAACCTTTACTACTTTTTGGATCATATCGCATGGGTACCGCGTAGCCATTAATGACCCAACAAAGGTATTTAGATTCATACAGAACCACAGTCTTATGAAGAAGTATATCGTGAGTTCTCCGTTCGCAGCAAACTATTGAAATGGCGAAGTATTGGAATGGAAAATATTTACTTGTGATCACGGTGACAAACAAAATGTTTACATCTACAATTAGTAGAGTTACATAAAACTTATTACCACTCTTTTGCTAAATTATTGATTGTTTTATAAATTAAAAATATAAAATTAAGATAAGGTTGTTTACATTGTAAAATATTTATCAACGTTGACCCAGATCTGGCAACTAATTTATCTAAATCATTATTGAATGAGTGAAGGAAGATTAACTTATAATATTTAGGGTAAATATTTGTCCGTCACGTGTTATTGTTTTTTAATTTAACTTATTATCATGAGTATACGAAAATTGAGCGGAAAGACGACTTGATGGTATGTGGACATCGACCTATTATCCCCTTCGGAGCATAATGTACAAAACGCAAAATGAACACAACACGCAAAATGTACAAATCGCAAAATGTACAAAACGCAAAATGTACAAAACGCAGAATGAACACAACACGCAAAATGTACAAATCGCATAATGTGCAAGAAAGCCCACGTTCACATCGATCACGTGCATAAACGACACAAAATATTTTTTAAGCAAAACGATCTAACAAATTTATATTTCTACTAAGTATCTAAGTATTTATAATATTATTTCCCTATGTGGTGCCGGGTCCACTTAAGTAGAATAGCACCACTCCCACCTCTTCCTGGGATGTCGTAAAAGGCGACTAATAGGATATTCCAGGAGACGGGCAGCAGTGTATTTCTGAGTATTGTCATCACCAGATCCCCTACTGCGGTCACCAACACGAACTGGCCAAGCGTGGTAACTATTGGCTAAACCTCCTAATGACAGCCAAAACTAAGCCTCGGCTCCCAGTCCCCGTCAGTTCCACTATTCCTGGCGGTCATGGTAACGGTGGAGCAGAGGGTGCTAAGCAGTTTTGCCAAGTTAGCTAATAACAAGTAATTATTAGCTTGTCAAGTCATGAGTTGCAAAAATTGTGGCTAAATATGTAGCCAGATCTAGCCAAAAAGTGGCTAACTTGGCAACACTGGTGCTAAGAACCGCCAGCAGAGATCGCGCATCAAACAATCATCAAAACAACTTCTGCACCTGGCAACATATCAGGACACTGAGGACCGACGACAAGATAAAAGAGTTAGAAGAAGAGATACTACCGAGGCTACTTACTGGCTAACATTTTAGAGAAGGAAGATGTCTTTATGATGAACTAAATCTTCAGAAAACCACCCCAGCGTAAGTGGACTTGGACTGATGGTTCAACTACAAGTGAAATAGACTTCATTCTGGCAGACAATCTGCACATATTAATTTAATGATGTCTCTGTGATCAGCAGGTTTAAAACCGGAAGCGATACAGTCTTGTAAGAGGCACATTAAATATCAACGTGAAGCTGGAACGTGTACGCCTGATGAAGTCTACGCGTTTCGCGAGCCTGGAATCATGCGTTTCAGCTGACGAGTTTAACACAAAGATGGTAACAAACAGCTGTTCACGAGGTAGGGTCAAAGTTCTTTAAGACCCGCCCCAATGGAAGATCTCAGGTTCTCTCAGAACATCACATCATCGTTCTAAAGAGATCGGCGGTCTTCAACCTTACTTAATATCAAAAAGAGAAGCCCTTCAAAAAGTTGCGTGTCGTCGTGAAAGAGGCCTAGTCCTTGTTGCACATTTTGCGATTTGTACATTTTGCGTGTTGTGTTCATTCTGCGTTTTGTACATTTTGCGTTTTGTACATTTTGCGATTTGTACATTTTGCGTGTTGTGTTCATTTTGCGTTTTGTACATTATGCGCCGAAGGGCTATTATCGACCGCAAGAAAATAGGGGTACATTATTACTGAACCTCCGACATCATAATCCCTTGACCAAACTCACTTAATAAACTTCTCCTAACAAATTAATGACCAAACTCGAGAGTCACTAACGGTTACTTTAATCGCTCCTTAGTAAAGAATACGTGTTAATTAAAGTTACTTCTATTTAACAGCATTATTCTCCTCTAATTTTAATGAATTATCTACATTGTCCTCTGAATTACTAAGTCAGCCACAATCAATGCACGTCTAAAAAATACTATCTTAGCCACTATACATACTCGTATATCTTCGATGTAAGCTTCTGCAAATACAACTTAGCATGGTAGTTATTTTTTAGCATCTACATTTGTAACATACATGAATAATTTATAACTCGTCCTATATTCTTTGATCATGAAAATGTACCAAAAATTATCATCAAATATTTATATTGAATGGTCATCAAAACGTACTTAAAATTATCATCTAATAGTATAATCTAATATGGAAACTCAATGTTCAATTTCAATTCAGTTGTGCAATAAAACTACACTTCGTCATAAATGTCGACGGGACCCCGCTTGGCGGGGTGTTGTTTTTTATTTGATGCTATCTTTGGAATATTCATCTGTCTTTGGAATATTCAGCTATCTTTGGCATTTAAAAAAGGCAAATTAGTATATTAGAAGCCTTCTCATTTTCCCGTGACTTAGTTATAAATCAGAGGTTGGTTTCCGTGGCCAAAAAAATCTGTGGCTTGACTTATAATTCTCCGTAAAGAATCAGCATACAAATTCTGCACTAAGAGCGATTTTAGTTATAGTTAGTGACTTGAGCTGGGGCGTAAGATTTATAACGATAAACGACAGTAAACAAATTGGAATAATGTCCAAGACATTTACAATTTGATTAATTGCATCTGAAAACATAACCTTCAAACTTGGCAATAACTTTGATATTGTTTAATTTGTGACCTTACTGTAAATAATAAATTATTATACATTGAGGATAGGCTTGCCCTATTTTTGAATCCTGAGCATGCCACTGAGCCTGCTCAGCTTAAATTGTAGTTGAAGGCCAAAACAATTGGATTACAAGTTTCGGCGAAGTTAGTTGGGTTCCTTGCACGCGAGAAGCCGCGAGACTGCGCGCACCTGTCATTCGATACGCTTTCGCTGTCGGTTACGATTGATTTATCTGAGGTTGCGAAATCATATTCGGAAATGCCTAGACTAGACTAGACTAGACATTCATTGTACAACTTCGTTATTACTAACTTCAATACCAAGTAATTTAATAGTAACGTATAATGAAATTGTAAATGATTAATTAAACAGGACAGTTTTTTCAAATTAAGTACGAGCATTGAAAAGCATAATTAAAGCGAATATGAAACAACCAAGGCCAACTTTAACGTTTATCGCTAAGAACTGGAAATTAAACTACGAGTATTAACAATATGACTTCACCCCGTTAACGACTGGGGCGTACTCGTCACGCTCATGTGACGGATTAGTGGCTAACCCAAGAATCTGTCTTTTACCACCCGAAAACCTCCGACGCAACGTGTCTAACATTCAACGATCGTCCGGCGCAACAAGACATGTCGTCAAGTCGAGTTTTTCATATAACCCCTGAAGGATAAGTTCCAAAGATTTTATCAGTAGCGTTCTCGAACCCATCTAACTCCTGACAAAGCACGTGCGTTATGACTTTCAATTACCCAGAATTAACAATATACTAACTGTTAATGATAAGAATGTTATAAGCACATTCCTATCTGTATAATGGCAAGTGTGCCATACATTTTTTAGAATAGAGTGGGCAGACAACTCATTTCCTGGTCACAATCCGTTGCGCATCTCCATTGTTGTTGGAAGGCGACACCTGGGTTTGCAGTTCCCTTACATCTACGCTTTGATGAGTGCGTTGTCAGCTTTTGAATCCGACCAAGGCAACTATCGCAACACACTAAGCGCGTATAATAGGGAACCGGTCGTACCACTTCTAACACGATGACGCACCGCCTCACGTCAGAATGCGCTCGTGTTGCTACGCCGCTGTCAGGTGTGCGCCTTAGTTTGCAACTGATAATGAATCAACACCTCACCGTATTTATTGCGTTTAAATTAACATTAACATTTTTATTGTAAAATAAATGTTGTTTAAATAAAGCGATTCCATGTAAAAATAAAGTTATTTATCAATTATCATCTATCTGTAGTCACAGGCAAAAGAGGAAATCAGTGACTTCGTGAAAATTTACTAATTTTAATGCAAGCTCTATTATATATATTTTGGCTTTCTGGGTAGAAATTATAAAAATCCTTTGCCATTCTTAACACAGCAACACAGTTTTGGATAATCGATTAAGTCTTAATTTTGTTCGACTTCACGTGTGACGACTTCAATGTATTATGTACATTAAGCCTATTATGTTCATAATAATATCTGTATGTCTATCAGCTCCGACCTATACATACCTACTTTATGTAATCATGACGTTTAAGGCCCATATCGCACTAGAATTTTGTAACGCAGGTTCAAGCGCAGCCGACAACAGCGCGGTACGATTATAATACAATTACACTACCAATATAAAGTATGGACAATCGTGAACCTGAATAACTACGACGGGTTATCAAAGACCTTTGGTTTGGAACGTTAACTCTAGAATTGGAAAATCTTGTTTAAAGCGGAATCGCTTTGCAGAGAGCAAAGAGATTTTCTTTCGCACATGTTCAACAGCCTATCCCAGACTGTTCTTTTATCAGCAAGTTTTTTAAAAAAAAAAACAAAATTAGATGCAGAAGTTATTAAGATGTTCATTATAAATAGATGTAGAATGTAAATAAATAAACTAACTACTTTACATGCTGTAAATTTCATGTGCACATGCAACTTTTTTATTTCATATTTAATGAAGAAAACAATTGTAGTGTTATGCATAATTATTGAGTGTTATAACAACGAAAAAACGAAAGCAGGTGAACTCTACTTTGTTATACATTTTACACGATCCGCTGTAATCTTCACCTATTGCATAAAACAAATATGTATAAATAACAATAATACGACGCATGTACAATGTACATGGCACAAAATTACTAGGGCGCTTCTGTAAAACTCTGATTTCAATTGATAAATGATAATAGAAGAAAAGGCTATGAGTGAGGAGCAAAAGAAAAAGGAAAACAAAATTTTTACTAAACGTTCCCATTGGTTCAGCAAAAACTTTTCGTGCAAACAAAGCTCGATTTTTATTTTCTTATATGGGCGCCACAATATTCTTGCCTAGGGCGTCAGCGGCTCTGAGGGCCTTATCATACTGGCGGTTTGCAAGCGTTTTGAAAGCGGAACGGGCGCGCAACGAACACGCCCCGTGTGTCAGTGTGATAAGGCCCTAACGCCGGGACTGGCCATTGGAGCAACTACAAAATAGCGGTTTTAAAGTAGGGACCTCCGTCGCGGCGATTTTGCTCACACTTGGTTCTACGTGGAAGCTGAAAATCCTAAGATTAAGACGGTATAAAAAAATCAGCAAGCCGACGTTTTTACAACACGGTGGCGATCGCACGTGACCCGTAACGATCAGGATGGACATTCGTACCGTATCCTCCAAGAGTTTGTGACATCATTAATTATTTCAAGAAACACAACTGTCTATGATTGTACAGTAGGGACACTGGAACAGAATAAACAAATAAAATATGGGACTCGGGTTGCTTTTCGTCTTTCTTTTCTTCATTTTTGGTTATGTTTTTGTTTGTAGTACCTCAGTATGAACAAATAGTAACTATGGAAGCTAACAAAACCATGACTCGACAATGTTTCAAATTCTAATTATTTTTTTAGTATCTTGAAGTTATTTTGGCATTACGCGCACTGATACAATTGTATGCATTACCTTATTATAACAAATTATACAATGTGATGTATTCTGAATACATTACAAAAAACTGTTTTTCTACTATCCGCTGAATTCAGATCCGTAGATAAGATCATTCAATAATATTGAATCGATAAGTTAACTTTTTTGTAGTGTTCAAGGCTGCTGTGTTTTCCCATGCAAATCGTTGGTACTGGAACGTGCCAATTGCGTTATAATAATAATAGCTCATTCATTTCCTAGGCAGATATTCAAGAAGATAATTTCCTAGACACCAATTAAGTTTTTACGTTAAAAATTAGTACATTGAAGTAAAATAATTCATTTGATAGGATTTTAATCAGACCTGGTTAATTAAAAATTGCAACACATTATTATCGCATTGCGGATTGATGTCGTATCTTCTCACGTGAGACCTGACACTACCTTGTCATAAAAACCACATTTTCAATTGATTGATTTCAATATCACCTAAGGAGTTAGTACCTGCATTACGAGTAGTCAATTTAAGGAGCCGGTTTTAAGTAGACAAAATGCTAAAAAAATATAATTAGGGCTCGTCTTCCGGTAAACTACCTTTCAAGCAAACTTGACCCTGGAAATAAAAACTATTTATAACACATTCAACTTGCTTGTTCGTTACACTTTGGGCGTCTATCCAAGAAGACACACCTTTGACTAATGCTCATTTTTTGTGTAATAAACGTAAATCATTATCGAACGTGAATAATGTGAAAATCTAGTTCATATTATTTTAAAGAATTTGAATTTATACACATCTACATCGGTTGTTGAGAAAACAGTAACTATACAAATATCCGACAGGTGACGCTGTATTCAAGTTATTGTTACGGAAAAAAATGGGGGGCATACCCCTGGGGCATTTTGGACCGTAATCAATACCACCTGTCACACTTAGCATTTAGATGCAATTTATACTGGAGCACATGATTTATTGTCAAGGATATTTTATTAAAACATGTATCTCTGTAACTATCATGTATTATATCATATCATCTTAAGTTGAATTTACTATGCAGCATTTATCAGACCTTATCATTATCGCATGTCAAGTGTAATTTAGTATAGCCACTATAAAATTTCGTCGCTGATAGTTTATCGTCAAAGGTACAAATAGGAGGTAGGTATTCGATAGGTGTTATCACTGTACCCCATCATACATAACATAGTGATCAATATCGTAATCAAATAGCACCATACACACAACCGACACACATAGATCTATTACAGTAAAAAATATAATTATACCGTACCTCCCCTACAGGTAACGTGAGAATGACATTTTTATTCGTTGCGTACCCCAGTGTGGGGTATCGTTGAAAAGGTCTTACAAAATTATATTATTATGGATTTCCTAAGACCATTTTTGGATTTCATTTTTGGTTCGTTTGCTAAATATTGGGCTTTAAAGTGCTGATTTTGGTTTCGAGTAAGTGTCCCCCCCCCCACCCTCGTGCCGGCTAAACAGTTGGAGTTGGAAAAGTGAAAAAAAATCTCAAAAATAGGTTATAAAATAGGTAATTCATCATATATGGAATTTCAAAGGAAAACTATAACGGTTATGTTAGCATAAATAGTTAATGAGTAATAATAGTCGATAAACTTACTACTTCGGAGTAAGTAATGTAGGGTATATTGCGCGTGGCCTAAAACACACTTGCCAGGTTTTTATTTTTTTTATATATTTAAATAGCCAACGTGCCATTTGATGGTAAGTGGTCATCGTCGCGGCCCCGTATTAATAAAATAAACGAAATCACCATCACGGCCAAAGGAAAACTAAAGAGACGAGGTCAGCCTTCTGCGAGAACCTATAATATTAATGTTATTCCAGGGTACAAAATATCTCATGACATTACTGCGGTTTGCGTACAATATTTGACATTGCGAGCGTTCACGACAATCGGATCTGAATCATAATGCTTAAATCATGTCATCTATAATCTATAAATTATATATCAGGGATTCGCTTCTATATCAGGTATCCGGCTAATATTATTATTACTGTACGAGTATTTATTATTCTCGTTCTGATTATTTAAAGTCTTTGTCTCTGGAAGAGATCGAAGATATGAGAACGTCAATTCTTATCCGATTATCTATTTTTTTACTGACAGTCAACCCGTATTTCGATGTTCCATGTACATTCAAATGTTTTTGAGAAACAAGTTAGAACAGTAGGAAATAATCTATAATGTATGCCCGTAAAGTTTAAAACTTTGAATTTAATATGAATGTCACATCTCGATGCATTTGATACGGTCATCAGCATCGGCTGCAGTCGGCACGTCGACGGCCGCAGTCAGCTGCTGTCGACGGTTGCAGTTACCTCTGCCGCCGACGACGTGCTGCTCGTGTAAAAGCGCTTAAAGCAAATAAAATCGGGCAAGATTTTCTTTATTTATGTATTAAGTTGCAAATTTTTATTTTATTTCTACATGACTATTTTACCTCTATATGACTGACAGACAGAGATCAGATGACTCTTAACGATAAGAAAGGTTTTATTAAGTAAAGCAGCGCATAAATTCAGGAATATTAGGAATTTAATCTATTTTTTACATATTATTAGTTATTTAGTGCCCTGTGATAAAATTTTCATTGTATTATATAAAAAGTAATAAAAACATAAAATGCTTATAACTCTTGTCACTATTAGCGATCGACCGAATCATTTACATTTTACGGTTCCTTCCTGACTATAAAATGTCACTTAACTTAATAAGCGCATTTGCATGTGACTAAAATCCGAAAATACTGAGTAAATATTCGGTGGAAACCGTTGCAACGTCAGTCAGTTGGTCTAGGTACCTACCTGAAATCAAAAATGTTTATTCGGTTTGACTGAATAATACAAACGTAATTGTGGACAAGCATTAACTTATTTGTGTAAAAAAAAAAATTCGTTTACACCGAAAGCTGTTAACAGTTTTACATATATTATATGAGGTTAAAAAAAGCCAAACTCAGTCGATGCATTCGTTCATTGATCTAAATTTTAATGTAACTGGAACATTAACTAATGCGCGCGTGACTCAGAGTTAGAAGGGCAATTGTTACTTATATTAATACTTTTGATGGGAACTTCGTAGGGTAGGTACGTAACTAACTACCTACGTGTATGTAAAGTAATACAATTACATACATTAAAACCATCCTGATTGTTTAAGGTAGCAGTCACGCTTGTTTTTCGGAGGTCTTTGGCTGCTAAGAACTTTTAAAAAAGAGTCACTGTGCAGTAAAACGCATTGTATGGCATGCAATTCAAGTGTACTTTAACCATATTTTTTATTTTACCCGTCTGCCAAGGAAGGGTTATGCTGTTCGCTCGTATCTTGTATCTTTATTACCTCATATCTTCCAAAACGCTGGACCAATTTTTATAATTAAGATATCGTTAGATGTGTCTTGACAGCCCAAGTGTTCTTAAATAAGTGAAATTAAAAAAAAGGCAAGTGTGTGTCAGGCCACGCGCAATGTAGAGTTTCAAAGTAACGTAAGTAGTAAGTATTAAGACCATTACTAATTATCTACTTATGCTAACATAGCCGTGATAGTTTTCCTTGTAAATTCATCATATAACCTATTTTTGAGCCACTTGTCCAACTCAAACCATATAGCCGGCAGGGGGGAAGGGAAACTTACACATAACCAAAATTAGCATTTTAAAGCCTATGATACAATATGGGGTACGCAACGAAAATAAATTTCATTCTCACGTTACACTATAGAGGAGGTACCCTGAAAAAAAAGTTTTTCAATATTTTATTCTACGGTTTTGAAGTTTTAATAAATATGTGTATCCAAGCCAAGCCAAATTACAGCTTTCTAGCACAGTCTCGGCGCCATGCCTTGGACAGACGGACATGACGAAAATATAAGGGTTCCGATTTTACTTCGGAACCCTAAAAAACAAATATGGTGGCTGTGAGATGCCATTGTTTGAAGTATCAAAAAATAAAAATAAAGGTAATAATGCATATGGGTATTAAATTAAAGAGCTCACCATAAGGGTTTCAAAAAGGTATATCATGATCTAGCTTTTTTGATAGCAGGCGGTTTTATTTTTAAAATACTAGTTAAACTGTAAATATAGAAAGTACAGGTTCATTTGATATTATGTTCTATAACGCCCGCAGTTGAGCAAACATCATACTAATGTTTGTTTGTTTTACCGTAATGACAAAATTTAAATTCCTTTTGTTCCCTTTTGTTATGGAACGAAATAATAATTTATCATCCTGTCGCGTTGATCCCACAGTTTGTAAAAACATACGTATAGTATCCGCACAAGGGCAATTTAGTATGACAACTAAAAACATTGGTTTATTAAAAAACCCTATTAATACATTTTTGTGACATACATTTTGCTATTACAGAATTACGCAATATCTATCAAACGAATAAATAGGGGTGAATAAACACTGATTATGAGTCCATATTTGAATCGATTAGGCTTTTTTTATCTATACTGATATTATAAAGAGGAACGATTTGATTGTTTGTTTGCATTGAATAAGCTCCGAAACTACCAAACCGATTTGAAAAATTCTTTCACTGTTGGGAAGTTACACTATCCCCGGGTGACACAGACTATATTATATATGTATATTTTTTTACTATTTTTCCCGAATCGAAACGAGGGCGATTTCCTAGTAAACAATAGACTTATAGAACTGTAAAACGTTTCTTGTATATTAGTATTTAAAGTAAATACAATAAGTTAGATATTTTGAAAACAGCTAAAATATATCTTGTTACTAATCAGTTATAGTACCTACCGCAATATAAATTGTATCTTTATTATTATTATGTAGCTTAAATCCGCTATAAAAAGATAATGCCTAAAAATTGGATTGGTGCGTGTCAGGTCACGCGCAATGTAGGGTTCCGAATGAGTAAGTTTATCGACTACTAGCTATGCCCCGCGATTTCACACGCGTTAATTTGTGGAAAAAACGAACTATTATACTAAAAAATATATGTTATGTAGCCAATAGCCATCATCGATAAATGGACTATCAAACACAAAAATAATTTTTCAATCGAACCAGTAGTTCCTGAGATAAACGCGTTCAACCAAACAAACTCTTCAACTTTATAATAATATAATATTAGTATAGATTACTCAACAACTACATAAGCTAACATAGCCGTGATAGTTTTCTATACGCCGTTTTTATTAGCCATTTTTTTTCGTCGTCAGGTCATTTGCCGGCTATTTCCAAATTTTTTTATCCCGACAAATCCAGACTAGTTTTTTTTTCAGATATTTCAATCTTGCCCTCTGGCAACCCTACCTGTAAGGAAGGTATCCTGAAAGAACGTTTTTAAATATTTTATTATCTTATATATTTAATTTATATATTTATTTACGATTCTGAAGTTTTAATAAATATGTATATCCATGCCAAATTACAGCTTTCTAGCACTAAGGGTCTTGATGTTTTGCTTCGGACAGACGGACGGACATGACGGAGCTATAAGGGTTCCGATTTTACTTCGGAACCCTAAAAACAAGTATACATTGTTACTATTATGTATATTTGGATTAACATAATAATATACAAGATATTGGAATAAATTACCTACATACGTCATAGGATTCAACTAGGTGCAATAGCTAGCTATTGCATCTGGCTTCGCTCGCACGGAAGTAGGGTTTAATTTATTTTTAACCGACTTCAAAAAAGGAGGAGGTTCTCAATTCGTCTGTATTTTTTATGTTTGTTACCTCAGAACTTTCGACTGGGTGAACCGATTTTGATGATTCTTTTTTTAATCGAAAGCTGGTGCTTGTCGTGTGGTCCCACTTAAATTTTATCGAGATCTGATAATGGGGATACCATTGACCATGAGAAAACAATATAAGTCTTAAATTTGCATTAAGTATGTGCGCAACAAATGGACGAATAACTCAATATCACGCCAGCCGATTTCGATGATTCTTTTTTATTGTTATTGGAAAGGATGTACTTCATTTGAAGTTGGTTTTTTTTTGTTAAAATTTTAGATTATCAAACAACCTTTTTGTTTATAGTGTGTTAGTGGTAGAATATAAAAACTTCTTCAGTTGTTATCTTACGTCTCCTAAACTCTCCCTGCCACATTTCATCCTCAAAGGTCAAGAGAGACCTACTAGGTTTCGTAATTAGTCACTGAGTGAGTATACTTTCGCTATTAGTTATTTATTATATGTTTTTATTTATTTATTAAATTATAATTATTAAAATGTTTTATGACCTATTCTGTTTTTTGTTCAAGTATCATATTAAGGTTTTCTATATATTTCCAGCTAGCTTTCAAGGTACATAAAATTTATAATATTCTGTTTCATACCAGTTTCTTTCAGAGTAAACAAAGCTCGATCTTCGGTTTTGGAACAAGAGTGACGAATGTTAGGGTCAGCATTGACGGTGTAAGTTCCTCGTCGACGCAACATCATTTCCGCTCAGTTGGCTCATGCACAAATCGAAACTGATAAGACACTTCACTAAACACTTCAACATGGTCATTTGCGCGCACGTACTACTGGTCTACTGCTAGTAAATACAGCTGACGCGTCTTCATACCGAAGATTTTGATTTTGACACTAATTAATACGAGATGAAAACATTTGCGAACTTCTCTTCCACCGGATACGAGCGCATGGAATCGAGGCAGCGGGTTAACGAACCAATTGGTTATTTAGCAACTTGCAAGTTGCAACGTCTGCGGCGAACGAGCCGATTGTGAATGGGGCGCCGAGCGAAAGGCGATTTGAAAACCGAGAGTACGTTGGCACGGTTATGTCGCGAATGGCAGGATGGGGCGTTCGCTGACGACCACTAGATAGTTAGATCGCCAACACTCACTGATAACGCAATAGATAACGTGTATAGTACAGGAGGTGGCGGCGATTTTAATGCGTTTTCAGTTTACAACCCCTTCCGCCTTGAAGTATAATAGAAATTAATAATGAGACCATGGAGTAAATCCTTTAATTTGGTTCTTGGTTGTCAGCACTAGTGATTAGACACTGGTTGTAATGAAGGGCTTATTTGAATACTTATTCTCAAAATGTTTGAATTAAATATTCTTGAATTTTAGCCTTGTTGGAGTGGGTTAGAATACTTTTTAGGCAACGATTGAGCAAACGATGGTCTTTATGTAGACGGTAAACACAGGTAGGTAACTATCAAAAATTCTCACCACCTCTCAGACTAATACTATCTGCGTCGTCTAAACACTAGAAATGAATAGACGTCAGTGATCACTCCTTAATGGGTCAAATGCACAGGCAAAGGTCATGCTGTTTCTCCGGCATACTATGACTGCATAAAGCTGGCCATACACGATCAAGTGTACTTGTCAAGTTTGCAGTTTGGCTTAATGCGGCATCCAGTTTGCATGAGATAGCTATGTGGCCAGATAGCCATACCGTGACCATACACCGTCAAGTTTAACTGGACGCTGCGTCAAGTCCGCTGCAAACTTTACAAGTATACTTGAGCGTGCATGGCCAGCATTACGTATAGTAGGTATGTCACGATGAGTGAAAATGTGTGTATATGTTATAGTCAAACTTCAAATCTCCGATGCTCCTAGGTTTGTCAAGTCAAACATCAGGATTGATCAACGCCTTTAGACAAACCTCTAAATATTATATATTTCGGTGTTTTTATTCACGCGGAAAAAGGAACTCCGCAAAGTGGGGTTCTATAGGCATCTGAGATAGAGTCACATACTTTGAGGTACTAAAGTGCTTCCCTTATACTCTTAGACCCACCCAGAGCCTATTCTTCGAATCAAGGCTGGTACTGCATGACTGATACAGAAAAAGCATAGACAAACATGCACAATAGTTTTTGTATTGAATTACCTATGCTGTGTGCGAATAATTGTCATTGCATACAATAATTTTACTCTCAATGAATCAAGTGAGTTTTGATATAAAAGATAATGAGACAAAATAACAGCTACATACACAGAAGTTACACACAATAGGATGTACATACGACACGCACGTGCTAATTTTTGGATTGTAATTATAAATACGCGTACACACTACAAATAAAATCTACATTTACTATATTTAAAAATGTATCAAATATCTGTACAGTGTACATATTATCAACAATGATAATTTAAATTAAAAAAAAAACCATCTAAAGTGTAAACATTATTGGAGTATTTGAAGTAAAGCTACTAAATAAAGAAATTTTTTTTAAATAAAATTACATTGTGTTTTCATTTTTAACCTCGACGAAAAAGAGGGGTGTTATAAGTTTGAAGTGTCTGTGTATTTGCGTGTCTGTGTACCTGTGGATCTATTTGTTTGTCTGTGGCATCGTAGCCGATCGCAACCGATTTAGATCTAGTTTTTTTTTTATTTGAAAGGTGACTTAATCTAAGTGTTCGGCCACAATAGATCAAGTCTGGTCGCAGTGGCCCCCGGGATAGCTGTCCCAGGCCCGAAAATTCAAATAATAATCGAAGTGTTCTTAGCTATATTTAGTGTTAATAAAACTGTCGGAGGTTTTTTAAAAATAACATTCCTCCTTTCCTCCTCAACTCCCTCTTAGGCCAAATTACGCACGATCTACCACTTTCCGCCTACGTCTTGATGTGGGAAAACCTACTAGCAAAATACTTTTGCTAGTACCGCAACAATGTACAATCTTAAGTCGTATTGAAACAAGTTGCATTAAAACATATTTGTATTTTGCTGAAAAATAATAATTAATGAGATAAAGATCATTACAGTTGGTACTGTTCCAAGATAATTTTTAAACTTAATTACAAAGACGCTTGCAGACGGTTGAAGAAGTTTGGACAAAAGATGGAGAATGTCTTTCAGTCCGATCAGTAGAGGTCATTTGCTGAACTACATGACTAATGAAAACATATTATACCGAGATTGTTAGCAAAGATATGACTTTGAATTTTATGCCACCTCTATGACTCTGGTTTGTTGTAAAGCAAAGAAAATAAATTATTCTTGAAGAAGTTTTTTTTTAAAACATAACATTACGATAGAAGATTCAAATTTAAATGGAACAAAGGGTTAGTAGATAGAGAAAGATAGGGTTGGTTTTCATAAAAACAACACTTTTAAGTGTGTTGATCGCTCGTTGTCTTTATCATTAAACAATTACGGCATAGTAGCAATTATAATATGACTGATCGTTAAATAAACAAATTGACATCACAATTTGTAAAAAAGTAAAGAAAGTCAATGAAAACATGGTATTGAGTCCAACACATTATTTAACATCATAAAATTTGCTCTCCTTAATTTACCCATCGTAATAAAATTATTACTATCAATTTATCATCCATAGATCCTATTGTAATAGTGCTACATTTTTATTTTTTTCTCAAGGAAAAAAGCTTTATTTTCCCTATTACAATATTAAGTAGGTTTTGAAATGTAGGCAGAAATAAATGTTGCCACAGACTAAGTCCAAAGAAGAAGGTTGACCAACCCATATTTCTATGCAGTTGCTGAGCATTGTAACTTTGTTCTGTAAGGAAACTAAATGTTGCAAAATCAAGACACCTTTGATATATTTTTCCTCATTTGTTTTCTTGATAACTTTCTTTTTAACTCACTAATTTTGTATTGAAGCTAAACTTGTTGTCTTATTACTATTCCCTTTCATTTGTAATTGATTAAGAATATAACAAAAATACATATTTGAAGAAAAGAAACCAACATATTTCTAGTAACATATTTTACGGACCCTGATCACCATTTTGCCACAATTAATTCAATATTAATGTTTTGTTAATTAAATTTCTATAATAATTGTAGCTTCCTCTGAGATAAATCATCCTCAGTTTGATTGATAGTCATTCAAGATCAAGAAGTGTGGGGATGTTCCAAGAAGGGTTCACAATGAAATCAGTTCATAAAATAAGCTTGCATCAATGGGAGTCAGGGTATGTTTTTAGTAGTCAGAACTTAGGATCAAGGAGTGCATTCCTTAAGCTTCAAAATATTTATCTATCTGGTTGACTGGTGAAGAATGCCATCAGACATTAAGTTTGCTCATTGTTATCTAGTTTTTTTAGGTTTACAATAAATAGAAAAAAAAATCACATGTCAGTTCCCAATTACAAATTAGTTTGGTCATGTCAGGAAAGTTTGATCAAAAAAATACAGCTAGAAAAAGCATTACTGCCCGTGTGTTACACTGCTACCACAGTACTGCAAGGGTCTAAGTAACACTTGTCATAATGACCCCTTAAGTTCTAGCGTAGCATAGTAAGACAATGGGTGCATCAATATAATCCACAGTCAGGCCATTGCAAGGCCATTTTATATAGTTTTCATAACAAGAAAGAAAGAACTGTGAACAAGAAGGACTATTATTTTTGGCCATTTAATTAAAATATGAAATAGAAATTATAGAAAAAGAAATGTGTTTCAGTAAATAGAATAATTATATCTAATAAACAAGAAGATCATGGTCACTTACAATACTGATGTATTTTAAAAAATAACTATTAATAGGTAACCAAGACCAGGAGCAATTTCATCATTGACAGGGTGACATGAAACAAGTGAAACTCTCTTTGAATGGTTTAATAAATCAATGTAACGGCCACACTCAGAATCACTAAGCGGTTACTTAAATCACTCCTTAGTGCAGAATTACAATAAAAATTATGTACATAGGAGCGATTTAAGTAACTGTTAAGTGACTGAGTGCAGCAATACGTGTACTTTTTCATTATACTATCGACTGTAACAATAATGAGACTGATAACCTTGAAACTGAGGTAATGTTTGGTACAGAGATTGAGTTTTCTCTTAGAATTAGTTAGTTAAGGTCATATTGTGGTAAATTAAAGTTGTTAGTGAATTAAGAATTACAAAGGACTTCAACTTGTTTTATATGAGAAAATAAAGAGATATTAAACCCTTACTCGCCAATATTGCAACCTTGTGGTATAAGTTTGTTTAGCCATACTTGATGTCCCAACGAATAATCCCTTTTTATGTAAATAGTAACAAATAAGAATATAAGCTAACTGAAATATTGTCACCCATATCACCAGCAACACAAAGGCAGCAATACCAGATAAAAATTAATTGAGAAGAAAAAAGTTATCTAAGTCTTATATAATAATTAAATTTTAGTTCTTTATAATTGTTTGGGTATTTTCCTCTCCAAATATTTTATTTTATGTTAAATCTAAAGGTTGCTTAGAACAGTGGCTTATCTTTTACACCATCATCATATATAGTGGATATACAAGAAATTTGTATCTTTATGATTGTAATTATAGTTACAAAAGAAAATTGATTTGAACAGATTGCTTTGCTGTGAATGAAATGAATATAATATACTAAAGCACATACATAAATACAGTCGTCAGTCATAAATAATGTTAATCAAATGAAATCACAATGAATTCTATATGGGCACCATTTTACCAGAAAGGAAGTAGTAAATATGTTACTTACCTGATATAATAAATTTAATGATTTTATTAAAATAACTTTTTACATAGAACAAAATGTAAAAGTAAGGATTTCAATAGTTTTTTATCATTGCATTCATAATTGTAGTAAACTGCTGTCTATAAAGTCGACTAAACAGTAAACTTTGTTTTTGAATTTTAAAATAAAAAATTAGAAACTGCTTGAAAATAAAGATAAGGAAAACATTAGTTAGATTATAGCAGCTTCAATTCAAATCAAGGTTTTTGCATAAGTAAAAAAAGTTTTTTCATAGATAGGACAAACATATTTTTTACTTTCTATTCCATTTTGATAGAATCCATATCATGTAGAAGAAACAACAGAAATAAACATTAATTAAACTGAACTACATACAAGGAAATGATAAATTGTAAAAGTTTTGTAAACAATTTTTGGTTACAAATTAAATACTAACCAATACAAATTAAATATTTCCTTTTAAAGCTAGGTGAGTTTGGAAAAAATCATTAAATTTTTTACTATCCTTATCACTCTAAAAATCATCACTACTCCAACCACCTTAGAAGGAAATATTGTAATAATGTATGTAACTTGCTACTGATAACAGAATAGGTTTCAATCCATAAAAAGAACCCCAGACATTCTTCAGGCATATCATTTAATTACGTCACTAAAATGTAACCTCAAATAATGGATATAATACGAAAATTCATTAAGAGGCCTAACCAAATTCATGTAATACGACGTAACTGTAATAAGATTTTTTTATTTAAAATACGTACTGACTAGAAGATAAAAGTAAAGCACGGCGCATTTTCTTTATAGGTAAAATGTTTTTGACGTGATATCTGTCTGTCATACGCCAAGCCAAGGCATATGTGGCAAATCCAAACCAGTCGTCAGCCGTGGCCATTTTTAAATGTAATGATGAAGACAGTTCCGTCGATATCGATTTGATTTTTAGGATGGATTTAGGTTACAAAAAACGAAGCAGATTTGCAAATTATCAGTCACACTGTTGTGTCAGTAGCAAGATACGTCACAGTCTAAGAAATCACGATGGCCGACAAAGAATGGTTAGGTAGTACTCACTGCTAATTTTTACGCCTCCTAGAGGTTTCGGTGGTTGATTGTCGAATGTCTTTCGAACGGATTTGTTGCTGCCCTCGGCGAATGACGTGGTCCTAGGGCGTCCGCTCATTATTATATGTATAAAATAAACGGCCGAATCCTGAACTTCATAGATACTACTTCACATTTCTCGTTACCACCCTTGCACTCACACTGAACTCTCTCACTTTGCGGATGAAAAACAAAGTTATGGATGCAATAACTAAATGAATATCACAATTATAGCATTAGAATCAAAATAAGATAATGATTTTACAATATCATTTTGTTAGATTTTTAAAATTTACTTCATTAAAGTGAACGACAAATTTTTAGTTTCTTCAGACTTCACAGACTCGATCGCTCGCTCGGTCATTCGGCTAATTTCGGCATTCGCTCGGATAGCGCTCGGACCTTCGATCAGTGACGTAGCAAGATTGTGTTCCTTTATACGCATTATAACAAAATCTCATGTTAAAAGCACTATAATATTAGCTGAATATGGTAAGGTGGGGCCATAGAGCAATACGATATTGGTAGGCTAGGAAACAAATAGAAGATATAAAATTTTTAGTCGTAACGTAACTCAAAATATTTAATAAACTCTGTCGGTTTTATGTGAAGACAACAGAATTTTAATAATTCTTGACAAAAAATAACCCGACTTCAAAATTAGGGATAACTAAAAAATACTCGTCAGATCTCGCTCAAATTTACGTGGGACCACATAACAAGCACCAGCTTTCAATTAAAAAAAGAATCATCAAAATCGGTTCATCCAGTCGAAAGTTCTGAGGTAACAAACATAAAAAATACAGTCAAATTGAATACTTCCTCCCATGGATGTATTACTCTAACTGGATAAGTAATTTTGTAGAAGTACCTGAGAACGGATGACGTCATAACCTAAGGACCATTTTTCTATTGTGTCCATGTTATCTATGTCCCAAAATATATCATTCGATTAAAATTTTTTGTAATATTTTTTTGTTTATATATGCAAATAAAGATATTGTATTGTAGTTTGCAACACTGCGCTATTTAATGTAATTTTTCAGAGTGGCGATTACGGTCATCGGGTATTTGTGAACACTGTGGTCGTCGGTTTTGTTTGTGTTGCTTAAAATGTGATGTAATACTGTTATCACTTATCAGTGAAAAAATTACAATAAAAACAACTGAAATATTTTAAATTCATTAATTTCGAAGAATAATAATTAGCTGGCTGAAGTGGCAATGGGCTGACCATATAGTGAGAAGGACCGATAACCGTTGGGGAAGAAAGGTCCTCGAATGGCGACCGCGTCTCGGAAAGCGAAGTACAGGACGCCCCCCGAAAAGATGGACTGACGACCTGAAGAAGACAGCGGGCATCCGCTGGATTCAGAAGGCTCAGGACCGGTCAGAGTGGCGCAAGTTAGGGGAGGCCTATGTCCAGCAGTGGACCTCCAAGGGCTGATGGATGGATGGATGGAATTTCGAAGAAATTTTAATAAAATGTTTTATTTCAATATTATAATTTTTACCACAAGAAAAATAATAATTACCAGTAGAAAACATTTTAAAGAACCATATCAAAATAGGACACAATTTTTCTAAGTAAGTGTGAATACCCTACAATTATGTAGGACAACCTCAATCCGGACTGTGATTGGTCGAATAGTCCTTAAAATATTATGACGTCATCGAACTATTCTGTGCTTCAGGTCAGTAATCCAGATAGTATATCCATGAATATATCAATGCCTCCTCCTTTTTAAAATCGGTTAAAAAAATTACGAATTTTCAAAATCAAATATGGCAACCAAGAACTTTATATTTACAAATGGACTCCAAGCTTTGAAAAGTTATCTGAGGATGGATTCTGTAACATTGGATGAATGGCGAAGGTTCTGGGTGAATTCGCGGTTTTGATTTATTTTGTCGTTTTTTTTAAATATGTGAAAATGCCTGCAAAACCTCGAAAAATATTAAACCCACTCTAAACCTAAAATAGTTATTGGGTCTTAAAATAATTTATAAGAAATGGTAATGATATGAGCAGCATGGTAATGACTTTCATTTTACGGTAATGATTTTTAGGGTTCCGAAGTAAAATTGGAACCCTTATAGTTTCGTCATGTCCATCCGTCCATCTGTACGTCTGTCCATCCATTCGTCTGTCCGAAGCAAAGCGCCGAGACCCTTAGTGCTAAAAAGCTGTAATTTGGCATGGTAATACATATTTATTAAGACTCCAGAATCATAGAATAAAATATTGAAAAACATTTTTTCAGGGTACCTCCCCTACAGGTAACGTGAGGATGAATTTTTTATTCATCACGTTCCCTATAGTATGGGATATCATTGAAAAGGTCTTCCAAAAAATTATGGGTTTTTAAAGACCATTTTTGGAGCTGAGTCCGTTTGCGAAATATTTGGCTTTAAAGTTCTAATTTAGAGTCAAGTGTCCCCGTCCCCCCCTGCTGGCTAAACGGTTGGAATTGGACAAGAGAAAAAATTCTCAAAAATAGGTTATATGGAATTAACAGGTAAAACTATCGCGGCTATGTTAGCATAAGTAGTTAATGAATAATAGTCGATAAAATTACGACTTCGGAACCCGATATTGCGCGTGACCTGACACGCACTTGCCCAGTTTTTATTTGATAATGGGAATTAAAAAGTAAATTAAAGGAGTAGTACCACGGAACACAGAGTAGCACATTCAAGTTTAAAAGATACCGTTGATGAATATAGTATTTCGTTTAAAAATATACTTCCTCTGTAAACGGATCACTGAACTTGTAGAGGTACCTGAAGTTCGATGACGTCATATCTTAAGGACTATTCGACCAATCACAGTCCGGATTGAGGTTGTTCTTCATAATTGTAGGGTGTCCACACTTACTTAGAAAAATTATGTCCTATTTTGATATGGTTCTTTAAAATGTTTTCTATTGGTAAGTTTTCTCGTGGTAAACAATTATAATATAGAAATAAAACATTTTATTAAAATTTCTTCAAAATTATTTAATTTAAAATATTGCAATTGTTTTTATTGTAATTTTCTGACAATTGATAGTTGATCTGATAAACTGATAATTGACAACAGTACAACACCACATTTTAAGCAACACAAACAAAAAACGACGACCACAGTCTTCGCAAATCCCCGATGACCGTAATCGCCACACTGAAAACTTGCATAAACTTTTTGGCGCAGTGTTTCAAACTACCACACAATTACGTTACTTAATATAATATTCGTCTTATAATAGATGTTTTTATATCATTATAAAAAATCATAATCGAATGATATATCCTGGGACTGTAGATAACATGGACACAATAGAAAAATGGTCCTTCGGTTATGACGTCATCCGTCCTCAGGTACCTCTACAAAGTTATTTATCCAGTTAGAGTAATATATCCATGGTAAACATCAATGTTTTCTTTTTTGTATTTTAAAACTAGATGGCGCTATCTGTATAAATTATACAATACGCTGAATTGGTTGAAAACGACAGATGGAGCCGGTATCGCTGCTAGCCTCACAGAGTACTGACTGGCTAGCCTGCCTGGCCACCGCTGTATCAATGATACGTTCGTTCGATGCGGGGCCATGTCGGCCCTGGAGATAGTGATATTAGACTAGATGCGCGATATATTACTTTACTATTTGGAGGAGCTACCTACTGTAGCTGCTGTACTGTGGAGGACCTACTGTAATATTATACTTTAAGCAGGACACAGAACCTCTAAGTCTAGAGTTAGAACAAGCTGCGCCGGTGTTTTGAGTAATTCTAAAGGCAACTGTTTTAAACTCTTTAACGCATTTAATTTTCCACTTAATAATTTTTAAACGACTTCAAAAAAAGGAGGAGGTTCTCAATTCGACTGTATTTTTTTCATGTTTGTTACCTCAGAACTTTCGACTGGGTGAACCGATTTTGATAATTCTTTTTTTAATCGAAAGCTGGTGCTTGTCGTGTGGTCCCACTTAAATTTGAGCGAGATCTGACAATGGCATCCATGTTAAAAGCATATAAGTCTTAAAGCATTAAGTATGTGCGTGATAAATGGACGAATAACTCAATATCACGCCAACCGATTTCAATGATTCTTTTTTCTTCTTCTTTTTCTTATTTCTTTTTTATTGGATGTACACACAGGATGTACACTTCATTTGAAGTCGGTTCTTTTTTGTTAAAGTTTTAGATTATTCTGTTATTTTTTCCATTGGGGCATATTTTATGATGTTGGTTGTTTTCCTCTGCTTGTCATCTTCTCTTTTAACTTGTATTTAAATAATATTTCGCATTTCTTGTATTTTAATCCCTAATCTCCGATGCCAAGCCTCGATAGCGTTGGTGGTACGATGGTGTTCATTTGAACACGTAGTATATTAGTTCATTGTTTGCACATCATCACATGTCCTGAAAAATCCTTTTTTGCTATTGCTCAGTAAAATATTTTGGAAAATTTTCTGCCCTATGATCGTTTTCTGGCATCATCTCAAGTATTGCGAACCATCCTTCAGGAATATACTGATTGGGTTTTGAAGAGCGACGACAATTTGAAAAAAAATTGTTAGGACTAACTACAAACCTAGCGTTACTGCCTATTTAGTATGTTCTTGAACGTTAACTACCCAATCAGTATATTCCTGAAGGATGGTTCGCAATACTTGAGATGATGCCAGAAAATGACAGTATCTATGGCAGAAAATTTTCAAAAATATTTTACTCAGCAAGATGGGTAAAAAGGATTTCTCAGGACAGGGTTGTGCAAATGAACGCCATCGTACCACCTACGCAGTCGAGGTTTGGCATCGAAGATTAGGGATTGAAGTACAAGAAACACATAATATTTTCATGTACGTAAGTGTTAAAAAAATAAGCGAAATGTTATTTAAATAAAGTTAAAAGAGAAGATGAGAAGCAGAGGAAAACATTCACCATCATAATCATAAAAAGATGCTAAAATAGAAAAAATAATATGCAGAAAAATTATTGAGTGGAAAATTAGATGGGTTAAAGTATTTAAAACAGTTGTTGGGTATGAATTCTATGTAAATAAATATGAATTGAGTACATGAGTTAATAAAAAAATATCATGAGATACTTTCATTTTTACAGTTAAACTGACCAATAGCGTATTTGGCAAATTTCATAATCGAACAAATAGACGATTTGGCGAATTACAGCTTTGACCAATATCAAATTTGACGAATTACCGATTTTTGATGAATCAGTGATTCGTCAAATCAAACTTGACCAATGCCGTTCAACCCTTTCACCCTGCGGTTTATTTTAATTGGTGTAGGTATGTAGGTACCTACAATGTAGCACTATTTGAAATGAAACTTTTACAATGACGTTGTGTTGTAAAGACGGAGTGTCACATTCACAACGAACGCTGTTTAACCGCCACGGCTGCATGAGACTACCACAACTTTAGTTGTTGGGGAGAAAGACAGAAAGAGTAAAGTAGAGTTGAAAGAACAGAATCTGTACTAATAAATAAAGCTAAAATTTGCTTGAACGCGCTAATCTCTGAAATCGGCAGTTAGATTTGAAAAAATATTTCTGTGTATGGTAGTCACATTCATGAGAATGAAAATAGAAAACAAACAATAAGAAGGGATTCTTTAAATTGACATACCTTTTATATTGTGTCAGTCGATTGGAAGAAATGGAAACCGGATCGAAATCTTTTAGGGCGTTGTTGACATAGAATAGAGAAATTATCATATTAATCCACTATTTCACCCCCTTGGGGGTTGAATTTTGAAAAATCCTTCCTTAGTGGATGCCTACATTATAAGAGGAATACGTGTACGAAATTTTAAGTTTCTAGCCCTAAGGGTTTTCCCTGTGCATTGATACATCAGTCCAATCACTTTTGCCTTTTATATATATACAGATTACTGTGCAACTACACGAACAGACCTAGTAAATTAATGTAGGTAACTTATAAGATTATAATTAAATTCAACACAATAAACAAATAGTCTTACTCATAACATTCACACTTGGTGGCTGGTGCCTAGATTTCGCAGTCTTTCTATCGTATATCAATCATAATAATTATCATTGTGAACATTGTATTTATCAACAAGTATCGTTGTGTGGGTGAGAGACGAGTGTGCGCACGAGCTGTCGATTGTCGCGCACGCGCACACTGCAGTAATGCCAGACAGTCAGCCCAGTTGCGCGTGCGCAGCTCCGCGGCGCAGAGTTAATTAAAGTTGTGAAATTTTTCAATAATGTAACAAAACCAATAATTACTTACTTCATTACAACACCGTAAATCTTGGCCTTTATTAGTTTACTAATATGGAGTGCTATACTTCGGATAGTTGCGACAGCGATAGCAGAGAACAAAAAACGCTCAATTTATCAAGCCGATTATTGGACTCTACCAGTGTATCGTTAGAATTGTGCAGCATTATCAACGAAAAGGAGTGTGCGGAGAATTACGAGATAATTCTACTTTATAGCAATCGAATCGAAAGATTGCCTGAGACGATAAACAGGTTTAGCAACCTGAAGATATTGGATGTGAGCAACAACAGACTAGTGAGCCTTCCAGATGTCCTCAAAAGCTGCCCATTATCTTCTTTGATTGCCAAACACAACCAGCTCAGGAATGAATCGTTACCCAAGTCTTTTTTCTGCGCGAAGAGTTCACTCCGGGAACTTAATCTTAGTGGAAATCAGTTGAATTTTTTTCCAGAACAAATATTAGAGTTAACGTCACTGAAATATCTTTATTTAGGCGGTAACAATATTATAAACATACCAAAGAACATTTGGAAACTAAACAGGTCAGTATTAAATGCAACAATATGTCTTCTGATAGATAGTCATTATTAATTATTATTGGAGTACCCAGTTATTAGAACTTTTTACTTGCGCTAAGTTATTATATTATCTTTATTACTAGAATGTATCAGCTTTATTTTATCAATTTTAAATAATTTTATCAATAAAATTGTGAATGACAAATAAAGAAGGTTTAATAAGTCAGCTCATGTAATTAGAGGCTTGTTATAAAATGTATGATAATATGTAAAACGTAGTGATTATGTACTCTGTGATGATATGTACAAGGTTTTTATAGGTATCAGTCAGTAGGTATCACATAAACCACAGAATAGATAGTACATAAACTCACAACATTTTATAGTACCTATAGTAAGTTTCTGTTTTTAAAAACTGCCTCAACAGACTATATACTATAGAGTCATTTCCGTCCGAATATTTCACTCTGAAAAATAATCTGAGTTACTCTCAAGTTGCGACTCCTTAAAAAAAGTTTTGCTTCAAAAATAAAGCGGAAGAGATTCGTACGTGCCACGATAAATTAAATATCCAAAGAACGGCTGAAAAATCCGGAACTTTGGATTAACTAGTAGAATCTTATTGGTTGAAAATGTTGAAACAATGATATTTAGTACTTCTTTAAAATATGATAGTAGTATACTTTATTACACTTATAGTAGTATACGCTTCTAGTAGTGTACTTTAGTACACTTTATAGTAGTAATACTTAAAAAAATGCAATAGGGCCAATCAGGGGGGCTTGCAACACTGCATTGTCGTATAGTCCTACCCCTCCCCTATTTTGAGGAATTTATGAAACTTGGTAGTCTTATCATATTAAAAACCGGTATTTTTTTTTAAATAGCGCAGCCAGGTTTTTTGCATTGCAGCATCGCCATTTCGTGTTCTCCAATTAATGAAGTGACTAATTAATAGATACATATATTTATATGAATATCATCTGGTAACTCTTATCGAACTAGGTTTAGTAACATGGACTATAAGACTAGTAGAGATTGTGGTCAGTATCAGCAACAAATTTCACTTAACATAATATATTTATTTTGGGTATTATTAAAACTACTCTCAAGATAAGTCTATGTACTGAGTCAAAATTATGGATGTTATATAATAATAAAATAAAACTAGTAATAACAAAATTTGATATACGTAAATACAGCTACTATCAACATAGGGGTCATCATCACAAACGCAGCAGTAAGCCGCATATTATAAAAACATCTTTTGTTCTTTTAACGATTATCATATCGAGCCTTATATGTTATAAATATTATGATGATTATGAAATATTATGATTATATATTATAAATATAATGATAAGCTGTTATAAATTAAATAAGTATCTACCAATACCATAAGCTTCTCACTTTTACTACAGTAGGAACCTCAAACTATAGTGCTTAAATTCAATGACGATTTCGCTCTACATCCAATCCGAATCCGTGAAAATACGTTCCGAAGTACAGTACGGCCGCCGTATTTTGGCCATCTAGGCTCGTCTGAACTTCGCGCGGAAGGCTGCGCAGTAACACAATTCGTCAATGCTCGGTACGCGGCGTATTATGTCTCAGTCACACGTTAGCATGTTCGTGTCGATATCTCTGTCTTACATGCGCTTAAGTTCGCAAAGCCTATGTTCAGACGCGCCAAGATACGTCGGCCATACTGTATGAAGGTAGTCGTAAAACTATTTGTTGGTGCGTTAGTTTACGCACTTCATCAGATTTATTTCTTCCGATTTCTTTCTCTTGTGAGTCTCCAATAGGGTCTTGGACTGTTTTTTCAAGGGTCTCAGCGTGTTGATTAGATAATGAAATTTCTGGAAATATGTTTTCGCGCAGAAATTAATCGGGAAGCTGATAATGGATAATGTATTGACAGAACCAACTGAATCTTTAATTAGAATAGTTAAATAGATGATTACTGATAGAGCGAGCACGCGTGACCGGTATTCATTGGCTCACTAAATGCACTGACTCAAAATGCATTAATGTAATAGCTGTGGTTATAGCGCAAACTGCTGACGTTACAAAAATGTACGTGCTGTAGTCCGTATAGTACCAATTTACAACTCCCTCGTCTCCCTCACAAAGGAAGCATGCACTTATTTAGGTACCTAAGCTTAGATACGAGTATATTTACCGTGGCTTTGTTATTGTTAAACGGCCGTTCTCAATTATCTATTTACCTTTTACCTACTATCCACTGCTGTCCTATCAGTTGCCTAGCAACCATCAAAAATAAAAAAAATGTATTATCTCCACAGACTTAAAAAACGTCCGTGATTATCTCATAACTTGTGCAGGGATAATAGACGGATGCATTATTGAAAACTGGTAATAGAAGCTAACAATTTTTTGTTAATGTGCTCGTATGTCAAGTTATGCACGCGGAAACCACTAAACAAATTGAGATAATAGGTCAAGTAGGTAGGTAACTCATTTATTTGTTATGATATGAATCATTAATTTATTCATAACCTAGAAGCCTAGAACACTGAAACGTACAATACGTTATATACAATAAATAAGTTCAAAGGTGTAATAACTTCGACACGATTTTTACAGTATCATTGTGTTGATGAACATTCGCTCCCGATTTTTTCTCTACTGACTAGTCATTCATTACCTATTTATCTTGACCTGGCGGACAAACTGATAATGATAATGCGCAGTTCAAAGAAAACGAAGACGATTACGCAGCACTTTTAATTTAAAATGTTATAAATTAAACCACAGATTAAACGTTGATGTGTGTAGGTACTTCAATTTAAAGATTAATGTGATATTTTTTACACTAGCTTACTACCTTTGGGGTGTAACTTGTAGATGATTAATCTATCCTTTGACCAAGCCAACGTTACCTCCCATGCTTGTGAGTTGTGACCAATATAATAATGCTCGTTTCTTCTTTTAGTTTACAGATATTATCTATAGGCGGTAACCAAATAGTGGATGTTCCGGAGTCCGTTGGCGCCCTAACAAGCCTTCAAGCTTTGGTACTCAGTGACAACTTCATCGAACAACTGCCAGCCAGCATAGCAAATTTGAACCAACTTCGATCTTTACTAATACATAAAAATAGGCTGAAGACCCTGCCCACACAAATAATAAAGTTGAAATGTTTGACAGAGGTAAGTCGAAAGATTTTGCATCATCAGTTATGTAACATGGTCTAGGTCAGGCCAGATTTTATGCACGATTCGTTGCGCATCGTGATAATTTACTGGGTCGAATTGCGACAATGACTACTACACAAAATCTAAAAGCGAAGGATCATTGGAAGTTCATAAATAGTAGTCCTGCTGTACATTAATGTTACGCCAGTATGCGACCGATAATACGCGCCGTGAGGACGTGACGTTCATCGGATACGGTCCTAGTTAGAATCACAAGCAGGAACTAAACGTTGGTTTTATCAAATCTAATACATATTTTACAGTACTTCAGTGAATGTCGTAACAAAAATATCACCATCCATAACATTCTAAGAAATTAATGCAGATATAAACATATATTGTCAACTTACGGCCGTTCTCAATAATCTATCTATCCGTAATCTCAGGATAAGATAGTATAAAAACAATTATAGGAAACATTATGAATTTTTGACAGTTGCTATACAATACAACTGATGTAAGGATTGTGAATAGTTAGAAGATTCAGAATGGCAAAAACAATTAGGAAACATTATCAATTTTTGATAGTTGCTAAACAACTGATCTAAGGATTGTGGATAGTTAGAAGATTCAGAATGGCCGTATTGTTTTATCAATATATTATAACCATCACGGCCATTCTGAATCTTCTAACTATCCACAATCCTTATATCAGTTATATAAAAAAAAACATCACGCACCCCTTAGGATTCTGTCACTGTGTTATGGGTAGCACGTTCACATACAAATTAGACGGAAAATGTATGATAGGTTACACAGGTCTGCCCTAGACAGGAGTCAAACCAAGAACTCCCATTTAGTAGACAGAAAGTTACCAAATACTAACCGTGCTACTGTGACGTCTATATTATTCGTTGCGTTGAATCCAAAAACCAATTTCTTATGACTGCATACAATGCAATAAATTAGGATGCCGACACACGAGATCAATCTTTGATCGTTGCAACTTTCCTTTTTCCTTAGTTGAGTCTACGCGACAATCCTCTGGTGGTGAGATTCGTAAGAGACATGACTTTCCAACCACAGTCTCTTCTGGAGTTAGCTGGCAGGACCATCAAACTGCACAGTATTCCCGTGCGCGTCGGCGAAGTACCACTTACATTACTTAGATACCTGAAGGCGGCTCAGTGTTGTGTTAACCCAAAGTGTAAAGGTATGTGTATACTACAGACTTTAAAGGTATATCGCACCTTCAGTGGAAAAAAGGCATAAGATGAAAATTGCAATTTTACAGGAAAGCAAAAAAACTGTTAAAATATCAGTAAGTAGTCAAAGGATTTACATCACGATTTCTTGCACAAAATCGCCAAGATTAATGATAAAAATTTGAAAAAAATTGAGGATGATATGCAGCTTTTGTACCTCTGTCCAATTATATTAATAACTAAAATTCAACGTAAGACGACTTATGATTTTTTTCCACTGAGGGTGCGATATTTGTTTGTCCACATTTTGTGCATGTTATTTTAATACATTTTTTTTAATCTTTTTATTTTTCTTATCGTTTTCGTTCATTATCAAAGGATTTACGGCTATAGTTCGTGGTACTTACTAATTTATTGTTAGACATCGTTTAACAAGATGACTTAATCGTTATTCTTTACGTAATATTTAATAAAATAATTTACCTCTAAATTACAGGTGTATTCTTCGATAACCGAGTGGAGCACATTAAATTCGTGGACTTTTGTGGGAAATACCGTATTCCACTACTTCAATATTTGTGCAGCTCTAAATGTATAACTGGCAGCTGGGAAAGCCGCGAAGTAGACAGCAATCCTCATTCCCACATGATGCGTAAAGTTCTTCTGGGTTAATTTAATCTGTATTTTATATCAACATTATTAATACTCACTCCAAAATGATAAATTACCAATCTTATTAAATGATCAGAGCCAAATTCAGACACACGACACAAATTATAATAAATAGAATTTTATTGTTAACAAGAAGCATTTAAAATTTAGTCATTTATTAGGAAATTTTCAGTTATCTTCAGTAATCTGTATGTACTTTTTTATTGTTCAAATCATAAGTTGAAATCAACGCATTTAATCGTCATGTAGAATAATGTAATGATCTATAATCGCTATCATTATTTTTGTATATGGTTGTGCATTTTTGTGTTACGAATATAATATATGCAGGTAGGACGCATACGGTGCTTGCAAATTAAGTCTATTCGTATACAAGAAGGCAACTAGAGATGAGGCCGGTATTATGTTTCGCCCATGGTATATATAGCACAAGCATACCTTTACCTTTTTAAGTTTTATTTTTTTTGTCAGTCTTACAGATAGCCACTAAACAGTAAAGGTCGTAGCTGACTATTACGACACCGCTCCCATCCAACCGAAGTATGAGAATTCAAATATAAACTTAAAATCGTGCTCTGTAGGTGCACTTTACAGTAACAACAAAAATTAGCAGGCCGCACGCGGGAAGCAAGCTAACCGCAACCTTCCTCGTCAATAGTTAACGTCTGGCGTACCGCACACGTAAGCGAGCGGCCCGCATGCTATAGCACGGCGGCTGCTGGCTTGAAGCCCGCTAACGGACGGCGTACGTGCGCGGATGGATGGAGGTCGGCCCGCGCCGCCGCACTAGTGGGCCTGGCCACACTCTCGAAAGTAGCGAAACGCGATTGCGAGATGTTTCAACAATTACTGTTTGTCTGTCTGTTTGTTTCGGCTAATCTCCGAAATGGCTGGACCGATTTTGACGAAACTTTCACTGGCAGATAGCTGATGTAACAAGGAGTGACTTAGGCTACTTTTATTTTAGAAAAAAAAAATTGTTTTAGAAAAAAACGAAGTTCGCCAAATCAGCTAGTCTATATTAAATTGTAAAGAATGTTAGTTAAACATAGACAGAGATAGAAAGCATACTGTACATACATAACAAAAAAGACAAGTGCTTCCAATCGAGATTCGAGACAGATCGCAACTGGCTCCGTCGTATACGTGTGAAAGGCAGTAGCCTGCTAGCTGTAGCCGCGGGGAAGCGTGGAGCCTGCTAGCAGTAGCCGCGGGGAAGCGTGTAGCCTGCTAGCAGTAGGCGCGGGGAAGCGAGTTGTCTGCTTGCTTTACAGGCGGTGTTGTGCGGTTGCGGTGCGGGATCAGTGTCGTATTAATGAGCTACGACCTTAATGTATGCATTGTGTTAATGTGTACGGAACAAGACAGTTCTTAAGAAATATTGTCCTACAAATAATTCTTGACAAAAATAGCCATCAGATCAAATTTAACTGGAATTTCGATAAAAAAAGAATAATCAAAATTGGTTCACCCAGTCAAAAGTTCTAAGGTAATAAAACATAAAAAAATATACTGTTGAATTGAATACCTCTTCCTTTTTTGAAGTTGGTCAAAAACAGTTTGTGTCGAAGGCCTTTATAACTTCATTCTCATCATTATCTTGCAATCCTGTTAATGTTTTAAATGTTAATGTTTTATATAATATATAATTGTTACCACTTATTGTTTTGTATAATGTGTTATTTCGACCCATAAATTTTTTTACAATGTAAATAAACGGGAACAAAGTTAATATTTTTATGTAAATTTTAATAATATACAACTATATCTAGATTTTGCCAAACTTATTATTATATTACTCATATTAAAAACAAATTTCATTCACTTTCGTTTTCTTGAATAAATTTCATCCTGATCTCTTTACCCCTAAGGATTGCTGCTTTAAACAGTTTACAGTACAGTTCAATAGCAACTGGTGTGTCATCATTCCCTGGTACTGGATATGTGATTAAGTTGGGGTTGCAATTGGTATCAACGATTCCTATTGTGGGTATTAACATTTTGGCGCTATCTCTCACTGCAGTGTGTTGACTGAGAATATTGTTTTGAGTATTTAAGAAAATACATAAGTCAGGTAACCTTGTAACTGCTCCAAATTGGTGGTTTGCATTTGTGAAGATTCCACCTCGCCAGAATCTTGTATGAGCGTATTCTCCAGACTCCTGTGCTGTTTTCTCAACTAATTGTGCATTCAAAGCATTCCTATTGAAGAAACAGATGATACCTCCTCTGTATGCAATATGAGCAGTGAAGTTTAAGGCTTTCCGAAGGTGTTCTGCGGTGATATCCAAGTCAAATATTAGATGTCCTAGCCTTGAACCATAGAGGTAAGGTATCATATTCTCATTCAAGGAACCTTCCATGTGGCCATAATGGACTCTTGCATCGAATAGGTCTTTTACAGTGAATAGATTATGAACTTGAAAATAATCTGGGTGTTCAAGAGGACTTTTCTTCACTACCACTGCATCTGAAATCAATATAAAGCTCGAATAAAGATAATGTAACAGGTATGTACAATGTAATGTAACATTTATCAATTTTAAATTATTTTCTTGTCATAAAGTAACAACCAAATACAGTAAAATTTGTGACATATATGAGAATATTATAACAGATTAGTTTTATCAACCCATAAGTCCCATAACACTACTACTGATAAATAGATTTGGATATACTCTAAGTGTAGAAGTGACATTTGTTTTTTATGTAAATAGAAATCAAACGAGTAGATGGCACATCTGATGGTTAATTTTCATCATCAACCATGGTTCGTAACACCACAGGCATCAGGATGAAAACCATATTCCACATTACAATAATTTACCTTCATTTGGTTTTCCATCAGGTTCCGGCTGCACTACAGTAGAGAACTTGATATTAGCTATGGCCCTTTTGGTTCTAGCACGTCCTGAAAATTTATATTAAAATTCTGTTTGTTATGACGTTACGAAATTTATAATGTATTTAAGTATTATAAATAGGAAAAGTTACAGCAGGTAAAATTAAAATACATATTATTATAAAATGTTTACCTAGATATCTGGCAAGCATGGTGTTGTCTTTCCAAGTAGTCTAACCCTGCAAATTGCGTTTACACAAAAGATTTCTATGGTATATTTTAGATCGATTATTGCAAGTTTAATAACAGCGAAAGTAATTTGTATATTACTTATTTATAATAACAATTATTTATTACTCATCTGATTAATTTAGATTAAAAATATTATTCAACTCCGACCGAACTCTCATAAATGCCTGTCAAAACCTGTCAATTTTGACATTATGTCATTAACACATGACTGTCAGGTGCGACCACAGAGTAAAGATACTTATGACCAAGAACTTTATAATTAACTGGATCCCAAGATTCGAAGAGGCATCTCAAGACGGATCATGTGACACTTAATTACTCATTTTGTCCATGTTATCTACAGTCCCACCTCTTCGAAGGCTAGTTGACAACTTTTTAATACGACACTAACTAGTATAGTTGTTGTAATATAAAGTTCTTGATCTCTACCTACTCTGTGGTAGTGATCTAGTGTTTAAGTACTCTGTGGTGATGATCTAGCGTTTAAGTACTCTGTGGTGGTGATTATCAGTGTCAGTTGCAGTCACAGAGTAGGTACTTTGTTATTTGGGTACAGTTGTCATTTGGGTGATCATCGTAATTTATTTTGATTATATTTGTTTTTAATTTTGGATTTTGTTGTAAGCGGTGTTTTTTAACGAATTTAGTAGGACACATTGCTACAAAAATGTCTAA
Organism: Thymelicus lineola; assembly: GCA_963932265.1. Classification (NCBI taxonomy): domain Eukaryota; kingdom Metazoa; phylum Arthropoda; class Insecta; order Lepidoptera; family Hesperiidae; genus Thymelicus; species Thymelicus lineola. The sequence goes on along the minus strand of OZ010695.1, from coordinate 6,548,251 downwards.
GAAAAAAATTGAAGACCTCGATTTATATGCAATTTTAGACCTGCGAATAACCGCTACTGAATCCGAGGTAAGCTAAAGTATTAACTATCACTATGTAATCCTTACATTATTATAAAAATAGATAGTGTGATTCCTGAGGAAGATTTAGATGTATAATTTTATTCATAATGGTTTTATAGAAATTGACCGAAATTCACGCGGGCGGAAGCCAGTAACTTGCATAATATGTATTAATATATAATAAATATTATTTATTTTGTGATCAGTTATGACATAACTGTGACTAACATTTATTTTCTCCAGATCAAAAAAGCATACCGTAAGAAAGCGTTGCAGTGCCATCCAGACAAAAATCCCGATGACCCAAAAGCTGCAGAGACGTTTCACGAGTTATCTCAAGCACTAGAAATATTAACAGATCCTTCCGCCCGAGCTGCTTACGACAGTGTTCTAAAGGGTAAAGAAGCGGCCAAGTTGCGCCACCAAGAGCTAGATTCAAAACGAAGAAAACTTAAAGAAGACCTTGAGAGACGTGAAAGAGAGGCACTCTCTGGAAAGGACAATCTTACAGCAGAACAAAAGTTAGCAGCTGAAATAGAAAGATTGCGAAAAGAAGGCAGTCGTCTTTTACAAGAAGAGCAAAAACGAATGAAGGAAGAACTTCAACATACAAAGTCACGGCTTAGTGAACCAGTCTGGCAATCCAGCCTCAATAGAATAAAAATCAAATGGCAAGCCGAGAAAGATGATCCAAATAATGGGGGATATAGTGAAGAACTCTTGAGGAAGTTCCTTAAAAAGTATGGGGACATTGTAGCGTTAATTATGTCCCCCAAGAAGAAGGGCAGTGCTTTAGTTGAATTTGCTACAAAAGAAGCATCAGAAATGGCTGTTGAAATAGAGAAAGGTAATTTTGAACAAATTATTAACTAGCATAATGATTAGCTAAAGTATTCATTTAATATTAATATTTTGTGTAGATAACACGGATAACTGGGTGGAATTTGTCTTTGGCATTTATTGATGACTGGGATATTCAACTGAAAATTTAAAGGTGCCATGCTGAATTTTTAGGGTGTGTTTTTTACATAGTCTGGTCTGAAAAGTAATTTTAGACTTTCATATGGCAAATGTAAATAAGAAATTTGAATCATTCCAAATGTTTGATTCATTATTTATATATTTCTCTTAATGACAAAATAAATTAGTTTTCAATTTGAGTAAAAATAACTTTTTAATGTTATTAAAGGGATTTTTTAATAATATTCTATTGTTTTCTACATCTAGGTCTGCCAGACAATCCTTTGGAGTTGAAATGGGTTAATGAGAAACCAGTACTTACACCACATCCAACTATATCAGGACCTACATTAATATCAGATAGAGATTACGAGTCACTTGTTTTGACTAAAATGCGCCAGGCAGCAGAAAGACAGAGGCTAATAGAAGAAATGATTAAAGAAGATCAAGAAGTTCCATAAAATAAAATAGTTTTGACTTAAACCTACTTTTATTTCTTCATCTTTACACATTATGAATGTCGCTTATTATTTAGTTCTTTCCATCATTTTTATACATATCTTCAATAGGTTTCCAGTCCTTTAAGAAATCCAAAACTTTTTTTCTTTGTGCTTCTCCAAACTCTCCTTGAGGATTCTTCCACAAACGATGATCTAAATCCAACATCCCACCAATGATTTGCTGAAATTTTTAAAAATCATTTTAATAACTATAAACTTAACCTTTTATGTTTTATTAATGAAATATCTTTTAACAAATACCTGTGCAAAATTTTCTGGAAACTCATTCCTATCTTCAATCACATGAGCAAATCCTGGTTCCATGCCAAAGTCCACCCAAAAATAGGGCAGCCCTTTTGGTATACCTTTTCTAATATTTTTCCCTTTTAATTCTATAACTTTTTTGTTCATAGACCATTCGGTCTCACATTCAAGCAGAGCTTTTTTAAAATATATAGGTGCTGTGTCCCCAACATCTCTAGGCAAAGGCACACAATTTATTGTCAGATGTGGGAATCTAAACAGTTTGTTGGCTATTTCAAAAAACACCACATCTTTATTTTGTTTATTGAATAAATGAGTAATCATTTTTCGGTATGACTGAAAGAAAAATTAGTATGAAAATAATAAAAGGACACAAATTAATTTCATTTGAGGACAATGGCAGTAGGCTAGATATGTAAAAATCCTTACCACCACGCCTTAGTAATGTTAGGGATAAACTGAGTGATACAGGTCCCAGAAACCAACAGTAGACCTGGAGGACTATTTTTAAGTGTTTGGTTGTATATTATAAGTCTTGTGATATGAGAGCTTACCATTATTTCGTCCCAAACATCTTCATCTACTGAAGTAACAGATGGATAGTGATGTATTGTACTTATGATACATTGTCCTTCAACTATAGATTTTCTCGAAGGTAGAGACAGATATACTTGATTACCACAGCTTATTATAAGGTGCTTTAACATGTTCTTAGAGTCAAAGCAATATCTACAGTTCTCTTCAGATCTTTCAAGCTTAAGGTTCTGCCTAACAGCATATTTGTCTTCACACTTCTTCTCTTTAACTCCACGTTTATTCTGTGAAATCTGCGCCTCAAACAAATCTTCAAGTGTATCTGGATCTTTGCATTTACTAGCGGCAGTAGCAAGCTGAACATCATTGACATGATTTGAGCCATATTTTTCTTGTTGAAACTGCAACATATAATATGTATATTACAAAGATATTAATGAAATTGTATTTATATTACCAATACTGGTATGTCTATACTAATATTATAAAGCTTTAAAAAGAGTTATTTTGGTTGGTTGAACACGACTAATCTTAGGAACTAGTGGTTTGAATTGAAAAATTCTTTTTGTGATAGATCATTTATCAAGTAAGGCTTTAGGTTTTATAATATCACGCTGCGACCAACAGGAGCAAAGCGTCAAAAGAAAATGTTGCAAAGAAAAATTATTCCTTTTGAGAGATTCTGTTGCGTGCGCTGCGTAAATAGTAAGTTACGCAAAAATCATGTACTATTGAATTGTTCCGGAGAGGGAGGGAGACGGAATTCAATGGTCTTTGATTTGTTAAACCTACCAAAACTATAAAAGTTAAAAGTAACAACAAAGTACATTCATTGGTTATCTTTGACTGATAAATTATCTTTGACTTTGAGTCTCACAAGGTACAAAGGTTGTTTGGCATTATATTTTAAAGCATGATACACAACATAAATATTAAAGATATTTCTCACCATCCTCGATATATCATATTTTTCATTTTCATCACTCGCAAAGTAATTTACTCTTTTATTAGAGTTATGAGTTTTAATTTTGCCTCTTCTATCAATTTTATCATGATAATCCATAACCGGTCGACTACTTCCTGAGGGTGTTGTTTGGATTAGTAACTGTGCTTGTCCTTCAGATACTTTTTGTATTTTATCATGATCAGGATTTTCTTTTCGGTATTTCTTAGCGGATTCCAACTTGGCTTTCAATTCATCCACCAGTTTTGTATCACCCATTATTTCTGCCTTTACAATCTTTGCTGCTAATTTGTTCATTTTTTCATCACTTAAGCAAATATTTTTTTTCACATCCTCATTTTGCTTTAAGGATTCTGTACTAATTTTATCGACTGTGCCTTTATAAATTGTTCTTTCATACTCCATAGAGTAATCATCATTTTTCTTCCAATTGTAAGATTTTCCATATGAATCATCATTTCTTTTTTTATCATGGCGTCCTGTAGAATCATGACTTGACCTGCTATGCCTAGAACTTGATCTATAATAATTATCGTCATCAGTTTTTGGTTTAATGAATGGGTTTGATTTTCTAAATTGATCTGATGTTTCTGGCACTCCAGTTCCACCATTTTTCCAGTAAGGATTGAGTTCTCTACTGCTGGTTGAAGGATTGTATGAATCTATTTGTTTCTTATCCTTTACTTCGCGATGAGCCTTAATATCATCCTTAGTAAAAGTTTTTAATGATCCACTCAATGACATCCAATCTTCGTGACTTGTGGAAGCACTTGATCTTTTTTCAACCTTCTTTTCAACCCACTTCTCCGATTCTGCGCTGCTAGAATCTGAAGACTGATAAAATTACACCCTATATGTTATAAAGAAGGAGCTAATTACTTGCATAATATTTAAATGTGTTACTCAGATCAATAAATACGATGTGTTAGGTATATCTGCTAAAGGTACTTACACATCGCCTCCTTTTTTTCTTCCTAGAGTGTTCTATAAGTCTTCTTCGTTCTTTTTCATCGTCCATGTCTATTTTCTATAACGAGGGATAACTTCTTCTGTTTGCAGTTTGCAATAATATAGGTAATTCTATAAATGCTTTGATAAATTGAAATAAGTACAATAGTACAATAATATTATAATTTGAGTTCGATAATTGTGTTTGCACTTTGCACGGTTAAATTTTTTTAGATATTTAATTTAAAAATAGTTTTACTTTATTCTTTTGTCAGAATAATAATAAATAATTAATAAAAGCGTAATTTCTACCACAGATGGCACAGATTCTACGCGAGAATCCGCGAGGCATAGATATAGAGAATCGAGATAATTATTGAGTGACAGATGTCCTGATGATTGACTCATTCATCATTTGTGATTCGTCTCCGGTCACATTTCACACGGTTAAACCACAGACACCTAAAAACACTGGACACGTAGTGATTAAGTACTTTGTGCACTGGATTCCAAGCTTCGAAGAAGTATCTGAAATCGGATCACGTGACATTGGATGACCATTTTTGACTAGGCTTGCCGAAAAAATATCGATACATCGATATTTTTAATTCAAAATATCGATAGTTTTAACCGATATCTTAATGCGATATATCGATACAAAAAATTCTATATCAAAAATTGTATCAAAATCAATATATAATTACATATTTTTATTAATTATAATTACCTACATAATTAAGTTAAATAAATTTCAATCAAAGCCGTAAAAGATAAAAATGAACGAAAAACTATATTGTCTATGGCTAGGCTGTATGGGCTTTTATTGCCTATCCTTAGAGTAATAATATATACTATAGAGCGCGAGCAACGAAGTGGGAACAGTAGGCACGGGTGAGAACAACACGACGTTCCCGCCGCGAGCGCTTGTAGTCGTAATTGAATGCTAGCGGTGTGCGGTTCTAGAGAGATTTTTAAATATTTACCTATCAAAATGGTCAAATGTGCAGTCCCATCTTGCAAAAACGATAGTAGGAAACACACAAAATTGAAATCCAGTATCACATATCATCGGTAAGTTGATTTTTGTATTTATTTTTATGAAAACATATCTCGCATCGCGGGGTGAGGGGCGGGCAAGCACAAGACCGCCCGCGCACCGCGCTCACCCACGCTCCCGTAGCGCTCCCCACGCGAGACTCTAGTGATGTACGTGACTAACGCTGTAGTCGATATTTAATATACTTTGTATGGAACGGATTTTGCCGATGCGATTATTGCCATAAATTATTGGCTATACCGATATCAAATGATCCTAACTGCTAGAGGATAAAAAGAGGTTTGCCTAATCTCTAAACAGCAAATAAGAGTGTAAAAATAAAATGAATTATATTTTATTTATTAAAAAAAAATTAATATTTATCAAAGGAAGTATCAATTTGCTACATAACGTCATTATTTTTTAAAAGCAAAGATTATTTGAATTATTTGCAGACGAACTGTAAATCATTTAGTATGAGGCAGCATTGAAAAAGACGTTTTTCTAAGACTTTTTTCGATAACGGTATCGGTTGATATATAACGGCCGATGTATCAGCATTAATATCGGTATCGTTATCTCTAGCGTAAACGTAAATTATGGAATGTTATATAATAATATCACGTCTAAACTGCTTATTCATTTATTTAATTGAGTCTATGTCTATATTTTCTTCGGTTGTTTGTACCATAAAAATTTACTATCTAAATAACAAGAATACTCGTGCAAAACTAAAAAACTGAGTGACTTTCGTATTTTAAATAACCAACAATATAGATCACACTCATAGCCCCACCACTAGGAGAATCTGGTATTGTGGGTGCCATTGGTATAACTAATGTACTGTAGTACAACAAATGGTGTAATAAGTACCTGGGCAAATGAGCTTGCTTATGTGAAAATAGAGAAAACGAATTTTCCCAGATATGAGACCTAGCTAGATCGGTTAGTTGCCCTCGTAAACCATTACATTGCAAAATCGAAATCGTTAGTACTGTTATCGAGAAAGTGATTAGAAACAAATATACAAATAAACATACATATTTATACAAAAAAATCTCGTTTAATAGTAGGAAATAAGATAACTTATCGAAATAACTTATCGATACCTCGTTGCCGATCGGCACGTAATTGATACATCCCTATATGTCATACACGCATCGATATACGTATCTATAGATCATCTGCCTACGATGCGTACGATGCCGTTTGTGTAATACTCGCGCTCTATAGTATATATTATTACTCTAAGTGCCTATCCTTCACGGTCGCTATCTATTTTTTTTATTTTGTATCATAGAAAGAAATACTGATATAAATACCTTGTTTTTTATTAAGAATTTCCACATTAAAATAATATACAATTTATATAAAAATTACTATTGACATTATTAGGGCATCAGAAATAAGCGACTTGTGAACAATATTATAGGTATTTAATAAAATAAATATGTGCTGACTTTTACATTCTCAATCAAGTTCTCAATCTCTCGTTCGTTCTCAAGTTGTACATCTTCGTTTTGTCGATTCTATTTAGTTGCCTATACAAACATAATTTATAGACACCAGCTCACGGAGCTTCGTTTATCTCAACAGACATTACTGAGCTAGGCTGAACTAAAAGTATTATTATTTTAAAACCGCATTTTTAAAAAATATAGGACCGATATATCTTATATTTTTTTTTCGATATATCGTAGTCGATATTGATATTTTCAGAAATATCGATACATCGATATATCGATTTTTTTTTCACTTCCGACATCCCTATTTTTGACCAATCAGTCCTATTTTGATAACCAATATGTTTTCTATTGATAAATTTATATTTTTTCTGGTGGTAAAGAAGTGTATATAAAATAATACATTTTACTATATTTTTTTTAAATCGTCTTCCAGTATTGATAACAGCTGATTATTTTCGTATAGGGTGATAATTAAATTAACCAATATTATTTATTACTGTACATTTCTTTTATTTTAAGAACACCGCACTTATAAAATAACCTTCTTTCCGTTTATGTAATAACAAATAAAAATTTTATAAATGATTCATTAAGTGTAAATTTATAGCTTGTTTAAGTGCCTAACAAAATAAATCTTTCTTTCTTTCTTTCTGGCGTAGTCGGGTAAATTACGTCATCCGTCATCCGTATTCTTTGCCGATGACACCGCCCTTTACCTTAAAGGACGGGTGATGTCGTCAGTTCTTACCAGAGTCCAAAACTCGGTTAACGAGTTAGGAGACTGGTTCAAGAAATGGCGCATCGAAGTCAATGCAGACAAAAGTGCCGCAATCCGCTTCTCGCACAAGCAACGACGCTTGAGCGATCCCCCCATCCGCTTCGCGGGAACACCCGTCCCTTGGAGGACACAAACAAAATATCTAGGTATAACACTAGACTCTAGACTCACCTTTAGGCCCCATATCAACAAGGTGACTAGTACAGCCCGTTATTATATGAGCCGACTCAACGTTATGTTGGGAAGGAAAAGTAAAATGTCCCTCAGGAACAAGCGAACGCTCTTCAAGGTTTGCATTCGACCGGTACTACTCTATGCCGCCCCTGTATTCGCACATGCGGCTCCCAATATAGTCCATAAACTACAGGTAGTCCAGAATCTATTCTGTCGAAAAGCGACCGGCGCACACTGGTGCGTTCGGAACGCCGATCTCCACCGAGACTTAGAGCTCGACACAATACAACAAGTCATGAAAAACTTCTCTGAGAGATTCTTCAAATCCTCAGAAACACACTCCAACCCCATGATTAGGGAATCAGCGGACTACACCGCCCCCTCCCTCACCGGCCATCAAATACGAAGGCCGCGCAATGTCCTCACGGACCCACCCAATAAGCTCTCGTCTGACCTGGAAAGCCTCCTGGCCGCCTCCAAGGAAAAAGACGACTCGATCACAGATAGTGCTCATCCAAATGATGGCACAAGTAACCTTCCTTCGACAACACAAAGTGTAGTCACCCAGCGGACGCTCCCTAGGGAGCACCGCTAGCGCTCCGTCTCTTCAAGCGGAGTCGCTTCCGATGAAGGCTTAAAGGTCGTATGACCAAAGCCATTTCAGGCAGTTTTTAGTTTTAGTCTTCAGGTACCTCCACTATCCAGTTAGACTTTGATATCCATGGTCAGTACTTTACTTCACAGAGTACTTAAACACTATGCTGTACTTTTTGGTACTTTACTTTCCAATGATTAACTAGCTAGTCTGTGGTATTATACAATAAATAAATTAAATCAAAATTAAATAATTCTAATTTGTCACTTTTGTAAAAAAATGTTTTACAAAATTTAATTTAATTATTTTTTGTTGTAAATGTATTATGTAACAGAAATGAACAGACGGCAAAGGAAATTGTAATTAGTTAACACAAACAAGTGGTTCGTGTCCGTTTCTGTTTCCGCAGAGAACGTAATGAAACTTGTTTTAATTTGTGTAAAAAGTGAAATCTTTCCTTTGACTGTACTTTAAACGATTACTTATTAGTTAGTTACATGTTGATTATGAGTTGTTCACCATCATAATAGCAAATAAGAGTGATTACAATTATATCGGGTCTTCAATCAATCAATAAATAATAAAACGGTAAGTAATGCATGTTTTCACATTGAATATTTACGTTTATTATTGAAGGGAAGTATTTAGTTTACTTACGACGTATCACGCATGAAACCCTGGTTAAATAAAATTGTTTTTGACAAGATTTTCTTTATAGTACACTTAATCAAATGTGCCTAAAAGTATATTTTGGTAAAGAATGTTGTGTGAATCATCTTTGGTATGTCAAGTGTGTTGTTGTATTTATATGAACACATTTCCTTAAAACACAATTTAATAGCTATTAAAGTTAATTTAAACATTGTTTTCAGGTATACCATTGCTACTACAACGTCTATAACTCACAGTATGTTTTCAAAGAAAAAGAAGAAGCCTCTAATCTCTCCACCAAGCAACTTTGAGCATAGAGTTCACACAGGGTTTGACAAAAGAGAGGGCAAATTTGTGGGATTGCCACTGCAATGGGCTTCACTTGTTGGAAACAACCAGGTATACCTGAGTATAATTTTGTAATCTGTTTTTTGGCAGTTATTTAGTAAACAATCTTAGTGTCTTTTTTGTTGTAGTTTGTATTTAAAAATAGGCAAGCACAAAAAAGAACTTAAAACTAAACTTTAATTGAATATTAAATTAACTTATGTTATCTATGAATTATATATTTAAGCTATTAAAAATTGATTTAAATGGTTTTAAATTGAAATTTTAATCATTTCCTTTACACTTTCAGATATTAAAATCGACTAATAGACCTTTGCCATTAGTAGATCCCTCTGAAATTACACCTACTGAAATATTGGACCTGAAAACGATTGTCCGAGGGGATCATAGATCAGCTTCAGTGGCATCAGTAGCATCAGTCTCTCGGCCTGTGTCAACAAACCCAACACAGCAACCAGTTCAAAATGGCGTGGTTTTACCAAAAACATCCAATGTTGCACGGTCTAACTCATTGAGGAGTACAAGCCCTCCACGTATTAGGAGAGATTTCCGGAATCAACCGAATATACCTCCCTCTGTACCTGAAGAGTCACCGCCTGTGCCTCCTGCTCCTCAGCAGTACCCGAGCCTGCGTAGGGATCAGAGCAACTATACCTTGAATAAACCGATCACTGAGTCTCCAGTGGAATGGTCTCAACATGCCCATGAAGCCACAGTCAGATCGATCACTGACACAAATGATAACCAGCAAGCGACAATTACTTATCAAAACATCCAGAATGCCAATGTGCCTTATCAACACAACCATCCTCCGCAAACTCTCTCGCATGTACCTCAACATGGCTTGAATGGAAACAATGTTAACATGGGTATGAAATTGTACTTAATATCATTAGCACTAATATTATTATTATCTTCTGCTTTTCTTTCAGAGTTTCAATAAGAATGTGTATAGTTCTGTTTAAATTGGTCACTGCAATTATATCCTTAAAGATAAATTGGGGTTATCAATAGAGATATGTTATTTTTGAGGTCTCAATAGTATTTACTTTTGGCCTAAGATTAATGTTGCTTTTATTACTTGAATGTGATACAGACATGAATAACGTATCATCAGTTATCTAATAGTCATATTTAGAGTGTATTTAATAATATTTTATGTTAAATCAGAGCAACATAATATAGTGAAGTATATTTTATTTAATATTTACTTGGAGATTAATACCTGTATAATACAAGTTTAGTTGGATTCACTCTTAATGTGGTAATAAAGAAACTGATGTTCACTATAAATGGGTAACTTTGTTCTGAAAACATAACAAGTAACAACAATAATTCTTTATGTTGCTGCTTGTAAGATAATAGCAATGATACTGAACAGATTGTAAAGATTTCATATTTTAATCCTACACTTTTTAGTATTAAAATGTAATTATTGTATATTTGCTAGAGAATAGTTTCACAAGGTTATTTATTATCATAAATCAATATTTAAGATACATAATATCAATTTCATATTTCACAATAGCAAAGCAATATACCCATGAGGTTGATTGACTTGTATGGTCTATTGAACAATGAGGCAACTATTTAATATTCTAAACATGCACTAACAACAAACCAAGAATGTTGCTAACCTATTTATGTACAGATGTGTATAAAAGAACATTGACACCAATATCATTTATCCATGGGGTACATTGGTTACCATTCAAGACTGCCATTGAAAGGGTCCTGGGTTTAAACTCCGGATTCAAATCCTAGTTCAAATTTCTGTTCTCAGTCGGTGTGTATTCCTGTCTCTGTGTGTCCATGTCATTTAAGACAGAAAATCGTAGTGTGGGGCTATGAGTTAGCGCTATTAAATATTTAAAAGCAATATTTTTTTTCTGGGACAGGCGATGCTTATTCTACCACGCGTCACCCGCATGGAGTGCCGCCCGGAGCCCCTCATCTTCCACTAGCAGCCTCCAAGCATGAACTCCGCCTAACACATGAACAGGTTACATTTATTAAAGTTTAATACTTATTGCTACCTTTTACCTTACGAGAGAGGATGTTCAAAGTTTGTGTCAAATGATCTCTAATTAGTGTGGTCTGTATGTGTGTTTTGTGAGTCTGAGATAGTCTAGTTGGTTTGAACGTTGATTTCCTGACTGCGGAGGACTTGTTCAAATACATTACGCATTTCTAATTTTCAAATTCAAAAGTTTTGTGAAACATTGAGATAATTTTTGAATCTGAATGGTAAAAGACTTGGTATTGTGAAAGAAAACATAATTAAAGGATAATCGTTCACAAATGTTTCTGAAGTCTGCCAAAATCGGCATAGGAGCAGTTGATCCACCGAAAGGTAAATGGTCATCCGTGGATCGCGTCACTGTTGCGTTGTCAGCCAAGAAACAAAAAAAAAATTGCGAGTGTCCTGGGGTTTACTCCTTATGAACGATTATAAAAGATATAGATTAGTAAATGAGGGTAAATGAATGCATTTTTTATATTACTGAAAGCATGCTTGATACATTTATTTATTTATATTAGTTATTTAATTTAACGTGACATTTTTGTTTACACAAATTACAATAATAATACGAGTATTCTATGTTACGAATTATAAACATAACGCATAATGTAACGGGGAGAAAGTTTGATTTTACTCCTCATAAATTTTCATACCGCAGACTTAAATATGAAAATCGATTCTAAAGGAGTAATAACATACAAGCAGTGATAGCCTTTTGGCTTCAACGTTGCCAGTACCCCTATGTCCTGTACCCCTCACATTGTGAGAGGGTATCCAAGCCCAACAGTGGGACAAATATGGGTTGTGAGTGTAACTGACTCTATACGTCCAGTTCCGCGCGGCTCTCCGGCTGGTGGTGAGTGAGGGTGACCCCCGGGAGACGCTGACCGGCTTCAGCAAGATCGGTGAGGGCAGCACGGGCGTGGTGTGCGCCGCCACCGACCTGCGCTCGCGGCAACGCGTCGCCGTCAAGATGATGAACCTGCGGAAACAGCAGCGACGGGAGCTGCTGTTTAATGAAGTTGTGAGTATTGGTTGATTATAATTACCAAGAATGGTTGGAGACCCCGCCTCTTGAGGAGATGGATGCCAATAAACTCTAATCGAAAAATCAATGACCTCTGGCCACTACCGAGCAATAGAGGCCCCGCCCTTGAGGAGGCGAATGCCATCGAACTCTGAATAGGAAAGTCAATGACCTCTATAAAATCGTCGCTTTAAAAGTACAGCTTGGAGAAAATTATTAACTTTTATTTTAATAAAATTAACACATTTTTATTATTATTTAAATTACGTACATTAAATTAATATTGTTTAATTTTTTTATTTAACTTTACTGTTCAATTTAAGTTAACGTTTTTAAGCGACAGTTTAGAAAGTGAATGACCTTGGTTATTGACTTTCCTATTAAGAGTTTAATGGCATATCACTTAAACTTAATTTCACGGGTCCTAGTTGTAAGTGCCCGGCTCCCTTTGTCTGAAAACCGAATGATTATCAGCTTAAAATATATACGAATATTTTCCATACAGGTAATAATGCGCGACTACCCTCATCCCAACATCGTTCAGATGCATGCCTCCTATTTAGTTGGCGACGAATTGTGGGTAGTGATGGAGTATATGGCGGGCGCGTCTCTCACGCAGATAGTGACCCGCTCGCGCATGGACCCCGAACAGATTGCCACTGTATGCAAGCAGTGTCTCAAGGTATGATGGTTACAGCTATACTTGTGGTTTTGTTGGTAGAGAGTTTGTGTATTGGATTTATATTTGTATCATATCGTATTGTAATATAATAAGGGTATTTAAAACTCAATTAAGATATTGTTAAGGTGGGTTTTTCATTCTATCAAACATTATTCATTTTCTTACCATAATATTAATTAGGTAAGTCTGTCTAAATCTTGTCTTGGCAATGCTTAATAATATCTTGGGTTGCGGTTTATAATCGTTGATTCGTCATGTCTGGTTTAACAATATTTACTTTAGTTTACAGTGAAATAGCACAATGGTTACCGGAGATTAATACCAGAGTTTAATAATTCAAGGCAATTACTCTGGTAGTACTGTCTTTGGTCGCATCCGCCCTAAGTATGTCAATACAATTTTCAGGCTTTGGCGTTCCTTCACGGACAAGGTGTAATACACAGGGACATCAAGTCCGATTCTATTCTTATGACAGAGGACGGGCGAGTGAAGTTGTCCGATTTTGGATTTTGCGCCCAAGTCTCACAGGTAAGGTCTTATTTTTATAAACAAATTGAACTTTTAGTGATAGATACTAGTAGAATGTGGCCCCCAATTATGGTTGCCACCTTTTTTGAAGGTAAAATAGTATTTTTTTTTCAAAACATTTGGCAAATTCAAGGAAAAAAATAGTACACATTTATTTTTAGTGCTTATTTTATTTTAGGAACTACCAAAAAGGAAGTCCTTGGTAGGAACACCATACTGGATGTCACCTGAAGTTATTTCCAGACTGCCTTACGGTCCTGAAGTGGATGTGTGGTCTCTTGGCATCATGTTGATTGAGATGGTTGACGGTGAACCACCTTTCTTCAATGAACCGCCGTTGCAGGTAAGAAGTCACTTTACTGAATCACACTGTTAAGTATAATTATTTATGTATGTGAATATTCTTATCTGTGATTTAGGTAGAGTCTAAAAAAGATTATTTTACGAATTGTAGGTACATGTTAAATACGTGCAATTAATTATCATTTAGGTAGGTTTATTTCATAAACATCTAATGTCATCGGCTGCCCCCAGGCAACACCACCTCAGCCGGGGTGAGATCTCCCTTTAACAAATAAATCTCAAACCTTGTTTAGAAATTATTTTAAACAAATGACTGTCAGTATACGCTAGTTAAGTAATCACGCTACTGTCATTCAGGCAGTTTTGAAACAAGTGATTGTCATAAACAAAAGACGATCCTACACAATGTTCAAACAAGTGAACAGTGCCGACCCGCGTGGCGCAATGGTTACCATGCCGGATCACCGCGCCAAGGGTCCTGGGTTCGATTCCCAGCGAGACAGAAATTTGAATGACGAGTTTGAATTTCTGTTCTCGGTCTTGGTGTGAATGATCTTGTCTTGTGTGTTGTCCATAGCACCCACGACACAGACATTGATAGCCTTTAAGTGAGGCCGTCTAGCTGTGTACTATTATGGTTTTAGTAGTGCCATCCCTTTTACATACTTTACCAATGTAATAGTGATTGGTGTAGTGAAACAAAAGATAAACGTGTGTGTGTTGTAGCTCGGTCGGAACAGATTTTTTGGTTGATTTGTAAGGGCATAACGTATCTATAGTTTAATATCATTGGTGTGTGTGTGTGCCAGGCAATGCGTCGTATCCGCGACATGCCGCCGCCCCGGCCGCGCGGCGCGGCGCGCTGCCCGCCGGACCTGCTGTCGTTCCTAGAGTGCGCGCTGGTGCGGGACCCGGCGCAGCGGCGGCCGGCCGCGCGGCTGCTGCACCACCCCTTCCTGCGGCGCGCCGGCCCGCCCGCGCTGCTCGTGCCGCTCATGACGCAACATACACAGCATACGCAGCATAGACATCCGCAGTGACCGGTGAGTGACACGCTTGTAATTTGCTTTTTTTTTATGGAAACAGCCGGCAAATGAGCTGACGATCCACCTGATGGTAAGTGGCTATCGCCGCCCATGAACATCAGCAACACCAAAGGCATCACTGATGCGTTGCCGGCCAAGAAATAAAGAAGAAAAAGAAAGAAAAAACTGGCTCTCAAGACCCCAGCCGGAACACGACGAGTCGTTTGGCGGCTGACTCATGCTCGAGGGTGGTAGCTATTCAGGCGAACCCCTGGAGAAATAATAATAGTAATAATGGTATTAATTAACAATTAAAATCAATACTACCAATATAATCCCTCCGAGGGCCCTACAACCAGTGGGCCGGATTTAGTCGCCTCTTACGACACCCATCCGGCGTGGGATTGGGGTTAGTATTCTAAGCCGCCCCAATACGGCATAATTAATATAAATTTATGTTTAAAGTATTAATGGTAACATTTAAACACCTAAAATATTATTATTTAATCGAAATGAATGACAATAAATTAAATGTCATTAATTTAAAATGTTAAAAATAGTACTCACTGTCACGTGACTTCAAACGCCATTTTGAGAATATGACGTCATTGTCCTTATTTTATAAGCAAATTCAACAAACTTCATTATACCGCTTGTATTGAATATTGGTTAGTGACGTCACATGACGTTTTTGGTAGGAAGTTTGGTATTGATTTTTGTTTATCAATTTTTGTTTTTAAATTGAACATTATTATTTTTATAATATTTTTTTCGTGAACATTGAGGTTCTGTCTATAAAAAAATTGAATCCTAAAATTAATCAACATCCCTATTACGATAAGCTCAAAGCGGCTGTTTTCAATAATCTACGTGGACATTATCTCGGGATAAGTTAATAGGTAAGTAATAACAGTAATACTGCCATTTTCAATGATCTATCTATGCATAATCTTTGGATAACTTAGCAGATCAAATATTATCAAACACTATGCGTTTTAGGCAGTTTCTTGGACTATGGACTATTATATCTAAGACAGAATGGCCGTCTGTAATGTATAATGTATTATTCTTCTCGAAAGTTACTAAATTATTTTCTGTATGAGCAGGGCAAGTGAAACGACGTACGCGCCTCGTACCGACACCAGTGATGTCACGAACAACTCCCACCCGCCGCATCGACCCTCGTGACGTCACATCGCCAATGACGTAAGATACTTTTTCCCGCCCTTCATGTGTGACATCTGTCAATGTCATTTAGAAACATTTCATCTGCCATGGGCTAGTTTTAGTACAGTAAATTGAATCGGGCATTTCAGGGAGGATGCAATTTTTTTTATTTATTTAATAAAAGACGTCACCGTGATTTTTAATTCGATTTATTAAATAAATAAATGCAACCTCCCTGTAATGCTTCGTTGGAATTTAATTTTGCCATGATTTACTGTACTATTTAGCTTAAATCAATAACGGTTGCTAAAATAAAATAAGCCTGTTTAAAATAAGTTAAGCTAAAGCTAGAATATTGGGGCGGAAATATTTATTAACCTTTGCCCAAGTTGTGCCACTTAAATACCTGCCTCTTTAACATACATCAGCAAGTACATGACAATTTAAACCTAACTTATTAAAAATAAACATTACTTAAACACTTAAACAAACAAATACTTAAACTTATTAATACTTAATTAATTATGAAACTTCTTTATTTGTCATAATATTTTTGTAAAGACTGGTAGAATTCCTTAATGAGGTTCAAAAAATGATATTATTCGTACATAACAATAAAATTGGCAGCTGTTAATAAGGTTGTGATGAATGCGTCTTTTAGACTAAACAATAACGATTAGAATTTTACACTTTCCTTTGATTTTTGTTTAATCAGTAAAGCATAGTACATGCTATCAGTGCCGGCGTTAGAGCCACTGACGCCCTAGCCAAGAATATTGTGGCGCCCACATAAGTAAATAAAACTCGAGCTTTTTTTGTTTGAAAAGTTTTTTCTGAATCAATAGGAACGTTTAATAAGAATTTTATTTTCCTTTTTTTTGCTCCTCATCCCAAATGTGGCGACCTAGGCCGTTGCGCAACCTTGCCCCCCTCCCCCCGCCTAACGCCAGCTCTGCATACTATTATACCCAGTGTTTGTCTACATCTTCTATCAATTGTGTAATAATGTCTTGGTATTTTTTAATCATATACATTCCTGTCGTAAATGACTTCCACAAACATTCTATTTTCTGTAGCATACATTTATTATTGTTGAAATTATTTATCTTGTTTTACAAAAGAATGTTGTTTTTACACATTTGTTGAAATATAATCGAGTACTTTTTATTATATACTTAATTAATAATAATGGTCTAAAATACTAATAATATACATTATTAAAATTTAAAAATCAATTGTCCCCGTCCATTTCGTGTGTTCTAATATTTACAACTCTATAGTACAAGTAAATTTTACAAAATGAAATGATAAAATCATTGTTTTACACTTAATATTAAAATTTGTTAACTTAAATGTTTGAATTGTTGTGTAAAATGCAGCATAAAAGTTGTAAAATTGAACATTTGATTCGATGTTGTAATACTGAACCTGATAATTAATAAATCGTTATTTGTAAGTGAAGATTAGTGCCTATGAAATTAAAAATATTATTATTAATCAGTATTATAAAAACAAATACTAATTATGTACTTATACAAAGCTGTATGAATGGAGTTTCTTATTATTATGGTACTCAAATTATATACACGTACTTTTTTGACAAGAACACTAAGTAAAGACTAATTATAACGTTTTTAATCTTGTTATTGGATCATAAAATCAACCTGTTGATGTATCGACAGTTAATCGTGAACATTTTAAATGCAACGGGTATTACGATTTGTATTTTTGTTGCCAGTCTCTTCGTGACCACGAATCATATAACCGGGTATATATAATATTATAAAATAAAAATCGAAGAGAAATAAGAGTACAGGTTTGCATTTAAATTTAGTGGCCGCGATGAGATAAGTTTAAAATCTTGTCGTACAAAAAATTACTGATGCTATTTTACTGATAACAAAATTATGAGAATATATCGCCATTATTTTAGATTAATTATAGTAAAGGTACCGAGACATCCCGAGGGACAGATTTAAAATGAAATGAAGCATCACGCATCGTATTTTAATCATGTTTGCCATATAATGTAAGATTACTCGATAAACCGAGTAATAAAATCGATTACAATGCGTCACAGAAATAGCTACAAGAAAGCCTTTCATAACGAGCCTAACATTTGCTAGAAACGATGTTTGAAGTGGAGTAAATGCAAGACGTATGTTATGTAGTTTTGAAAAGTTTAACTACTGTCAGCGGTGCCCAGGATTTATCATTATTAGCCTAGTTAAGTGCCTCGTAATGTCTCTTGATTTAAGAGCCAGTGTAGACAGAAAGAGTTCAGCCGTTCTGAGTTCTTCGTTCTGCGTTCCGACGTTCTTTGTAACGTTTTCAACTCTATAGCACCGCACAGACAGCACGCAGTTAGACCGCGTAGGTCAGATAACACTTCGCACCTTCGGTGTAACAAACACACAACAGCTCATTTTGTAATTTTACAGGAGACGAATTTTAAGATTTTTTTTTCGCATTTATTTCCATATTACTGTATTACTATAACTATAATATAACTATAGCTGTAGTAGGTTAAAAATATTGTATTATACTATTAATTGTTTATAGTTTTTGCTACAGTATCACGTTAAATGCTTATTTTCATAGACAATTTGGCATACTTAACTCAATTTTACAGTTTTGGCTATTTGTGACTTCGTTGTACCGAAGGTGCGACTTGCTTCTGTTCCCAGAATTACAAAGAACACGGAATGCAGAATGAAGAACTCGGAATGGCTGAAGTCTTTCTGTCTGCACGGGCTTTAAATGTTCTTGCAGAATTTGTACTTACACATTATTTATTACCATTACTTCCCATTATTTAATATAGAATTAGTATATGATTATCATAACTATGTGCATTCCAAAAATCAAAATATTTCCATTGTACTGTTTATAACTAGTTATTTTTTAATATTGTCACAATTTTAAACTTGTGACCGACGACGTATTTAACTAAATGTGTATTGTTTATATTTTTCAATATCATGTAATTTGTAATTGTAACTGATGTTCAGCCGGATCAGTAATATGGTGAAGATATGAGAGTGACTGGACTGAACGGTATGAAATTAAGTAGTTTTGTAGTCTTCAGTTAGTTATCCAATGTATATTTTGTTGGCATACTTTTATATCCTATAGATCCGCCTCCAAGTAAGACTAAAAAAGTCATGAGCGCTAAATATATTAGTTAAACATTTATACCTTCCATATAAAGATGAAATTACCCCTTCCACATACACAGTAATAGTTATTGAAAACAAACTGTGCACATATACCTATTTAATTCTTAATATGTCCTACATGCATATTGTACTTAGTTTTTAGTTTGAAATCTGTAATTAGTGCTATTGCCTTCAAATTATATTCACTAAGTTTAGGTGATAACATTAACTTTTGTTGCCTTAAATAGAATAAGTGCCTTAATTCAGTCTTAATAAGTATTATTGTTCTATGCATGTTATACTCAATTGTTATTTATAATTTTGTGAAACAATTATTTTAAAAATAGAAATGTTGTCATCACAATGTACTAGAATCGTGTGACCGGATAATTTTGTAATTTATTCCAATCAATTCTGTTAAGGTATATGCCAAATATATTGTAATAATCACATTGTTAATAAGAACTGTTATAAAATATAGATTCTAAACCAATTTCTCGTGTTATTTAACATTTTTTTTGCTATCAGTCCTCATGTTTCTGGTCCAAAACCTAGTAAGTATTATAGGATTTCTTGACAGTGCGGCGCCTGTATTTTTTATGTACCTAGTCTACAGATCTAGTCTACCAATCCGCACTTGGCCAGCGTGGTAGACTATGGCCTGTACCCCTCACATTGTGAGAGGAGACCCCGAGCCCAGCAGTGGGACAATTATGGGTTGTTGCTTTGCTTTTAGTCTACAGACGAGCGGACGATCCACCTGATGGTAAGGTCAAGGCATCATGGATGGATGGTCGTGGCACACATCAACTCGGAAAGGGATCGTCACCGGATCGCCACGCCGTCAACCTAACGTAAGCGCGTTACCAACCGACCGACCGTTGATGGAATGAATGACAGCAGTTCGCCGACGCAGCGGTAGCCGCGGCGCGGGGCGTGCACGAGGAAACGGAACGTCGAAGGATACCGTACGGTGAGACGTAAGCGCGGGTACGGCAAGTCGTCCACGCACCGTACCGCGGTTCGTGAGCTTGTCTCGAGGCGAGGCAATTACGTTACGAATCCGATAAGTGTGCTTTACAGTAGGGAGTTTCATACAAAGAATACTGACATGCAAGAGTTGATACGTTTACGAGTTGATATGTGTGCTACGACCATAAGAAAGAGGGAGAAAGATAGAGTTAAAATAAACAGAACTGGCCATTGTTATTTATAACGACAACTCTGTAACCTAGTTGGTAGCGATCCTGCCTGCGAAGCCCATTGTGGGTTGGATTCCGGGCTAGGGCAGATGTTTATGTGATAGATAAATATTTGTACTCGGGTCATGGGTGTTATTGTGATGTGTTATAATGTGTCGACTATGCGACACAGATTACACGGGGGTATGAGTGTGTAAGCGTTATTATTATTATTATACCGGTGACGGAGAGAATAAAACAAAATATACTACATTATATTTAATTTAATGATTTATTAATTCAACGCTGCAGAATTACATAAGATAAACTGGACATAATAATATAACTTATTTGTAAAACTCGTATTCGCTTTCATCTTTCTTGATGTTGTTCTTGTAGCCCTTTTCGAAATCTTTAGGTAGGACGATGTATCTGTAAAGATTAATGTTAATTGTTATTAAAATGTATGACGATAACAAAGTTTAGTATATATGACCATTTATTTGTTTTGATTTAGAAAAGTAATTTGCGGAAAAAAACAGAAAAGTTAATATAAATTCAGAGACCCCCTCTGCGGAAAAAATTCCGTTAGTGTCAAAGGGTTTCTTCATAGTTTGTTTAATGTTTATGTTTATTTTTGAGCGTTTGTAATGCAAATTTATTACTAAAAAAATATTAGCTTTCTGCACTTTTCTACGTAAACCTTAAAACACGCATACACGTCACACGGTGATATCAGGCCAACCTGAATCACGCTATCGAAGTTTCTACGATCGCTGGCATATATAAAACGCTACGACACGACAAAAACAGTCGGGGCTCGGCCGCCGCCCAGGCAACATTACCTCGCCTGGTGGGGATCTCCCTTTGGCTTCAACCCATTAATGGCCCACTACTGGGCACGGGTCTCTCCTCTTGAGGAGGCCTAGAGCATACTCCACCACGCTGCTCCAGTGCGGATTGGTGGAGGGGTTAGTGGCCAACCCGAGTGTCGGAAGTTTTCAAACCGCCCGAGGGCCTCCGACAGGACTTAACGACTGTTAACATGTGATAACAACCGGGACGGCTTTACGTGCCCTCCGAAGCACGGAAACGCTCAAGAATTTTTTGCCACTAGCGGTCACCCATCCAACTACCGACCACGCCCGCTGTTGCTAAACTTTGTCGATCACTTAAGATCGACACAAGCCGCAGGGCTATGAGCGCTTCAATCGATCTCCCTTTACCAAACCACAATCCCATCTGATGGTAAGTGGAGATGTTCCACGATGGTGAGAGCACTAATTGAACATCTTTTTTCTATTAGAATGAATGTGTGACCTGTTCTCCCTGACGGCATGCATGCCGGCCTCCTGACAGATGGCGTTGATGTCGGCGCCGGAGACGCGGTCGGGGCGCGCCACGAACTCCTCAAGATCCACCTCCTCCGATAGGTTCATCTTCGCCGTGATCGTCGAGAAGATCAGACGCTTCTGACGCCTGATAATATAAAAACGCAAATAATTATAGACGTAATAAATAATTGAGATATCACAACACCAAAATACAAACCTTTGTAATCAATTATCTGGCACATAAATGTAGAATCTACTCTGCTACAATACCGAGCCAGAGTTATTTTCTTTAGTGGACAGGAGATCGTCTACAAGTCATCATATAAAACAAAAAGAACACTACTCAACTTCATCCAAATATGCTACTCCATTGCAATCCAGTGGATGTAAATCGTAGAAAGATCAATGATATCATTCGATAAATGTTGATTAGGGTAATCTATACTAATAATAAAGAGGAAAGATTTGATTGTTTGCATTGAATAGGCTCCGAAACTACTGAACCGATTTGAAAAATTTTTACACTGTTGAAAAGCTACACTATCCCCGAGTAACATAGGCTATATTACATTTTCAAAAAAATTAGGGATCCTTAATAAAACTCCAATAATGTAACCCAAGGTGTAAAAAATAAAGAAAACCGAAGCAAAGCGAGGGCGGTTACTCGTTTTAAATATCCTTGTTATTGACCAAATGCAATCTTTCCGTTTTACATTGAAATCGTCTAAGTACATATAAGTTTGCTATTTAACCCACCGGTCTGGAAGTGGGAACTCAATTTTTCTGTCCAGACGACCCGGCCGGAGTAGAGCAGGGTCTAAAGTGTCGGCACGATTTGTGGCCATAATAACCTGAAAATATGTATAGTAATCACAATAATGTAATTAATACCTACATTATAATTACACATAATTAACAAAGAAAAGGTTAAGAAGGCTTTTTTGTTCTGAAGTAATAATAAACTTTGTATTTGATGCAAATCAAAAATCTAAACAACTTTTCCTGTACTTCAATTGAGGATTCTGATGGATCTGATCCCAGCAAAGAAACATTTGGTTTTATTATGATTAAGTAATTTATTTAATGTTTATTTTAAGGATATGATTGTTACCTTAACATTAGTAGTTTGATCAAAGCCATCCATCTGATTCAGAAGTTCAAGTAAGATTCTCTGTACTTCTCTGTCAGCGCCAGTTTGCGCGTCGAATCTAAAAAACAATACAATGGTTGTGGGTGTTTATATAAAATTTTAAATCGAAAAAGTACCCTACTAATACTATAAATGTGAATGTAAGGATTATTTGTGAGGTTAGTAAAACTAGTGGGAATTTTTTTCCCACTAGTACTGTCAACAGGACAAGTGGGAATAAACGACTCATTCACGCAAAAACTACTGAACGGATTCACATGAAGTTTAGTACTCAGGTAGGCCAAGATCTGGAATAAGACATAGGGTACTTATTATCCCAGAAAACGCGGGCAAAGCCGTGAGAACAACACTAGTGTATCATAAAACCCATTACCTTTTGGTTGCTATAGCATCAATTTCATCAATGAATATGATGGCAGGGCTATTTTCCTTCGCTAGGCGGAAGACATCTCGCACCATTCGCGGACCCTCGCCCAAATACTTCTGTACGAACTCGGATCCAACCACACGGATGAAAGCAGCTAAAATTTTAATTAGTAAAGAAACATTAACATTGAATATTGATCAATAACATTCAAAGGCGTCCACCAGTAATAACATGACTGCTTAAAAGTTAAGTGGATTTAAATAATATTGAGTAGCCCATTTGGAGAACCATATCCAAGAGATTTATAAAAAAAACTTAGCCTACATAATGTAAAAGTTTTAACCATCTCTTTAGGAAATAGTTATGATTTGGTTAAAACTCTCTTAAATAGGTTAACTCATAACAGTTAAGATGTGACCAAAGTACCCTTATTGCTCTATGATCAATTAAACTTTTATACCCGAAAATGCACTATTTTTTAAGTTTCTAATATACAGCTGTAAATAAAAAAATGGATCACCTTTATATATAGTTTTCATCTTACCAAAAAAAACAAAAATACTTTTTACTAAACAGCTTGCCGTTTTAGGGATGAATTATACTAAACCATGCCGGGCATGAGCTGTGCCCTGTACGAAGCTCGGATTTAAAACATCACAAATATTTTATATGACGCGGAAATCAAGTGTTTTTGCTACACCGTGCCACGTAAAATGATAGTGAAGTTCTTCGTGTCCGGCACGGTCTAGCATAATTCATCCTATAAGCCATGCAGTCATACAAATATTATTTACTTCAATATTAGCTTACCAGTAGTGTGGTGTGCAACTGCCTTAGCCAACATAGTCTTGCCACAACCCGGAGGTCCATACATGAGCACTCCCCGTGGAGGCTCGATACCGATCTGCCTATACAACTCAACATGAGTCAGAGGCAGCTCAACTGCCTCTCGGATCTCTTGCTTCTGTGTGTCCATGCCACCAATATCGGAATACTGAACATCAGGTTTCTCATCTACATAGAAAAATAAAATCATTTATTATTTATTTTATTAACACTGAATTAATCACTACTATAGTGTCCTACCATAAGAGATAGAACTAAGATAAGTTATGTCAGTGTTCGATTATGATTAGTATCTGGGTTCTTTTCTATCTCATGTCATAAGTGCAATTAGGTACTTATGGCTCAAAATGTGCCATCTTGTGAATTTCAGGTCATGTGATGGGATTTATTATATTGTGTTGCGATAATTCTTGTGTTATAAATGGTTTGTTAAATTAAAAAAGTTATATGTGCGTAATCAAAAATATACCAGCTAATAAAAGGTGAAATTAGTTATCACACCCATAGACATGAGTGACACCAATGAATTGTCAGTAGCATTACACTTACATTACATTAGCACATTATTTCTGGCTGTCGGACACAGTAACTGAGACACGTAAATAAAAATTTAATTATATCAACTTAGAAATAGCTTCCTCACCGGCTTGTAACATCGATATAGAGCTGTCAGCTTCAGGGGGCAACACATCAACGAGAGCATTGGAGTGCTTGTGCAGAGCAACTGAAGCAGACGGCTTCAACAACTCCCGATCAATTGTGGATAAGATGCGCACATAGTAGTTTGAACCAGTTGTACTTCCCACTGTAAAATAATATAAGCACCTATTTTATAAACTAAGAAATAATGAAGCTTTTTATTAGTGTAAAAATTTTTGAAATTGGTCCAATAGTTTTTGAGTTTATCAATTACAAAAAGTAAATAAAATATCAAAACATTCCTTTTAATAATCTATACTTATCTATACTAATATTATAAAGAGGAAAGATTTGATTGTTTGCATTGAATAGGCTCCGCCGAAACTACTGAGCAGATTTGAAATTTTTTTTCACTGTTGAGAAGCTTCACTATCGTCAAGTGACATAGGCTATATGTTTTTTTTCCTATTTTTCCCGAAGCGAAGCGAGGGCGATTTCCTAGTGTATAATAAAACTCAAAGGGCAATTTTTGTATACATTGAATATTCTTTTTTTAATTTCGATTAGGGGGCACTTCAATAACGTGTGAGCACAAAAAATTTTTTTTTAGAATTATTGTCTGTTTGCGTGTTTGTTTGTCCGGGCATCACATGAAAACCCTCAAACGGATTTCGATGAAAATTGGTGAAGTTGTTGCTATTACTCATATTTTATCATGAACCCCATGACCCCTGAATCCTCTCTTGTCTGCAAGAGGTACAAATAAGGTAAAACATAATTACTGTATGCGAAGCTGCAGGTAACAAATAGTATTAAGTATTTATAATCATCATTAGGTGCTACCTGACTTGACCCATGTAAGTATTTATTATGGCTCAGTTGCAGTTACTTTGTCTTAATGCATTTGGGTTCCTTTATAATCAAAAAAAAAATTTTTACCTCAAAAACAGTATATTGGAACGAAAAGGAAAAATTCTGATCATGTGATCAATCCGGTCGGATTAGTGAAAATCCAGTAAAATCCGGCCAAATTGAAAATTACACCTGATTGCAATCCCTAATTAAATCACAGTAAATTCCTCCATAAAATTTTACAAATATTTATAACAAAAATAGTGAAATTATTTCTTCATTGGACTCTAATAATGCATTATTATATGGATAGAATATGAGTGGATGTTGTTATAACTTGTTTGATGGTATACATAAATATTTATTTGGGTAAAATGAAACTGAAGGTATATAAAATAAGGACCATACCAATTCCTGTATTCTGGTCTACAGCTTCAAGAAATTGTCCAATGACTAGAGGGACTGACTGAATCCTTTTCACCTCTTCTTGAGCGTGAAGATATTCTTTCTTCAGATTCCTTTGTTCATCCTTTATGTATTCTTCTTGAACCTCTAAGAATTCTAGCATCCGCTGTAATTTCTGTAATATAAAGAATGTATTTATTTTACGGATAGTATGACCAGTTGTCACCTAAACTCCATCTGCAAGCCCGTGCGAAGAATTTGTTACAATAGACGAATCTATTTATAAAGTAAATAGAAGTTTAGGCGAGTAGAAACAGTAAATGCATTACCTTATATTTAGTGTATAAATCTTCCGACTCAAGTTCATCAAAGGTTTGAGGTCCTGTTAAACCCAGACCCTTGGAATCGGTGACTTGCTCATCCTGTAAAAAACAATGATTTAACGAAATGTCGCGTCATCTTAGTGTTATATTTAATGGAATTAAATGGCTACAAACCTTTTCAGATAGTATTATACCAATCTCTTCCATTGTTTAGTATAATGAATATATAAATTAGTTAAGTATTAATTTGTTTAACACACCACAACCACAGCACAGCAAAACTTGACGTTCGACAAATAAAAAAGTAATGTGTCAAAAATATTACGCACTGTCATGATGGCTGTTTCGTTTTACGATAGAGAGAGATTTTAGTATGAAATGAAAATAAAATTAATTTAATAAAATACTATTTTTTATATATAAATTTGAATACAATTTGTTATCCTCTATGAAATATGATGAAGAAATGAAATTAACATCATCATAATGTGTTATTGTGTACCATAATCTGATGGCAAAATGGGGTAATTAAAAATGGAGACATACGCAACACTCTCCAGTGTAGGGAAAATTGGAACAAAACGTGTTGATCGTTAACATGGATATGTTACTCTATCTGGATCACAGATTTTAGTTAAAACGTTTTTTCGCCGCTCGCGCTCACTTTCTCGTTGGATCAAGCGTCGCTATTGAAACTATGCTATTAATTTTTTGCAAAAGATAGTAGGTAACACTCTATTTGTAAGAAGTGATTCCTCGAATTATGTATTCGACTTTAATCACAGAATATTTTAGTACCTATTGGTACAGAAGAGTCATTCCACAAAATCATTAAAATAAATTATAGCGACCATATTTTGGGGAAAAAATCGGGACAATCGGGCGGTCATCACGTTCGGACTAGTTCGGAGTTTGGTTCAATCCAATATGACCCATGAGACACACTAAAGAAAATAAAACTTTATTTTCTGTTCTTTATGTGTATTTATTTTTTATAATTATTTTTTCCATAATTATGTATTTCTTATTGCTACGGGCCGCTTACAATAATTCTACGTCATATATATATTTGTTTATGAAGTTTTTGAAAAAAAAATCGCTTCTATTGTCAAAAATCGGGACAAAATCGATAATCGGGACTGTCCCGGCAAAATCGGGACAGGTGGCAACCCTGATAACGACTCTTGCTCTGACACCATAGATTTAGTACTACATTATCTATGTCTGACACACAGCACAGCGCTAATTGTCAACAGATGTTTGACATCTACTCGTAGTTCTAGACGTTGTCTATCTTTCTAATCATAACTCTTATACTCTCTGACAACGTCAGGGTTGTCTTTTTTGTGATGACATGTGTGATAGATTACGAATGTATGACACGGCGTGGCAGCCCTTCTGAAATTGCTCCGACACGTCGAACGCGGCTCGTACTTGTAATCTTGTAACGGTTGTGCGCCAGGCCTGGTATATTATTCCTGGTGGTAGGAACTCCACACTCGACCGAACCTGATTTGTGCACAACCTTTACAAAGACCCCTAGTTTCCTTACATTACAATGTTGAGGTACTTCAAGGAAGGCAGTGCCAGTCGGGGGGGCCGGAAGGTACCTATATTCTAAGGACATTTCTGGAAAGCAGGGGCTAAGATGAGCGGGCTTCTTTTAGCGGTGAATAGACACGTTTGTGTTTTATAATATTATCGTTGAATCTCACAAGGTAATTATGCTCCGCTCCATTCGGACACAACTCAAAGTTTGAGATTCATACGTTCCACCATGGCCTCATTTCGGACTGAATTTCTTCGTTACTGGCACGAGAATTCAGTAGGTATCTCTCCATTACTGTGCTGGGCATGAGAGTAGGTCATTTACATAAATGTAGCAGGAATAGAGTGGCGCGGGCAGAGAAAATAGACCCTTGAGGAACCCCAGCATTTGTACTTTCGATGAACGGCTATCGACAACGATTGCTGCAGTCGGTTGCTTAGAAGATCATCTTTTTCAATATAATATATATCAATACATAATCTTGGAGAGTTTCGAGATAATTAAGGTAGGCTCAGTTCCTTCTGCTTTTAGTAATCTTTCCTGTCACATCAAGTCTCTAGTTTTTCCTCACTCTAATTCCAATTTCTTTTTTTCAAGTCGTTTTTCGGTCTATGCCACCCGTTTATGGAATAAATTAATTACCTACTTCTATACAAGACAGCCCCTCTGCTTTTGTCTTCAAGAAAATACTCATGGAACACTATTGCACTATTGCATATTGAGTAATGTATGTATTTTATTATGTTTTATGTATGTATAATTATGTATGTATTTATTTCTGTATGTTTATAATTTGTAAAAAAACAACACTTTTATTTCTTTCAGGTTAACATTACATTTTTAGTTATACACAGTGCATCCTTTTAAGTAAATATATATTTATAGTTATATTTATATGTGATTAGACACTAAGTATAAGTATAATATAGGTTTATTATAATCCTCTATATGTACTGTTATAACCCTTATTTCTATGTAACTAGTGCCAACACCAGCATAATTATATAAACTTTCCTTCTTGAAAGGTGCATAATCATTTGTATGTAGGTATTTGTATGTATGTATATAATTTACTTTATTAACCGCCTTTCGCGCTTTTCTCTTTTGTCCAATGGTTAGCTGGTAGAGAATGCATTAAGCATTAAGCTCGCCATTTGTACCGTAATATTTCTATTGTGGTCAATAAAGGTTAAATAAATAAATAAATAAATAAATCATCATTGATTTTCTTTTTTTATTTTCACAATAAAATAAATAAATGAATAAATAAATAAATTTATTCTTTATTCCTCATTTTCTATTCAATTAAAGTTAGTTAGCATTCCATATCCCTCTCACATTTAATTTTCTCATATCAAATGGTTTGGCTGGAAGAGTTCTCTTTTAGAAGAGATAAGCTCGCCTTTATACTCTCATATTGTCATGTTTTAATACCTGTGTACATTAAAGCATTAAATAAATAAATATCTGCCTGGCCCCTGGATCCTTATTTTTTCAGGCTGGGTCACTAGTATTTCTACGGTCGGGGTTATTTACTACTAACTATGGAGTCGACAAATAATAGGTTGATGTATATCTTGGGGTCGTTTAAATGGTAGTAGTTAGGAGAAACGTAGGGCTTCCATAAGTGGAAAAAGTGGAAATGGTATATGATGAGTAGGTATGTAATACTTAGAAAAATAACTTTATTGATTACAATCTTTTTATGTACAACATTCATATATTCATTTTTATATTCACAAGTGGGAACGTATGAAGTCCAGGAAGGAAGTCACTCTGGCGTAGGCAGCTGGGAAACCGATCTCGCAACCGGCAGCGGAGCCGAAGGAAACTACACCGACCTGTAATGGAAAAATCGCATCAAAATCGGTATAGGTATACCACTATGGTATTTCATAAGTATCTTATTTGCGACGGTGACCATATAAAATCAGGTAGTTCTGTTCGTTAGTCCACCGTCCTACTAATATGATAAATATGAAAGTTAGTATGAATATTTGTTACTCTTTTACGCAAAATTACTAAACGGATTTTCATGAAATTTAGCACATAGGTAGACCATAATCGGGAGTACAAAATAGCGTACTTATTATATCAGAAAACGTGGGCAAGCCGCGGGCACAGCGCTAGCTTTTACATAAAACAATACCTCTTTTTTCATATGTAACAAAAACAACAAATCGACGGTTGCAAAGTAAAAAAAGTTATCTGCAAAATACCTTTGTAGATAACACTTTTTACTTTGCATCCGTCCGAATATGTATTATATACACGTATGTACGTATATCGCTCACCCAAAAATACAACGGTACCTACGTTTGTCATATTTTACAGAAACGAATTTCAAAAATTTTATAAAAATGTTTTAAATTAATTTATAGGTTCTGTTTACGTTTTTTACAGATTGTATGGGTTTGGTTACTAGTACAGACATTAATGCATATTTACCACTATGTAGATTAGGCACTTTTAAACACGTATACCATATAAACTCAATTTCGCATTTTTGTAGATGTGCCATTATATTACTAGGTGAGCGATATGTATGAACAGTTTTGACGCCCTGGGAAAATGGACTTAATACACACCAGGATGTTTCTGTTGTTGCGGCTAACAACGAGTGGGCCACCGGAATCGCCTCGGCAGGTGCTCGCTCCACCGACGCCGCTTGTGCAGATGTTAGAAGGTTGGAGGTTGAGCGGGAAGAAGATGGAGCAAACCGAATTAGAAATCACATTCAACCTGACGTGGTGAAGAGACTGGTCATTCGAAATGCCGCCACCTGAAAACAGTTAAATAAGTCGAACGTTATAGAGGTATTCTAATATGTTTAAGATAGTAGTTTAGTTTTAGTTAGCTACCGGATTCACTCACATTACATTAATTGCAAAATAATTTTCTAATATCTTTGGCTCAGGCGCTACCCCTTTACCCCAGTTACCTCCGTCTCCTTCAAAAGACAAATGAAAGTGTTTTTCGGTCTCTTGTTTCTTCTCTCTTTGACTATTCCTTTCTAACTTTCTCTTTTGCTTCGATTTCTATCTTTACTCTATTCCTACTTAATGCCGTATGCCGTCACTTATATCTAAGTACATTCTAACCCCCTTCTGCAAATATTTTTCTTCTCTTCCTTTAGTTACCTGGAGGAGATCGCTTTTAGAGATAAATTGCCTGTTGCGTTCCTAAGTTTATTATTTATCTGTTATGTCTCGGTGTAGATACAATGTTTTGTACCTTTATAATGTACTATTATGTCTTTTGTGTCTCTACTGTGTGATTTTAAAAGAAAACCATTAAAATTTCTTTCGTGATTATTTCTCCTTAATTGTGCACTTTTTTAAATTAGTAATAGACAAATTAATGTAACATAAATAATTAACTGACCGTCACTAGTTAATCCGAAGCCAGACGCAACCGCAGACTCTCCTGTAAATTCTTCGTTCATTTCGCTTCCAGTAGGTAAGGCAATTAGGCTGATTAAGGCTAAACAAAAAATAAGAAAGATTAAAGACATAATAATTTGATAAAACACAATACATATTTTGCACGCCTCATAATGAGGGGCGTTTGAGGCTCAGATTATAGAACAAAAGGTTGAGGTTACTACTGTCAAGTTCTCAATGTTATCAAGCAATTTTCTCGACTAGAATTGCTGTTAACACATATTATTTATTGAACTTTCAGGGTAATATGAGACATGAGTTCACGTATTTCAAGAGGAACACTTTTACACGCTTTATATTAGCTTCAACTGTATGTTTGTTTGTTTGTCTGTTTGTTTGTTTGTTTGTTTATATAATAAAATTAGAAACTCCTCAAAAATACTAAGTTAAATATAATATAAAAAACCGCTAAGAAAATTCCGTGGACGTCAGTGTGTCTATATGGGCGGATCATAGTATGTGTCAGTAAAAATACCCGACGAACTTTACTTATCGAGTCTGTTTTTTTTTCATTCGCTTCAGTATTTTTCTAATTGAAAACCTATTGAAAGTCACGGTCTAATTCAATGTAATTAAATTATAATTAATAAAATAAAAAATCAACTCATCCACGCGATCAAGCCAACAAACTATATGCGTGTGAGGCGTGCACTTTTGGATTTTTCCAATATGTCAGAAATCGGTAAATGAGTATCTTGGATCTTCTAAGAATTTGCGATTTTCTAATGAGTAATGACCATGCAACTTTACGTAGGTACTGACGTCAAATGGTCAAATGGTCCGTCAATCCATCAGCCGTTATAGGTCCATTGCTAGACATGGGCCTCCCTTGACTTGCACTACTCGGATCGATCCTGGGCCTTCTTCATTGATCAAGCAGATGCCCGCTGTCTTCTTTAGGTCATCGATCCACCTGAATGTAATACTGGTACTTACGTGTTAAAGTAACTGCAGTAGGGAGAAAGGCGACTCCGACATCGTTGCGGGCTAACAGCGGACTGAAGTTAGGATGCATGGCGACAGCACTGGTTTCGACTCTGGTACCACCGGAGAACAAAAGGGTTGAGCCAAGAACAATGGTCAGTCTCCATGCCTGGTTGCGACCGTCAAACCAGCAGTGAGCTGCTGTCAGAATTCTGGTGGTGGAGATGAGAGATCCGCCGCAAACACCTCTACCATTCATACCGATAATGTCGGAGATTAATCCAGCCTGAAGATAGTGAAACAAGAAATTAATTTTTGATTAGCAATTTTTCAGTAAGTCATTGAAGCTTATGAATTATGTCATTTTACTTGAAAATTACACATTAAGAGTTTTAGGTCTTCAACATGCCGTTTGAGGCCATTTTTGAGACTTATCCCGTAGCATTAGGCTAGTAAAAACACAACATATGGCGGTATATCTAGGTAAGTTGTAAGAAATAACACTATTTAGAATCCAAAAAAAAATAATAAAAAGTAAATATACTATATACACACATACATAAATTCATTGGAAAAAATACTGATTTACATGTCAGTTAAACCCACATCTATCACTGACGTAAGTAATAGGTGATGAGATTATATTGTGTAAGATGTACTAGTACACAGGTAGCGAGACAGCGTGTGAGGAGTAAATCCACCAGAGGCTACGTTAAGCGTTATATTACGAAAATGGTAGATTTTCCTTCACGCACCATCTCGCTACCTCACACATCTCTGATCCAATCCAGGACTGGTTACTTCACAAGTATAACATGAATATGGCCAGATAGCCCTGACATAAATGTGGCCAGATACTAACCTGGTAAGGCACTTGTCCAGCTCCAGCGGGAAGACCACCAACGATCCTTGAAGATGGGTCATTTAGCAATTCCTCTTCGAATTTCTGGATTTCTTCTGCTCTGGGAATACCGAATCTCTCCATGTAGTTGTACACGGTGTTGTACGAGGGAATGTCCTCCAACACATCTTCGGCGGCGACGAACGCGGCTAGAGCCGCCAAAACCAGTACGAATTTCATTGCGAGAGATGTCGGTAGGTAATTCAAATCATAACGATTTTGAATTTATAGCGGATTCAAAGATAACTATCGAGTGATTTATTGATTACAATAATGTATTTAGTGATAAAAAATATTTATATCTAAAATTAATCTCGGATTATGACATAAAGAATAATCAAAATGTTAATTAAGAATAATTATCTCTGTGTAATTACTAAGTAATGGGCAAATGATATATACAAGTAGGTACCTACTTTAATGCCATTTCATACAATATTTTATTTGAATACCTACTATCTCTATAAACACTTTTATATTCGTATGTTATCTTTACTTACTTAGGTACGTAATCGATGAATTTCATTGAAATATTTGCATTTTTTTTAATATCGTAAGAATACCTGTACACCTGAAGCTTTTCCATAATGTTCTTGCAGTTAATACTGTTAAGGGAACATACCAAAACCACGTGCCTCATTTAGGGGGGGGAGAGGGGTCTTCAAAACACCACGATTGGTCACAGAGGGGAGGGGGGGGGGTTTAGGTTTTTGTCACGTAGTCAATATTTTAGCAACCATTGCGCCACAAAGTCGTCAATTACAAGCAAAATTATTATTTTTAACTCTGTTTTTGCAAAAAAGTATTGAAAACCGTATTTATCAATTACCAAAATTGAAAAAATGGGTTACGTGGTTTTGGTATGTTCCCTAAGATGCAAGGTGGATTATGGCCTAGTGTCTAAACTCTCATATTGTGACTAGGTGCAGCAGTGGGCTCGTAGAATATCTAGGTACACGTTTGCAGTTAGACTATGATGATCAGTTTACCTTCCAAAGTTTTGATCTGAGCGAGAAACGAACAAAAATGGTTAGTGGTTACATCACCAATCCCAAAGACGAAGGCAAAACGCGCTCACCGTCTCAGTGTCGGTAAAGAAATAAGCAGGGATAATCTTATTTCTTGGTCTCTAACGCTGCAAGCTGCAACCGAAATATTTTTAAAACATTTCACAGTGGATTCTAGGTAGGCGGGTAAATATATACCACGATGCATGATAAGTGTAAGCGGCTTACCAAAAAAAGCATCTAATGCTTTTTTCTTTCACTATCACATCTAAATTATTTTCAATATGTTTAACAATGATTGCAGGTGCGCGAATTTCAAATTTTAAATTTAGATATTGAAATATTACTGTATCCTCCGATACTGGACTTGAGCCACGTTTACAGCTATAGATACTCGTAAGTTCATAACAGAATTTTAGGTGAAATTAGGCAAGACAAGCAGACAAAATAAATTTGCTTAAAATAAGTAACAAAATAGATAGGTTTATAATGAGGTGGACGCACAGGGTGGGTGGACGCATCCATTGTTGAATTACTTTGTCACAATAACAAAAATATTGTTACCTGTAGTATGAAAATATCCATTAGATAAAGTACCTACCTATACATAATTTTTTTACATTACATTGGTATTTATCATGTAATTGCCATGGAAATAAAGTGACTGCGATATCCAGTGATCGTTGGTCCTCAGGCCTCAGGGTTCGGATGGATAGACTTACAATTCCTATTACGAATGACTCATAATTACGTAGTGTGAGTGATACATCTTCAATTAATTTATATTTGCCTCATGGCAGCCAATTTAAAGTTTTTACGTCACACAGGCCCCTATTTCTGCAGCCGATCGTTTTGCAGAAAAGTCGATGAGGAATGCATGAGGCAAGAGTGCAATGTCGTGTTCGAATGATTTTTTAAACAGGACCAGTAAATTTCAACGTCGCTGTCCAATCTGTTTTAATGGCTATTTGTAATTCATTTTTATCGCGCTGTATACATATATAATATAGGGATGTGTACCTACATTTAGCTTCCTTTTAATCCCAAAAAGGGGTTTCCTCGTTTTTGTCATAAAACTGTCCTAAAGTGTGTAGCAGCTAAAATAATATAATTTATATTAGCACCATATAATTTCCCGAACGGTTACAGTTTTGAATATTGTGGATAACTTATACTTACGTACTTATTATATTAATTAATGAGTAGGTATGGACAAATGATACAAAAATAGCAAAGATAGTAGGAGTACTTTATGATCTGTATGTAACTATATATTCAATGGTAGTAAGTATAGTATTTTAATATAATATCAATCTGAAAGACGTGACGGCAGCCTATTTCAGTGGCACTCGTTGCACGGGTTCATTCCGATTTTCTGCTAAGCAGTAATACGGACCGTGTGTTGCTGACGTTTAATAAACTTACGCTACTCTATGTATATTGTATAAGTTGCGTTTGTGAAAATAATGTGTATTAAATCGTTTCTTCTTTTTTATACGTAACGTAGAGTAGACATGCTGGTAAGTGGTTTTGCCACCTATTGGCACATGGCAACTTATATGGGAGTAGGAGATTACTGATTCTCAGACTTTGACCTGAACTATTATTTATAACTAGGAAATCGCCCTTGCTTCGCTTCGGGAAAAATAGTAAAAAAGAATATAATATAGTCTATGTCACCCGGGGATAGTGTAGCTTCCCAACAGTGAAAGAATTTTTCAAATCGGTTCGGTATAGCTTCGGAGCCTATTCAATGCAAACAAACAATCAAATCTTTCCTCTTTATAATATTAGTATAGATGAGTGTATTTTGAAGTCATTCCTGCTATAGAGTGCTAGTGCCACGGGAAATTAAACAGAATTTAAGTGTTGCTAGTGGCATGTGGCCATGGACTTACATTAATGAAAAATCACATAGCTGTCAAAGCGGGAAACGAACTCGGTGCTGTTAATATAGCGGGATTATTAACATCTGAGCTTCGTTGTAAGTTTTATTATGTTTTAACCATGTTATAAGTTTAAATACTTATTACTATTTATAAAATACCTTTAAGTCAGTGTCATCAAAGTACTGGATAAAATGGGCGTTGAAATTCTAGAGATCCTTCCTAAATTAGTTTAGATGAGACTAAAAGAGTTTGGATGGTTGACTTGGAAAACTTTTGACATCGTTATCTTACGTTATTTCTCATAAAATATATTGTACTACTACCTAACTAGACCAGTGTCGATAATTTTTGAATGATTAGGATGAAAGTTTACGGGCGATCTGAGGTCGGGAAGTGGGGAGGGAGGGGGTTGTTAAAGGGTAAAAAAACGGTTTATCTCGATTTCCGGCAAAACTACAAATAAAAGTTAAATGGCAAAGTTGCAGGTAATAAAAAGATCTACAACTTTTGTAATTACACTTTTTTACATAACCTCAAAATTTATGTGAAAAATTCAAATAACCAAGTTTTTGGTTTTTTACTTTTATCTTTTATTTATTATTATTATTATTTATTTATGTACACACAGTGGATATACAATGAAGACACAACATATAGGTAATTAATGTACAAAGGCACTGCTTATTTCTTAAGAAATTTCTTCGAGCAGACCTACGACAACACAAACAAAAATTGTCTTGTTGTCATTTGTCTTTTACAAATTTTTTTGCACGAAATTTGGTGAAAACTTACCTTTGTATGTCCCAAACAGACTAACTAATTTTTTTGATTCAAAATTTTTATTTTTTCACCTTATTAAGTATTGTACCTAACTAATGTTGTCTAAAGCTTTGCAATTTAACATAACTTTGTAGTACAAGTTTAGTTTAATGTCGTGTTTAGTTAAGCGTGGTGGGACCGAATGCTGCCATTAAACAGTCATCCGTCGGTTTCTGTGCGGCGCGGCTTAACTTAAACCCCCGATCGATCATTGCACACTGCAAGTGCAGCAGTTCAAACTTAACTCACAGCGCACTGATACTAAATTATTATAAGCAATTATTTAGTATTATGGTTATTTAAGTCTAATGAAAGGTTTTAATTTATAATAATCGATTTTTAGTTATATTAAGGTACGATAAAGGTAAGGTAGTGCGAAGGACCGATAACCGTTGAGGAAGAAAGGTCCTCGAATGGCGCCCACGTATCGGAAAAAGGAGCATAGGACGCCCCCCGACCAGGTGGACGGACGACCTGAAGAAGACAGTGGGCATCCGCTGGATTCAGAAGGCTCAGGACCGGTCAGAGTGGCGCAAGTTAGGGGAGGCCTACGTCCAGCAGTGGACTTCCAAGGGCTGATGGATGGATGGATGGATGGATATAAAGGTATCCTACCTACTAATTAACTCACTCCATTATTTTGTTGTGCTATGCCATTATTGTAATACTGATCGGTATAATAATGCCACCGCATAATCAGTTGTGAGACTTGTGAGTTTAATTTGACACACTAAAATAAATAAAAGAATTGAAAATTTTTTTTTTTTTTTTTTTTTTTAATTTATTGAAAGGACTTTGTCGCTAAGCGACCACATCGTCCCGTTAAGTCCACAAACCATACAAGCATAACAAATCAATTACATAATAAATTTGGAAACAAAACATAATAAAGAAAAAAGAATCACAATTAATTAACATTTCTTCTTAAAGCTAAATTAGCTATTTTGTACAAATTTATGGCCACTTCACTTGATGGAAGGGCCAATAAACTGTTTATTTCACCAACACACTATGTGTTATAAACCTCGATTTTGTTTCACTTTGTTTTTATTCGAAAATACTAGAGTCCATGACATTACAAACGTCAGAGTAAAACTCCCGATGCGATACAGCTTTTAGTTTTTTTTGTACACCGTATCAAAGTTTGCCCATATCCGGGTCTAAAAATTTACAAAATAATTTTTTGCAGAAAAACTAAATTGGATACTATAAAATTGATTATGCCAGTTAATTGTATAGATATAACTGTACTACCTTTAAAAAAATTGTCCATTTACTGTGGTTAAATAAAGTAAAAATTGTATTTTTATCATTTTCGGTCTTATTTATTTTTCTCAGGTGTAATGCCGTATTAGATGAAGATTTATACATGAATCGATAGCTTATATAAATTACTATTATGTGTATTAAAATCATATTATAATTCCGTGTTATTCAAAAGTAATAATTAATTAAAGTTATATCCGGATTTTTTGTGGTTAGGGTTGTCACATGAAGATAATTTTAATTTCATCCGGTATAAGTTTTTTAATGTTCATTCACACAACCTTTTATTTTAATAACGTTTTTCATACATAAATCTATTTGTAAAAATACAATATCTATTAATACTAATATTATATAGCTGAAGAGTTTGTTTGTTTCTTTAGTTGAACGCGCTAATCTCAGGAACTAAAGGTTCGAATTGAAAAATTATTTTTGTTTGATAGTCCATTTATCGAGGAAGGGTATAGGCTATCAGACTTTTGGAAATTCATCCCCTAAGGGGTTTAAATAGGGGTTTGAAGTCACTTTCATACAAACCAACTTCGTCAGTTTTACAATTATAAACATGAAAATTGATATATTAGCTCATGATTAGAAACAAAATTAAACAGCAATGCGTTTTTTTGGAAAATCATCCCCAAAGAGTTAAAAGGGGGTGCAAGTTAGTATGGCAACTTCATCAGTTTCGAAGTAAAAAGGGGGAAAAGCGAGGGGGATGGGGAGGTAGAGGTAGAGGGAGAGGGAGAGGGAATTTAATGGTCTGATTTTTTAAACCTACCAAAACTATAAAAGTTAAAATAACAAAGTATATCACTGATTATTAGGCGATACGAAGTTCGCCGAGACAGCTAGTACTAAATAAGATGTTTAGGGAATCCGAAAATCAAGTTAAAACGTTATCAAATTTTTTATTTTTTATTTATTAACAGTGAATATGATCAATCGTCAAATTTTCAATTTTCGTTCTCGCTGTCTTTGAAAGTCGAAATTAAGTTCACACAATTTTTTTTTTAGTTTTAGGTAAAAATTTTGTATTAGTTTTGTTACGAATGTGTACGATGTTTTAAAAAACTTTAAAGTGCTAATGAACTTTTTAAAAATAAATAATGTTAATTCTGGTGTTACCGATTTTTTTTTCAGTATTTTTCCATGGTACCTTACACCACTATAAATACATTTTATGACATAAATTAGGTAAAATCGAAACTTTTTGGCCAGTTGTAACGGGATATATGATATTTTTCTATATTTCTTTCTTTATGTACCATACAAAAAGTATAGAAACAAAGGCGGACTTGATGCTAAAAGCATTCTCTCCCAGTCAACCTTCGGGCAGTAGTAAAACAACGATGGCGGTATATTCGACAAAGGGAGAAAAAATAATAATAATAAAGAAATACGCAGACTAAATAAATACAACACAAAATATATATATCTATATGTATTTATACCCGAATAAATACTACAATACATACATCATATAATAACTATATACATATTCATAAATATTATATTATAAATATATATATATTATAAAACAGTATAACCGATATAAATATAGATGACGAATTCACTATACCTACAGCACTTCAATTCACGTAACTTTAACACGCATCGATTAAGTTGCAGTGACGCTGCAATGAAGTTGCGGTGACGCTGCAATCATGTTGAAGTTTAGCGTCTAAACCGTATTCTCGTAATTTTTGAACTGCGCGTCAACTGCCACGCATCCTGCGCGCCTGCCAAATTTTTCTTCGACTATTTAGTACTCTGTGTTTGTGTTGTCATATGAGAAAACAAATAAAATTATTCATTAATCAAATACAATTTATTACGTTTCCATTAAAAAACGTTGAAGAATATTTACTTATTATCCCAATAAGGATTTTAATGATATTTCTTATAAAAAAAGTAAAAATGTGTGCTTCAGTTCACAAAAAACGTCATATGTTATTTCAATATGGCAGAATGAAGGTCTTCACTTTGCCTCGTAAGTCATAATGAAATTAGTAAAAAAAATCTTGACACGCATCAACAGAATAAAATTTTGTGACGTGAGCGTTTTTACAAGCGCTCGCGTGACGTGAGCGTGTTTGACAGCGCTCACGAAAGCTAAGAGAATACGGAAAGTGTCATTTTGATCGGAACGTCACTGCAACTGCACTGCAATCGAACTTGTTAAAATACGTGAATTAGACTGCAGATCTAAACCTACAAAGTGTGCCAGTATATCTCGTTGTCTTTTAAATGTCTCGTTAGAATCATGACCAAACGACTGAGGACTCTTAAGAATCAATTAAGATTAAAAAGATAAAACGATATTTTATTATTATATATTTTTTTATCTCCAGATACCAAATATTATTATTATCCGGATTTGAAAGTGCCAACCCTGAATAAAAATTTAAATGTCGTTTATCTTTTGAATAACACGGAATTAGAATATGATTTTAATACACATAATAGTCATTTATTTAAGCTATCGATTCATGTATATATCTTCTTCTAATACGGCATTATACCTGAGAAAAATAAATAAGATCGAAAATGATAAAAATACATTTTTTACTTTATTTAACCACAGTAAATGGACAATTTTTTTAAAGGTAGTATATTTATATCTATACTATTAACTGGCATAATCAATTTTATAGTATCCAATTTTGTTTTTCTGCAAAAAATAATTTTGTAAATTTTTAGACCCGGATAT
The DNA here is from genome assembly GCA_963932265.1 of Thymelicus lineola. Classification (NCBI taxonomy): domain Eukaryota; kingdom Metazoa; phylum Arthropoda; class Insecta; order Lepidoptera; family Hesperiidae; genus Thymelicus; species Thymelicus lineola. The sequence goes on along the minus strand of OZ010695.1, from coordinate 6,507,455 downwards.
GGGCAAACTTTGAAACGCTGTACAAAAAAAACTAAAAGCTGTATCGCATCGGGAGTTTTACTCTGACGTTTGTAATGACATGGACTATAGTATTTTCGAATAAAAACAAAGTGAAACAAAATCGAGGTTTATAACACATAGTGCAACATTACAATGGCCTTTATTGATAAAGCCTCTCAAAGATTCACTGCGAACACATTCCATCAAAATGTGATACACATCTTCAATAACTCCACAGTCATCGCAATTTGGAGATGAGACTTTCTTCATTAAGAAGGCAAATTTATTTGACAGAATGTGTCCGGAGCGCAATCTAAGTGCAGTTTTTAAATAATTCCTGTCAAGGGTTACCCTGTCTATCCACGGGTATTGTAATATTTGTGGCTGGATGGTTCTATACCATATACCCTTCTCACGAGAGCGTAGGTCAAAGTATTCCTGCCAGTCAGCCCAGCACCGTTTCTTTACTGATTGGATATGATCTGAATGCAGAGGTGTTATGGACAAAGGAACGCCATCAATGGTTGCTTGCTTGGCTAGCAGATCTACATCATCATTTTCTTCAATCTGGATGTGAGATGGTATCCATTGGAGAACTATTTTCTTATGACGAGCCTGAAGTCTCACGATTGCTTCCAGTATACGGTAGGCTATCGGAATACCTCTCACTTGAGAGGTACACCGAGCCAAGTGTTGCAGCGAGCTTTTGGAGTCTGTCAAAATGACAATTCGGTCAAAATCTGTTGAATCTACGTATGCAAGCGCTTCCGCTATAGCAATTAGTTCAACATGCATAATGGATATACTGGAATCAATCCTGAGTTTCACACTACATCTAACTTGTGGGTCCAAAAAAGCTGAACCAGCTCCACAGTCACTTTTAGAGCCGTCAGTGAAAATTTTGTGCCAATTCTCATACCTTTGGTTAATAAATTTAATGCATTTCGTTTTAAGTTCATGGCTACTATAGGTCCGTTTGGCACGATCAATTAGGGGGATCGATTCCGAAATGAATTCGTGAACATCAATGTTACTAACCCAGGTTTCTAATGAAAATATTTCGAGTTTATTACTAATGTGCAGGGGAATGACATTTAAACAATTTTGTATATTTACAAGCAGAGGGATTTTTCTATTAGACCAATATCTACTACGTGTTAGAGACGATAATTCTTCCAACACCTGCATGGTAGTGTTATCTGACAAGGATTTAGATTTAAGCCAAAATTTATTACCTAAAAACTTTCTACGGAATTGAAGAGGTGGAAGACACAACTCACTCTCCATTACGTGAATTGGAGTACTTCGTATATAACCACCGATAACACGTAAGGCTTGGTTTTGTAATTTGTCCAACTTGGCTAAATTAGTTTTGCAACTGTTATCATATAAAAAGCTGGCGTAATCAATTCTATTGCGCATAATAGATATATACAAGCGTCTCAAATGTTTTTGATGGACACCCCAGCTAGGTCCTGATAATATTTTTAAAATATTTAAATATTTAGCTACTTTAGTAATTGTATTCTTGATATGTGTTCCCCATCTAAGAGAGCCATCCAGCCACAAACCGAGATATTTAATATGACTTACTAATGGTAAAGACTGATTATTTATCCTAAAATCAATGTCTTCTCTAGATCTACCTTTTCTAAAAATACACAACTTGCTCTTGGCTGGTGAAATATGTAAACCTAAACCATTCAACATGAAATTTAATTTTTGACAAGCATTTTGTAATTCTACAACTGCAGAACCGCTACAATTTCTTGAGACGAACACAACGAAGTCATCAGCGTATTGAGATATTTGTACATTTTGAATGGTTTTACAAATGTTACTTGTAGCTGCGTTGAATAAAAGTGGGGACAATGGATCTCCTTGTGCCAATCCACAACCAGTAGATCTAACGATGTAGGAGCCCTCAACTGATATAGTCAACCGTCTATCCTTTAGGTAAGACCACAAATACATGCATATTTTCGAGCCAATGCCCAATTGATCCAAAATACTAAGTAAACAGTTCACTTCAACATTATTATAGGCATTTTCAATGTCAATAAAACAAGCGGCAGTAATTAGATGTTTAGAAAATCCGATTTGAATGTAAGAAATTAAATGTGTAAGATTGTCGAGAGATGACCGGCATTTGCGAAACCCTGTCATATTATTAGGAAGTATTCCTTGCTTTTCTAAAAACCACTCTATTCTTTTATTTAATATCGAATGAAAAATTTTACACGGGCATGATATTAATGATATTGGACGTAAAGCAGATTGTGAATGCAAATTTTTACCTGGTTTAGGAATGGGAATTATTTTAGTCTGCCGCCATTGCGTAGGTACTAAGCCAGTATGTAAGAATATGTTATATAGCTTAACTAAATATGTTTTAGCGCTTAATGGAAGATGGGAGATCATAGAAAATGAAATATCATCTGTGCCCGGCGCAGTGTCAGATTTTTTGATTGAATGCTCTAATTCTTGTAGTGTAACATCACTTTCTAATATAGTATTTCTTGAATTAAAATTCGGTTGAGGTGGACAAGTGGAATCTGGGCATAGTGAGGTTAATAATTGTTCTGCTCTGTCCTTATCAATGGCTCGATTAAAAGTAGAATTCGATTGATGTCCTTTCACCCATCTCATATTGCGCCACATTTCTGAAGACGAAGACGTCTCCCCTATAGACGAACAGAATCCTTGCCACGATTTGTTTTTAGCCAAACGAATTAACCTTTGTGCTTGACTGATTTTCTCATGTAATGTATCAAGGTTTGCGGGTGATGGATTACGTCTTAGATTAGCTAGAGCTAGGCGTCGCTCGGCCACAGCTTTTGATAGCTCGGTATTCCAATAGGGTTTTGGTCTAAACTTGGTACATATATGTTGAGGAATAATTTTGTACGGAATAAACATATTAGCTGCAGTTTGCACTGTGTGTTCAAATTTATTATAAAGTTGTTGGGGACACGCAGCAATATTTATGTCTGGCAGTGAATTTTCTATGTATGATGAATAAGAATTCCAGTCGCTTTTTTTGAAGTTTCTACGTTTTATAATGACACGACTTGTATTGTAACTAACACCTAACTTAATAATGACATGGTCACTACCAAGAGATTCATTCGTAGCTTTCCAAGTGAACAAAGTGGCTATCTCTGTAGATACAAATGAAATATCTGGTGACGATTGCTGAAGTGAACCATTCACTAACCGTACTCTGGTAGGGTCTCCATTATTTAAATATATGAAATTGTTCTCTAACATAGAATCAAAGATTTGATTACCTCTTTGATCTGTTCTGTAGGACCAGTTTGAATGATGTGCATTAAAATCTCCTAAAATTAAACTCTTTGAACTTGTTACAGAAAATACGTAATCCCAATCGTTCTGTGTCGTATGTACACTAGATGGACAATAAACAGCCACGATGTTGTTGATATATTTACAGTTAAGAATTTTTATGTGTAAAAGTTCAATACCCGTGTTAACACAATGTGATAGACAAGGCATACCCTTAACAGACCAATGAAGTAAAATAGCTACCCCCCCGTAACAATCCGGTCTATCAACTCTGTGAGTCTGGTATCCGTTTATATTGAAGTAGCTACCGGGTTCAAGCCACGTCTCGCTCAACACAGCAATATGGATTTTTTCTTGGGTAAGAAGTGATTCTAAAGATACTTGTTTAGATTTTAGGCTTTGACAATTCCACTGTATTATATTTACATTTTCGATATCAACACCATTATCCATTATTACCGAAAATATTAAATAAGAGGTCTGTAAACATATCACTGACAAACAAAGATAATACCCACTCTGTACACATACAGACCATCTTTTGTATTTTAACCTCTAGCGAGTCACTTCCTACTGCTGTTCTATACAGTCTCTTTATTAATTTAATAAAGCCCAAGTCTCTAAAGCCGCGGTGTTTATTGTAGGTTTCTTCCTCATGTTTCTCCTCTTCTGAACACTCCGCTTCATGAACTGATGCCGTATCCATTGCCAATGGTACCGAAGTTGGTGGTGGGCCAGGAGATGGGGGTGGGCCAGGAGTCGGGGGTCTTTTACGTTGTTTTTTAAATCTACGGGACTGTGTCGGGGGAATATCCTGCTTTGGAGAGGTGAATAATTCGGACATCAACTTTTTTTTCTGCGGCATTTCATCTTTCTTAGGTTCAGGTGCCCTTTGTATTGACTGTGGTATATTATTGTCGGCAGAGATATGGCCTGGTTGTAGGTTGTCTTGGGGCGTAGGTGATGGAGGTACATATATGGTTAAGGCTTTTCTGTACGTGCAGTTGAATTCTGACATTATCTCTCTTATTCTTCTCTCCTTTTTAAACATTGGACATACTTTTTGGAGCGACATGTGATTTCCAGTACAGTTAATGCAGCGGTAAGAAGTAGTTTCGCAGTTTTCATGATTCTTGGTACATTTAGGGCACACCACCTTTTTCGAAGGACATAACAATCGGGTATGTCCAAACTTCCAACATCGGGAACACTGCGTAACTGGAAATACATAGGGAATTACAGTGATCTTTAGACCATGCATACTCACACTAGGAGGCAGCGAGGGCCCCTTGAATCCAAGACGGATAGCTTCGCTTCTTATCCAACTCACAGAATTATTTGTTCCATAATTACGTTTATTTAATCTCCTTACGGAAACTAATTCAGTTTCACATGATAAATTCTTCATGATATCCTCGTCACTAACATCTAGGTCAATATCTCTAATTATACCATAGGATAAACCGACTTCTGAGGTTTTCTGACACCTCCAGCCGAGATCACTAAAAGCCTTACATTGAATAAACTGTTCGGCATCTTCCTCTTCTTCAAACGTAATCAAAATTTTGAATTGATGTACATATTTAACGCGCGAAACCCCTTTAACATTATTCTCTTTAAATAGTCGAGCTAAGGCAAACTGTTTCGGCATCGCGTTGATACACGATGCAAAAACTTGTATTTTTTCTTCAATCCGCAAAGCCTTCCGTCCTCTAACCATAGTGTGCCATCCATCATCAGGCGAGCCTTCTCCATGAGTTCTAGTCCTCTTCCTAGTCCCATCTTCCGTTTCCACACAAGAATTTAATTCGTAGTTAATAGCAAAAACTTCATCGTCTACATTGTTTACGTCCACATTAGTCACTTCTAATTCGTTCGTATCACCGATACAAGACGGTTCATTTTCCATTGTGCGTGGGTCCCGGCCGGAGCGGTCGAGACCACGCTTATCGCAGGTAGATAACTAGTTTATTGTTAACTCGCACAACACGCCGTATTCGCTCAACGTGTTAACAACAACTGATTGAAAAATTACTTTTTTATTTTCTCTTTTTTTTACAAATTTTCAGATGTTATTTTGAGATGAAGTTAAAACGAGACTTTAAAAAAACTTAGGCAATTTGGACTCTATAATAAAGACAATAAACGAGTACCTAAAGTCGTAAATATAAATGGTAGGATTACATAAACAGAATGTGTTGGACACGATCAATGACAATCTGGTTGAATGACGGAGAGTTCGGACACCGAAGGCTCTTAATCTCTGCTAGCTCGGGTGTTCCAAAATGAAGTAAGCGCTTTATGCTTCTGCCGATCGGATACATTGTGTTGAACTGATCCTCTTACACTGGCATCCTCTCGCCACTATACAGTCACTCGTAGACAGCTCTAGCCGATATCGTACCGAGCATTCGAGTTGCAAGTCTCAGCAGTAAACCGATCCAGCCGTTTTGTGAACTAAAGCATACTTGATCGGGTACCGAGGGTTGAGATTCAATTATTGTTTAAGTTTCCCGATGCCCACTTGAATTCGAGATAGCTGTGACTAACCGAAATCGACTTGAAGATGTCCCCTTCAGGAGATTTGTTCCAGATTAATTTGTAAGTGGATTTCAATTATTATTGAAGTTATTATTAAAGTTATACTTATTTATGGCGCGCTTTCAAAAATGTTTAGTGTATTATGTATGAAGCAAAAAAATACACGTATTTTTTTTAAAGCGAGTCAAACTATGCTTTTAAGAGGTGATCCAACTAAACACTAAATATTATGAAACTTTACGTTATAAGTTTTTTTGAAGCATGGCATAACTAAAGATTCGCTAACAGGTCACCTGTTTTAATTTACTCTTCAAGTATAGTAGGTATACATACAAGTATTCATGTAAGTATTAAAAAAAATCAAATAACCTTAGCATTCTGTAGATTACAATTAAATCAGGTGAAATTGATTACACGGATTATTAACTTAACGGGTAGGTAAGTGATAAAGACACAGATTTCCCAACAACGGATTAGTCACAGTGTTTTTCAACATGACTGCAGAAACAAATATGAAATGGAACGAAATAAAAACGCACTGCAATGAAAAGCCGATTTTCTAATAACCTTTTTATTGATATCGAAGTGCTTGTAGTTCAACTAGGGAATAGTAGAGCATATGTTCACTCTAACTGAGGGAAAATATAATTTTCCTTTAAGTTTATTGCTTTTCCTTTCATGGTAAAGGACTATTTGAAGTTATGGTGTAGTTTAAATTTTGACAAACGTAACAATCAATGTACTTCGAGGTATTGTAACTTTTATCTTTAAAACATATTTTGAATTAGCGAATTTCAATTTTGAAAAATACTCTTAATCATCATCATACGTCGTACGCTGATCCAGTGCGAAATTAAGGCTCATAAAAATGCACAATCTAAGATTTTACTTTTTCTTTCACTACTAAAAAAACAAGCTAACCCAGAAAATACTTTCACAATTCCAAATTCAATAAAATGTCGTTAAAAAACAAGCATTTTAGCGCCATCAGGTTAGCGGGAGCAGTTGTTATCGAATAAATTAGTAATAACAGGGCGTAAATTTAATTAGCGTGATAATTGTACACGCTCGCTTAGTCCCATCACGCCGTAGCGCGCACCGAGAAAAGAACTCGGTGCTGAATGCTGCAGGGAAATAGCTAACCATATTGATCAACCCTTCAATAGCCAATTATTTATTAGTGCCAATAGCAGGCAATGAAACTGAGATACCAGATTAAAAGTATCTATATATCAAATTTTTATTTACGAGTAATTTAAAACGGCACTTCAAATAATACGTTAGCTACAATTATTTTTCACAATTAATTCAGTTCAATCTGTGGTTCAATTATACTAAATGTAACTTTTTTACGTCAAAAATTTCAAAATTATCACAAGGGGCAACTGATGGTTACTCAGTCACCAACATATTGCCGGCTAAGAAGAAACCGGTAAATCTTCTATTTTCTGTCAATAAAAGGGTCTAGACTTTAGAAGTCTAGACTATAAATCCAATCTTGATAATTCGATTTAAGTATAGTAACTACGTGATAAAAGGAGCAAGACAAAATAAGACATTGTAATTTGGAGTTCCTCTTAATTGTAGGTATTTTAGAGAAATCTACAACAATTTCTTACAATACAATTAAATACCTACTGTCTATTAGGTACTCGGTACACCTTTAAAATAAGATAATGTTAATTTAGCGCATCGATGAATCCCTGCCATCAGATATGAATCGCTACCGTCAGTGGCTCGTCTGCTTGTTTTTCGGCTAGATATAAAAAATACTGAATTTTATATTCATTTATAAGTTAAATACCTAACTGTAGATAGTTTTTTAACAAAACATCATAACAAGGCATCATAACAAAACTCGGGACTCCCTAATTTAGTATAATGAATATTTAAATGAATTAAGTATTAATTTGTTTAACACACACCACAACCACAGCACAGCAAAACTTGACGTTCGACAAAAAAAAAGTAATGTGTCAAAAATATTACGCACTGTCATGATGGCTGTTTCGTTTTACGACAGAGAGAGATTTTAGTATGAAATGTAAATAAAATTATTTTAATAAAATACTATTTTTTATACATAAGAATACAATTTGTTATCCTCTATGAAATATGACGAAGAAATGAAATTATCATCATCATAATGTGTTATTGTGTACTAGAATCTGATGGCAAAATGGGGTAATTAAAAATGAAGACATGCAACACTCTCCAGTGTAGGGAAAATTGGAACAAAACGTGTTGATCGATAATAATATCCAATATTAGGTACTCTATCTGCATCATAGACTTTGTGGAGGTACCTGAAGACCAGTGCCAGATTTATATTTTTTATGAGTGTAGGCCAACTTATTTCCGCCGCCCCATGTACGTTTCTAAAATAATAATTTTCCATTCATAGCAAGAAAAGCACTGAATTAGTCACTAAGAAAGTGCGTAGAAAAACAAGAATTACAAGTTTTTACGGCACTTTTTAATAGCAAAATCATCTATAAATTATCATCTTCTGAAATCTGCCGCCCCTAGGACGCTGCCGCCCCTAGGCCGCGGCCTATACGGCCTATTGACAAATCCGGGACTGCTGAAGACCGATGACGTCACATCAGATTGGGCGACTAGATAATTATAACGTTTTTTCGCCGCTCGCGCTCACTTTCTCGTTGGATCAAGCGTCGCTACTGAAATATATACTATTAATTTTCTGCAATAGATAGCAACACTCTATTTGTAAGGTTCCTCGCTATAATCACAAAATACTTTAGTATAACACGTTCAAACTATCTGTGGACCTCGCTGGAATTCGATGCCGCTCCCGCTTCCTCGGACCTCACCCTGTTTTCGCCTATCCAGTACCGTGTATTATTCTTGCTTCGTAATCGCATTATTGTTTATTGTTTCTTGTTGTTTATTCTTGTTTATTGTTTCTTGTTGTTTATTATTATTTGGTGTTGTAAGATGGGTAGGACGATACATAGTGCAGAGCGGAATTTTATGCTCAAAGTAATCCAATTCTTTGAAAATGAAAAAAACACGGCTCTTTCATACTTTTTTTTTATTTTATTTTCGTTATTTGTTGTTACAACGGCAATAGAAATATACACTCTGTGAAAATTTCAACTGTCTACCTATTAGGGTTCATAAGACACAGCTTGCAGACAGATGGTTGGACGGACAGACGGTGCTTAGCAATAGGGTCCCGTTGACACCGTTTGGGTAGGGAACCCTATAAAGTACAGACTGATCTAAAAGTTGTATAAAAGTGCAAAAAAGTAGATGCACACCAATCAAAATAATATTTTTAATCTTTACATCTCGATTTTCTTTGCTATCTCTCCAGTTTGCATGACGTCATTGAGCCAGGTCCACAGATATTTTGAACGAATAGTACCTATTGGTACAGAAGAGTCACTCCGCAAAATCATTAAAAAATAGCGACCAGGATTTACATATTTTGGGGAAAAAAATCGGGAAAATCGGTCATCACGTTCGGACTAGTTCGGAGTTTGGTTCAATCCAATATGACCCATGAGACACACTAAAGAAAAAAAAACTTTATTTTGTGTTCTTTATGTGTAGGTATTTATATTTTATAATTATTTTTTCCATAATTATGTATTTCTTATTGCTACGGGCCGGGCCGCTTTCAATAATTCTACGTCATATTTATATTTTTTTATGAAGTTCAACAAACAAAAATCGATAATCGGGACTGTCCCGGCAAAATTGGGACAGGTGGCAACCCTGATAGCGACTCTTGCTCCGACGCCTCCGACACACAGCACTGTGCTAATCGTCAACAGATGTTTGATATCTAGTTCTAGAGGTTGCCTCTCTTTCTAATCATAACTCTTACCCTCTTTGACAACGTCAGGGTTGTCTTTTTTGTGATGACATGTGTGATAGATTACGAATGTATGACACGGCGTGGTAGCCTCTGCATCAGACAAGCATAATACATAATCATATTATAAAATCTATAAAATAAAATAAAAACATGATATTTAGGTAGTTAAACAAACAGTAACTAATAAACAACCTAAAAACCTGAAAAACTAAATTTAATCAACCTGTATTTATAAACGCCTCTTGTGCATCGATCTAACCGGCCTCTTTCTTTCATACGTTGAGACTGCGACGGGCAAGCTATGACTCGCATTATTTGCAATCTACCTACACTAAATTTTATTGTGTTGTAAGCAGTGTGATGGTATTATGATGTTCTTTATTTTGATATTTATTTATTTATTTATTTATTTATTTAATCCTTTATTGTAAATTTAATACAATGGGCGGACTTAATGCCTAATGGCATTCTCTACCAGTCAACCCTTGGTTACGATACTTACGATGAGAATGTGTGGTAGGCTTAAACATTATGAATGCGAGATTAAATTAATAATTGTTATAAAACTAATATATAAAACCTAAATACATAAATAAATACATACAATATCCATACATAAATAATTACCTTCATAAATATGTAAATTTATACACATACAAAAAAAATATATATATATATATATATATACATACATATATACAGGGTGTCAGTTTAATTCGAGGGAAATTTTTCGGGGGACGTTTGGCTCGCGTTGAGATCCCGAATAAACAAAGAAATAAATTAAAACACCCATAAATCACAGAGATAATAATATCAAACTAAATACGAAAAATCTCAAAACGTATGGACGCCCTAGCAGCGCGTCGACCTCGCGATCTACGTGAATGACTTGTAAGTACCTATGATTCCTTTTCCCTTAAATTCTTAAACCCTGACTTAGAACAGGCAAAAATATTTATGGATCTACCTACTAAGCAAATATCTAACATAAAATAGGCAAACATTTAATACAAAATTGATTAGTTCTGGCATATCTTAAAAATTGGAAATGGTATTTAAAAACTCACATACTCGGACCAGATAGTGTGCAGACGTTTCGTCGTGTTGATAATACATATTTCTGTGATAAATTAACGGCACATCGTCTAACATTTAATCCACCACACTTGTTAAAATACGTAATAAATCGTTAATGATGCACTATCAAATCTTCCGTCGGTACGAACTTAATAAACAGTTGTTTAAAACACCGGTTCACACACTGACACTAAAACGGTTGTTACACAACTTCTTTAACAAATAAAATAAATCGTAATACCAGTAATTAATATCGCACGCACTGCTGCGCTCACGACACGCGACGGTACGACGACTGTTTGTGAACTGACTTGTGTACATTGCTTTCGCATGGCAAGACGCAGGGGGCGGGACAGCCGAAGCGTGCGGCGCGGGCGGTGCGGCTTTTACGAAAAGCCGAAAGGCGGCGTGTTTACCTTTGTAAACGCCGGCGCGGCGTATTATGTGGCTTGGCGGTACCTTTGGCGGCATGATCGCGGTGGTGCCATAAAACCTAACTTCGTTAATAGCGGCGAATACAAAGCATTGCGAAATTCATTCATGTATCGTTAAATAAGGTTGACGCTTGCTCGACCACGGTGTCTATGATTACTGTATTTTAAAGGATAATTTGGTTAAAAATTAAGGCCATATTTTTCTTACATATTCGGGCTGAGAATCGTGTACAAAACGTCCTGCTGAAGTATTTATGTTGTATATAAAAACATGCTGTATATATTGCACAATTAACATTCAAATACATAATATTAACGGGACTCTAAATAGTGCTCTCGAACAAGTTTTTATTAGTTATGTTATGTACAGCTCAAAGATTTCTCAGTATCCGGGACAAACCTTGTTTTGTGGTTTTTACGGATATTTTCTAACAATGCTCTATAATATTACTTTTGTCTTTGATAATAAATAAAAAAAAAACCCTTCTGAAATTGCTCCGACACGTCGAACGAGGCACGTATTGAAAGCTTGTAATAGTCCAAGATGCCAGAGAGATCTGACATACAACACGTTCAAACTATCTGTGGACCTCGCTGGAATTCAATGCCGCTCCCGCTTCCTCGGACCTCACCCTGTTTTCGCCTATCCAGTACCGTTTGCAAAGGAAGCGCCGACGCACGTGTATTATTCTTGCTTCGTAATCGCATTATTGTTTATTGTTTCTTGTTCTTTATTGCTTCTTGTTGTTTATTATTATTTAGTGTTGTAAGATAGGTGGGACGATACATAATGCAGAGCGGAATTTTACGCTCAAAGTAATCCAATTCTTTGAAAATGAAAAAAACACGGCTCTTTCTTTCTTTTCTTTTTTATTTTATTTTCTTTATTTGTTGTTACAGCGGCAATAGAAATATACACTCTGTGAAAATTTCAACTGTCTACCTATTACGGTTCATAAGACACAGCTTGCAGACAGACGGTTGGACGAACAGCCGGGGCTTAGCAATAGGGTCCCGTTGACACCGTTTGGGTACAGAACCCTATAAAGTGCAGACTGATCTAAAAGTTGTATAAAATGCAAAAAAGTAGATACACACAAATCAAAATAATATTTTTAATCTTTACGTCTCGATTTTCTTTGCTATCTCTCCAGTTTGCATGACGTCGTTGAGCCAGGTCCACAGGTATTTTGAACGAGTTATACTTAACTTATTTTCACATAGATGAAACCTTAGTTTCTCAGTAGCGTCACTCATGATTAAGTACTCTGTGAGTAGCGTCTCATGTTCTTTGAATAACCTGCGTGCTTGTGGAGCTCGCCTTGTGACACCTGGCCAGGTACCAGGTAACAAAGGTAACTAAAAATAAAAATTACTTAACTTAAATTTACATGGCTGATTTTTATATATGTTTTGTAGAATATTATTCTAAAATAGTATCTTAATTGTCAGACACTTTCCATGGACCAAAACTTTTGTCAGACGCTTTGAAAATAGACTAAATAAAACAACGCCTGTATATTATAAATAGCAAATTGTTATTAACAAAATATCTACAATATTAATTTCATTTGGTCATTTTCTATTCAATTAAAGTTAGCATTCCATAACCCTCCCACATTTATTTTTCTCATATCAAATGGTTTGGCTGGAAGAGATCTCTTTTAGAAGAGATAAGCTCGCCTTTATACTCTCATATTGTCATGTTTTAATACCTGTACATTAAATCATTAAATAAATAAATATCTGCCTGGCCCCTGGATCCTTATTTTTTCAGGCTGGGTCACTAGTATTTCTACGGTCGGGGTTATTTACTACTAACTATGGAGTTGACAAATAATAGGTTGATGTATACCTTGGGGTCGTTTAAATGGTTGTAGGGCTTAGGAGAAACATAGGCTTCCATAAGTGGAAAAAGTGGAAATGGTATATGATGAGTAGGTATGTAATACTTGGAAAAATAACTTTATTGATTATAATCTTTTTATGTACAAAATTCATATTCACAAGTGGGAACGTATGAAGTCCAGGAAGGAAGTCACTCTGGCGTAGGCAGCTGGGAAAAACATTTCGCAACCGGCAGCGGAGCCGAAGGAAACTACACCGACCTGTAATGGAAAAATCTTAGTATATTATCTTAGTTCATTGGAAAAATCGAATCAAAATCGGTATAGGTATACCACTATGGTATTTCATAAGTATTTTATTTGCGACGGCGACCATCTACAATCGGGTAGTTCATCTGTTCGTTAGTCCACTGTCCTAATAATATGATAAATATGAAAGTTAGTATGAATATTTGTTACTCTTTTACGCAAAACTACTAAACGAATTTTCATGAAATTTAGCACATAGGTAGACCATAATCGGGAGTACAAAATAGCGTACTTATTATATCAGAGAACGTGGGCAAGCCGCGGGCACAGCGCTTGCTTTTACATAAAAAATATACCTCTTTTTTTCTTGTGTAACAAAAACAACAAATCGACGGGTGCAAAGTAAAAAAAGTTATCTGCAAAATAGATGTTTTGTAGATAACACTTTTTACTTTGCATCCGTCGAAATATGTATATGTATGAGCAGTTTTGACGCCCTGGGAAAATGGACTTAATACACACCAGGATGTTTCTGTTGTTGCGGCTAACAACGAGTGGGCCACCGGAATCGCCTCGGCAGGTGCTCGCTCCAGCGATGCCGCTTGTGCAGATGTTAGAAGGTTGGAGGTTGAGCGGGAAGAAGATGGAGCAAATCGAATTAGAAATCACAGTCAGGTTGACGTGGTGAAGAGACTGGTCATTCGAAATGCCGCCACCTGAAAACAGTTAAATAAGTCGAACGTAATAGAGGTATTCTAATATGTTTAAGATAGTAGTTTAGTTTTAGTTAGCTACCGGATTCACTCACGTTACATTAATTGCAAAATAATTTTGTAAAATCTTTGGCTCAGGCGCTACCTCTTTACCCCAGTTACCTCCGTCTCCTTCAAAAGACAAATGAAAGTGTTTTTCGGTTTCTTGTTTCTTCTCTTTTTGACTATTTCTTTCTAACTTTCTCTTTTGCTTCGATTTCTATCTTTACTCTATTCCTACTTAATGCCGTATGCCGTTACTTATATCTAAGTACATTCTAACCCGCTTCTGCAAATATTTTTCTTCTCTTCCTTTAGTTACCTGGAGGAGATCGCTTTTAGAGATAAATTGCCTGTTGCGTTCCTAAGTTTATTATTTATCTGTTATGTCTCGGTGTACATACAATGTTTTGTACCTCTATATGTACTACTAGGAAATCGCCCTCACTTCGCTTCGGGAAAAATAGTAAAATAAATAAATATAATATAGCCTATGTCACCCGGGGATAGTATAGCTTCCCAACAGTGAAAGAATTTTTCAAATCGGTTCGGTAGTTTCGGAGCCTATTCAATGCAAACAATCAAATCTTTCCTCTTTATATATTAGTATAGATTATGTGTTTTGTGCCTTTACTGTGTGGTTTTAAAAGAAAACCATTAAAATTTCTTTCGTGATTATTTCTCCTTAATTGTGCACTTTTTTAAATTAGTAATAGACAAATGAATGTAACATAAATAATTAACTGACCGTCACTTGTTAATCCGAAACCAGACGCAACCGCAGAATCTCCTGTAAAGTCTTCGTTGATTTCGCTTCCAGTAGGTAAGGCAATTAGGCTGATTAAGGCTAAACAAAAAATAAGAAAGATTAAAGACATAATATTTTGATAAAACACAATACATATTTTGCACGTCTCATAACGAGGGGCGTTTGAGGCTCAGATTATAGAACAAAAGGTTGAGGTTAGTGCAGTCTACTGTCAAGTTTTCAATGTTATCAAGCAATTTTCTCGACTAGAATTGCTGTTATCACATATTATTTATTGAACTTTCAGGGTAATATGAGACATGAGTTCACGTATTTCAAAAGGAATAATTTTTTATATAATAACATTAGATACCCCTCAAAAATATTAAGTTAAATATAATATAAAAAACCGCTAAAAAAATTCCGTGGACGTCAGTGTGTCTATATGGGCGGATCATAGTATGTGTCAGTAAAAATATCCGACGAACTTTACTTAACGAGTCCGGTTTTTTTTTCATTCGTTTCAGAATTTTTATAATTGAAAACCTATTGAAAGTCACGGTCTAATTTAATGTAATTTAATTATAATTAATAAAATAAAAAATCAACTCATTCCACGCGATCTGTTGGTAAGACAACAAACTATTTGGTCTGAATGCTAACTAAATTATTCTAGCTAGGATACAACGTCGACATTATTTACCCAATGATGTACCCACCTACTGTCTACACATCCCTTTCAGTGAAATTTTATTTTTTCAATACGGTTCTAGAAAATTAATAATTTCAATTTGTAACAAAATAAGCATGTGAGGCGTGCACTTTTGGATTTTTCCAATATTTCAAAAATATAACAGATGTCTTGTAAGATGAATACATTTCAGGAACTTTTAAAATGCCTGATTAAAATGTAACTGTTAAAAATTATCGATATACGAGTATTCATGAATGATTCGGGGCACGCTGAATTTCTGCGAAATTTCTTGAAGTCAGAAATCGGTAAATGAGTATCTTAGATCTTCTGAGAATTTGCGATTTTCTGAGTAATGACCATGCAACTTTACGTAGGTACTGACGTCAAATGGCCAAATGGTCCGACAATCCATCAGCCATTAGAGGTCCATTGCTGGACATGGGCCTCCCTTGACTTGCACTACTCGGATCGGTCCTGAGCCTTCTTCATTGATCAAGCAGATGCCCGCTGTCTTCTTTAGGTCATCGATCCACCTGAATGTAATACTGGTACTTACGTGTTAAAGTAACTGCAGTAGGGAGAAAGGCGACTCCGACATCGTTGCGGGCTAACAGCGGACTGAAGTTAGGATGCAAGGCGACAGCACTGGTTTCGACTCTGGTACCACCGGAGAACAAAAGGGTTGAGCCAAGAACAATGGTCAGTCTCCATGCCTGGTTGCGACCGTCAAACCAGCAGTGAGCTGCCGTCAGAATTCTGGTGGTGGAGATGAGAGATCCGCCGCAAACACCTCTACCATTCATACCAATAATGTCGGAGATTAATCCAGCCTGAAGATAGTGAAACAAGAAATTAATTTTTGATTAGCAATTTTTCAGTAAGTCATTGAAGCTTATGAATTGTGTCAGTGTGAGTTTCAGGTCTTCAACACGCCGTTTGAGGCCATTTTTAAAAGTTTTGAGACTGATCCCGTAGCATTAGGCTAGTAAAAACACAACGATATATGGCGGTATATCTAGGTTGTAAGAAATAACACTATTTAGGATCCAAAAAAAGAAAATAGATATAATATATACACATATACATAAAAAATACATAAATTCATTGAAAAAAAAATACTGATTTACATGTCAGTGAAACCCATATCTATCACAGATGTTAGTAATAGGTGATGAGATTATATTGTGTAAGATGTACATATTACACAGGTAGCAAGACAACATGTGAGGAGTAAAGCGGCTACGTTAAGCGCTACGAAAATGGTACTTAATAATTTTTCCTCGCACATCATCTCGCTACCTCACACATCTTTGGTCTAGGGGTATTCATTTAATATCGATATATCGAATTTATTCGATGTTCGCCATACGATATATCGAATTGATTCGATGTTTTGACAAATATTTGTTTATTGTATTCGATATATCGATATATATTTATAGAAACATCGAATACTTATTTGGTTTTTTTATTTTTTTTGTCGAATCTATTAAAAAACTAAATAATTTTGACACTACATACTTGATAATTCCAATTTTAAATAAGGATCATTAAGATAGTGACTCTGTGAGTGACCAGCTTAATTACCTCTATAGTGCTCTAACTGGTCCAATCCAGGACTAGTTACTTCACAAGAGATTTCAATCTGCAGTCTGCAGCTGTACATTTGTCAGTGACTGACATAAATATGGTCATATACTAACCTGGTAAGGCACTTGTCCAGCTCCAGCGGGAAGACCACCGACGATCCTTGAAGATGGGTCATTTAGTAATTCCTCTTCGAACTTCTGGATTTCTTCTGCTCTGGGAATACCGAATCTCTCCATGTAGTTGTACACGGTGTTGTACGAGGGAATGTCCTCCAACACATCTTCGGCGGCGACGAACGCGGCTAGAGCCGCCAAAACCAGTACGAATTTCATTGCGAGAGATGTCGGTAAGTAATTCAAATCATAACGATTTTGAATTTATAGCGGATTCAAAGATAACTATCGAGTGATTTATTGATTACATTAATCTATTTAGTGGTAAAAAATATTTATATCTAAAATTAATCTCGGACATAAAGAATAATCGAAATTAAGAATAATTTTATTATCCCTGTGTAATTACTAATACTAAGAAATGGGCAAATTATGTATCCAAGCAGGTACCTACTTTACTGCCATTTCATACAATATTTTTATTATACCTATTCTCTATAAACACTGTTATATACTCGTATGTTATCTTTACTTACGTAATCGATGAATTTCATTGAAATATTTGCATTTTTTAAAATATCGTAATAATACACCTGAAGCTTTTCCATAATGTTCTTGCAGTGATGCAAGGTGGATTATGACCTAGTGTCTAAACTCTCATATTGTGATTTGTGACAACATGTTTATCAATGACTGCAGGTGCGCGATTTTCAAATTTTAAAAGATATTGAGATATTACTGTATGTTCCGATACTGCACTTGAGCCACGTTTACCGCTATAGATACTCGTAAGTTCATAAGAATTTTAGGTGAAATTAGGCAAGACGAGCAGACAAAATAAATTTGCTTAAAATAAGTAACAAAATAGATAGGTATAAAATAAGGTGGAAGCGCTCATAGCCCTGCGGCTTGCGTCGATCTTAAGTGATCGACAAAGTTAAGCAACAGCGGGCGCGGTCTTTAGTTGGATGGGTGACTGCTAGAGGCGAAAAATTCTTGAGCGTTTCCGTGCTTCGGAGGGCACGTAAAGCCGTCGGTCCCGGTTGTTATCATATGATAACAGTCGTTAAGCCATGTCGGAGGCCCTCGGGCGGTTTGAAAACTTCCGACACTCGGGTTGTCCACTAAACCCTCCACCAATCCGCACTGGAGCAGCGTGGTGGAGTATGCTGTAGGACTCCTCAAGTGGAGAGACCCGTGCCCAGTAGTGGGCCATTAATGGGTTGAAGCCAAAATAAGGTGGGCGTGCAGGGTGGACGCATCCATTGTTGAATTACTTAGTCACAATAACAAAAATATTTTTATCTTTATTATCAAAATATACATTAGATAAAATACCTACCTATCCATAATATTTTTTACATTACGTTGGTATTTATCATGTAATTGCCATAGGGATTAAGCTGGGTGATTGCGATTTCCAGTAATCGTTGGTCCTCAGGTCTCAGGGCTCGGATGGATAGACTTACAATTCCTATTACGAATGACTCATAGTTACGTAGTGTGAGTGATACATCTTCAATTAATTTATATTTGCCTCATGGCAGCCAATTTAAAGTTTTTACGTCACACAGGCCCCTATTTCTGCAGCCGGTCGTTTTGCAGAAAAGTCGATGAGGAATGCATGAGGCAAGAGTGCAATGTCGTGTTCGAATGATTTTTTAAACAGGACCAGTAAATTTCAACGTCGCTGTCCAATCTGTTTTAATGGCTATTTGTAATTCATTTTTATCGCGCTGTATACATATATAATATAGGTATGTGCACCTACATTTAGCTTCCTTTTAATCCCAAAAAGGGGTTTCCTCGTTTTTGTCATAAAACTGTCCTAAAATGTGTAGCAGCTAAAATAATATAATTTATATTAGCACCATATAATTTCCCGAACGGTTACAGTTGTGAATATTGTGGATATTTACCTACATATTATATTAATTAATAAGTAGGTATGGCCAAATGATACAAAAATAGCAAAGATAGTAGGAGTATTTTATGATCTGTATGTAACTATATATTCAATGATAGTAAGTATAGTATTTTAATATAATATCAATCTGAAAGACGTGACGGCAGCCTATTTCAGTGGCACTCGTTGCACGGGTTCATTCCGATTTTCTGCTAAGCAGTAATACGGACCGTGTGTTGCTGACGTTTAATAAACTTGCGATACTCTATGTATTTTGAATAAGTTGCGTTTGTGTGAATAACGTGTATTAAATCGTTTCTTCTTTTTTATACGTACACATAACCAAGTTACGTACGTAACTAACTATAAGTAAGTATACGTACAAATAACCAAGTTTTTGGTTTTTTATTTATGTCTTTTACAAAACTTTTTTGCACGAAATTTGTTGAAAACTTATCTTTGTATGTCCCAAAAATACTGTATTTTTTTGATTTAAAATTTTTCTTTTTTCACCTTATTAAGTATTGTACCTATTGTTGGCTTAGTCTTTGCAACTTGACATAACTGTAGCACAAGTTTAGTTTAATGTCGTGTTTAGTTAAGCGTGGTGGGACCGAATGCTGCCATTAAACAGTCATCCGTCGGTTTCTGTGCGGCGCGGCTTAGCTTAAACCCCCGATCGATCATTGCACACTGCAAGTGCAGCAGTTCAAACTTAACTCACAGCGCACTGATACTAAATTATTATAAGCAATTATTTAGTATTATGGTTTTATTAGAGTCTAATTAAAGGTTTTAATTTACAATAATCAATATCAATCATATAAAGGTAACCTACCTAATTAACTCACTCCATTATTTTGTTACGCTTTTCCATTATTGTAATACTGACCGTTATTGGAACGAAGTTCCCTAACGCGCGTTGTGAAAGGGGGCTAGACGGAAAATTACGACACTTTTTGATTTTACGAATGACGACACTTTTTTTGAAGTGCTAGCGTGATTCAGAGAGTTTTACAGTACAGCGCCATCTCTGTAAAACTCATGGCGCTGTACTGTACAGAAAGTTTTACAGAGATGGCGCTGTACAACAAAACTTAAATCGACGGGAACTTCGTTCCATCCGGGTGTCCCTTGACACCTCTCATGTTTTTATTATTATAATATTACCGTAGAATCAGTTGTGAGACTTGTGAGTTTAATTTGACACACTAAAATAAATAAAAGAATTAAAAAATAACTTTTTTTCTTTATTTTCTCTTTTTTACAAATTTTCAGATGTTATTTTGAGATGAAGTTAAAACAAGACTTTAAAAAAACTTAGGCAATTTGGACTCTATAATAAAGACAATAAACGAGTACCTAAAGTCGTAAATATAAATGGTAGGATTACATAAACAGAATGTGTTGGACACGATCAATGACAATCTGGTTGAATGACGGAGAGTTCGGACACCGAAGGCTCTTAATCTCTGCTAGCTCGGGTGTTCCAAAATGAAGTAAGCGCTTTATGCTTCTGTCGATCGGATACATTGTATGAACTGATCCTCTTACACTGGCATCCTCTCGCCACCATACAGTCACTCGTAGACAGCTCTAGCCGATATCGTACCGAGCAATCGAGTTGCAAGTCTCAGCAGTAACCCGATCCACCCGTTTTGTGAACTAAAGCATACTTGATCGGGTACCGAGGGTTGAGATTCAATTATTGTTTAAGTTTCCCGATGCCCACTTGAATTCGAGATAGCTGTGACTAACCGAAATCGACTTGAAGATGTCCCCTTCAGGAGATTTGTTCCAGATTAATTTGTAAGTGGATTTCAATTATTATTGAAGTTATTATTAAAGTTATACTTATTTATGGCGCGCTTTCAAAAATGTTTAGTGTATTATGTATGAAGCAAAAAAATACACGTATTTTTTTAAAGCGAGTCAAACTATGCTTTTAAGAGGTGATCCAACTAAACACTAAAAGTTATGGCAATTTACTTCATAAGTTTTTTAAAGCATGGCAGAACTAAAGATTCGCTAACAGGTCATACATACCTGTCTTATTTTACTCTTCAACTACCTATAGTAGGTATACATACAAGTATTCATGTAAGTATTAAAGTATTCTGTAGATTAAAATTGATTCAGGTGAAATTGATTACACGGATTATTAACTTAACGGATAGGTAAGTGATAAAAACACGAATTTCCCAGTAACGGATTAGTCACAGTGTTTTTCAACGTGACTGCAGAAACAAATATGAAATGGAACGCTCTCATTTCCCGTGCAGTGTGGGTTATGCATGATGCATGGAGGCGTCTGAACAAAACACTTATAGAGTGATTCGTTAGCGGCAATCAGCAAGCTCTGACGCCTGCTTGCACATCACCGCCAATTAAAGCCTCAGTATGCGCCAGGTATGTGTGAGGTGCATAAAAACGCACTGCACTGAAAAGCCGATTTTCTAATAACCTTTTTATTGATATCGAAGTGCTTGTAGTTCAACTAGGGAATACCTAGTGAGAGCGTATGTTCACTCTAACTGAGGGAAAATATAATTTTCCTTTAAGTTTATTGCTTTTCCTTTCATGGTAAAGGACTATTTGAAGTTATGGTGTAGTTTAAATTTTGACAAACGTAACAATCAATGTACTTCGAGGTATTGTAACTTTTATCCTTAAAATATATTTCGAATTAGCGAATTTCAATTTTGAAAAATACCCTTAATCATCATCATCATCATACGTCGTACGCTGATCCAGTGTGAAATTAAGGCTCATAAAAAATGCACAATGTATAAGATTTGACTTTTTCTTTCACTATAAAAAAAACAAGCTAACCCAGAAAATACTTTCACAATTCCAAATTCAATAAAATGTCGTTAAAAAACAAGCATTTTAGCGCCATCAGGTTAGCGGAGAGCAGTTGTTATCGAATAAATTAGTAATAACACGGCGTAAATTTAATTAGCGCGATAATTGTACACGCTCGCTTAGTCCCATCACGCCGTCGCGCGCACCGAGAAAAGAACTCGGTGCTGAATGCTGCAGGGAAATAGCAAACCATATTGATCAACCCTTCGATAGCCAATTATTTATTAGTGCCAATAGCAGTCAATGAAGCTTAGATACCAGATTAAAAGTATCTATTTATCTAATTTTTATTTACGAGTAATTTAAAACGGCACTTCAAATAATACGTTACCTACAATTATTTTTCACAATTAATTCAGTTCAATCTGTGGTTCAATTATACTAAATGTAACTTTTTTACGTCAAAAATTTCAAAATTATCACAAGGGGCAACTGATGGTTACTCAGTCACCAACGTATTGCCGGCTAAGAAGAAACCGGTAAATCTTCTATTTTCTGTCAATAAAAGGGTCTAGACTTTAGATGTCTAGACTATAAATCCAATCTTGATAATTCGATTTAAGTATAGTAACTACGTGATAAAAGGAGCAAGACAAAATAAGACATTGTAATTTGGAGTTCCTCTTAATTGTAAGTATTTTAGAGAAATCTACAACAATTTCTTACAATACAATTAAATACCTACTGTCTATTAGGTACTCGGTACACCTTTAAAATAAGATAATGTTAATTTAGCGCATCGATGAATCCCTGCCATCAGATATGAATCGCTACCGTCAGTGGCTCGTCTGCTTGTTTTTCGGCTAGATATAAAAAATATTGAATTTTATATTCATTTATAAGTTAAATACCAAACTGTAGATAGTTTTTAACAAAACTCGGCATTATATCAAAACTCGGGACTCCCTAAAATACTCTCCGCTGTAAACGTTCATTGACGCCCTAACCGCTGAGTAATCGGATTTTTAAGCGTTAATGCCTTAAAATGATGTCCATTAGGCAGTATGGGAAGGAATTCTTTTACCACGTCCATTAAGGGTTTCGAAATTCGAAGGTACCTACTTTACATACTGAGGGACCATTAACTTGCCATTGTTATTTTAGAAGAAATCTGCTTTAAGTTTTTGAGAATTTAAGAAGTAAAGAAAATGACATTTTAAGCAATTAAAGTATGTACTCTCTGATTAAAGAAAAAGTACTATACAAAACATAGAAACCAAAAATATGTAGTATAATATATACATATACGTATAGGTCTATGCTAAACATAATAATTTTATGTTCAGAGGTGGCTGTAGTGTATTGGTTTAGATCCGTTTAGTACCTATAAGTATTCCATTTTCTTCTATTATGAAACAACAAAGAAAACACAGTAGGTATACTTGAAAGGAGACTGGGACGATTTCTAACAATCTTAGGCTAGAAGAAAATGAAAGTATGCTAGTTTGAAAGTTTATAAATTATTAAGTTATCCGCGAAATTGGGCGCATTTTGACAATCTGTGAATAAAAGTGTATCTGTGAATAAGGGTGTGTCTTTCTGTACATAAAAGTGTTTGTAAAAGTGAGTTTTTATGTATACAGATACAGGGTGAATTTTTAAAGGTGCATGGATGGCTAAATTTGAAACTATGAGGAATAGCGAAAATTAGTCAAAGGAGTCTCGGGGCCGATTTTGATGAAAACTAAAACTGCATCATTCGATATTTGAAAAATTAATATTACTGGTCAGGAATCGTATCCGTTGATTTTAGTAATAACAATAACACCCATGACCCGAGTACAATTATTTATCTGTCACATAAATATCTACCCCGGCCGGGAATCGAACCCGGAACCCCTTGCTTTGCAGGCAGGGTCGCTACCAACTACAGGGTTATTAAACAATGTTTCAGTTTGTGGCTTTTGCTGATTGCAATTTTTTTTGCTACGTAGGTAATGCCTGTTTTACCTGAATTAAATTTTATAAATAAACTAGCTGTTGTCCGCAGCTTCACACGTGGAAATTATGCTTATCATATTTATCCTTAATTTCACCCCCCTGGGGGTTGGATTTTGAAAAATCTTTCCTTAATCGATGCCTACGTCATTTGAGGAATACGTGTGCACAATTTTGTTTCTAGCCCTAAAGGTTTGGCCTGTGACATCAGTCACTTTTTCCTTTTATATATAGATCAACCAACTAATAAAGTGGTTCTATTATATTATTCCCCTATTTAAATTTAATAATATAAAACATATAAAAATATAAAGCCTGGTAACTATAAAAAACATTTAAAACGAAACAACATGGATTTGGAGAATGCCCATAGCCAGTACTCTCAAAAAAATTATTGTGTCACAATGATTTTTGGACAAAAATTTAAATTAAAATATTTCAAGTATATACCCTATTTCTTAAAAAAGTCCTCTTTGGGAATAATTTTCTGAAATTAATAAGTAACTTTACTTCCGTTTTACAAAAGAAAACCATTGGGCCATTTATGTTTGGATAAGGGCCAATCAGGAATCTTTTAAGATCCTTCGGGCCAATAGGTTGCATTGATTCCATTAAGATTATGATACAACAAAGTAGGTGACGTAAGGGGACTGTCAAATGAATTAAAAAAATATAATAATCAGCCAGGAGTAATAGTGTTGTGATTATAATACATTACAAACTACATGGTGTTTGGTCTGGTCAAATGAATTTGAAACTTAAAAGATCGACAGTACAATCGCAATCGACTTTAATACGCCTGCATAGAGTCCATATTACTGTGAGTTTACTGTAACCTAAATTCAAACTAATTTTGTTGAAAATCTCGTATTTCCTACGATTAACATTGACTAAAGTTAGTATGTGTAATTTATTAAGATAACATAATCAAATAAAGGTATTTTTATCAAGACACAAAAATGTTAAAGTCAGTACATTTCTCCATACTAAATGGGCATTCTCCTTTGTACAAGTCTACATTAGAAACGAAGTGAAGCCAATTCAGTTTAAAAACCTGCAGTGCTTTATATCGTAATCTGCACGAGTTGCTGTCGAATTACCTTCGCGATAATCGAATATGATAACGGGTTCGTGCTGGCGTCGTTGACGCAAAGATTATCGTAGGAACGCTGGCTCAACAGGGCAATAGTTAGCTCAAATCACTCCTGTGTTCCTCAAATCACTTATCAAGAGAGATTAAAAAATCTGTATCTAAATAGATACAAATGTTAATTAACAAATGTTAATTGCGTTCTTAGCATTAAGTAATTAGAATAATCTATGTAAGCTGGTTTATATATTAAACTATTGAAATATTAAACTATTAATATTTCTACACTCACTCTTAAAATCTAATCTATAAGTATAATAAGTGTATTTGCGTAACACAGTTTGCAAAATTGAAAAGATAAATACGATTACTTGATAATCTGAGATAAGAAATTGATTTTGGTCGAAATAATTTAACACAAAATGAAAGGCAAGTTTTATAAAATGAGTTTCTAAATGCGTCCCATGTGACAGGTGAGTAAAATGGGAAAATAATTTTAATTTAATGGCGTCGACTGGACGTCAGTGCCGTGGTACCGCCGGACTAAGCGGCGTTGGAGGGCCCTTGTAGTTGCAATGAGGATCAGTAAAGTTATAGCAAATTCAATAGAACTAGTATCCACGTGATTCTTTATGGCATAACAATTATATATCTTTTTGAATTATCCAAATCGGACTATTACTTTCGAAGATAATAAATAATAAACTTATGCTGTTCCGGCCGCTAAAAGTCAATCTATGCGGGTGGGTGTGACGTCACTGTGACGGAACGGAACCGAGCGCAGCCGGCATCGCGGCAGCGCGCTGGCGCTGCACGGAACTCATTCGACTTAGCGGCGGCGACACAATTGGTCACTATAGTCGGATATAAAGTGTTGTTAGTGTATTTTTTTGACTTTTGTTATTAAGTATAAAACGTACATAATGAGTACTAATAAAGTAGAAGCTGGTTTTGTGCAAGCTCAATCAGATAATCTACCAAAAGTGGATTCTTTCATGGTATTTGATTACTTAGGTAATCATTCTAAGTTCACCAGCGCTGAAATCCGTGGTTGGAAACTACAGAGGTAAGGGTGCTGCTTTTTTATCTACGTTCCTACAGTCATCATCAGAAGTAGCTTAACATTTTAGTACCTTGTCACATATCTTGAATTTGTTATAGATGTTGTTACGAAACCGTCGACACAGTTACTATTACAAAGTACTATGTTGTTATTATATTTCTGAGGCTGACTGTACTCGTATGTACGGTTACCTGCAGAGAAAAGTAACCCATCTGTTTAAACAGTTTTAATAAACAGATGGGTTACTTTTCTCTGCAGTTGACTGACGTACTTATTAGAAATCTTTAGGTCTAAGCTGTTAGTGGTAGGTAGGTGTAAGATAGAATGAATGTAAAGTATACGTACAGGGACGTATTCAAAACTTATGAATGAAGTATTTATAGTATAATGTAAAACAAATGATGTTTTCGTTCATTCATATTATAGATCATTTTCGCGGATGGCTTTTTAACCTTTAGTTGTTTTCATCTAGCCATCTAGTTTCATATTACTGAATCACTTCAAAAGTGTTAGCGTGATTCAGAAAGTTGTACAGCGCCATCTAATTTCATATTACTGAATCACTTCAAAAAGTGTCGTGACAACTTTTCGTAAGAATTTTTTCCGTCTAGCCCCCTTTCATAACGCGCGATAAGGAACTTCGTTCCAATATTTTGTTCTTTACATATTTTTATTTCGTTTTATTTATTTACTACAGATCGGCACGTGAATCATATGGAGATGATGCTGTAGGATTTGTCCAAGTCCAGAGGTCGGGACATGTTTGTACCGTAAAAGCAAAAATAACGCCTGAACATAGAATAAAAAGTAAAGCTTATTGCTGTACATTTACATGTGATGAAAAAGAGGAGACGATTTTGAACGTGGATTGTCATGACTGTGCTGCTCAAAAGGGAGGCTGCAAACATAGCGTAGCATTTTTGATGTGGCTCCATAGACGCAGCGAGGAGCCATCTCCCACTGAAAAAAAATGTTACTGGGCAAAACCAAAGCTGGCTACTATAGGTACAACTACGAAATTTATAAAAGCTAAAGATATGGTTCCCAGCTCAGTTACTGTTGAAGATAAAAACACTGATAACACTGATGGAGACCAGTTTTTCCTAGCGGTTGTGCAAGGCCTAAAAGAAAATTGTATTAAAAATCAGTTATCAGCATACGTTACAAAGAATGAGTTTAAAAAATTGTCTTTGCATAATCTCGTTCATCATTACAAAAAGGAAGGCAATAATGTAAATAGTGCAGATGATTTTATTGATTATTGCTCCACTAAAATCACCATGGAAGAATGTCATAAAGCAGAAGAAGCAACAGTCTGTCAAGCTACTTCTCCGTTATGGCATGAGTTAAGGTATTGCAGAATAACCGCGTCTAGAGTTTACGAAGCTGCACATTGCAATACTCCTGATGGTGCTTTGATTGAACAGATATTTGGTGCCTCTGTACCAGAGACTCTGGCTATGAAAAGAGGCAAACGATTGGAATCAGATGTCAGAGCAGAAGTAGCCAAAATAAGGAAAATAGTTATCGAAAATGGTGGTTTCTTTTTAAAACCCGATTGGCCTCATTTAGGTGCTTCTCCAGATGGGTTGACAAGTGAGTACGTACTAGAAGTAAAATGCCCCTCGACAAAAAAACGAAAGGAAAGTTTCGTAAAGAATAATGTTCTCAGCAACAAGTGTAAAGCTCAAATTCAGCTACAAATGTTTTTTTGTAATAAAGTCAAGGGATTGTTTTGTGTAGCTAATGAAAATTTTGAAAGCAATAAGAAAGTAGAAATTTTCGAAGAAGATTATGATGAAAAATATTGTACTGATCTTTTAGAGAAGTCCACGCATTTTTGGAAAACATCAGTGTTTCCGAAACTGGTTGAGACTTAAAATTATTGTTAATAATATGACGTGATTTTGACTATGCAAGTTTGTCGAAATAAAACTATAAAACAATAAAGGAAAGGAAAGCATTTTTATTTTTACACTTGATTACTAAAAAGACAATCCTGTAAATTAACTAAACCACAGGCTATTGTTACAATATTATCCAAACATTTTATGTATGAAATATCGACACAAGCGTGAGGTCCGATCATTTTAAAGTCTCTCAACTTTCCGATGCTTCTTTCAACGTGAACTCTTATAGCCGCAATTCTTTTTGTTAGTAAGACTTCCTCTGCTGTAGGTTTTGAGTTGGCACTCACAGTAGGCGGCCTCAGGAGTGTACAACCACGCTGTTCCAGTAAATGGGAAATATTTTTGAAACCCCTGTCTGCTAACACAATATTTCCTTGTGGCAATTTGTCAAGAAATCCGCTGTCTTCAAATATTGTTGAGTCTGGGGTCCTCCCTCCATATCCCTCAGAGATAAAGTTTATCAAACCATCAGGTGTAATTGAAATCAAGTACTTAATGGTATTGCAGCTTTTATATTGAGACCACGTAAGTGCTTGGTGCGAAGCGTTACTAGGTTTCTCGATTTGAATTTCGAAACAATCGATTATTGCAATCGCCTTAGAATAGCGCTTCCTGAAAGCTATCGGCAAGTTTTCCCTGACATCATCTGCTGATGGCCAGATAATAAGCTGATTCAGACAGAGTGCAACTTTTGGGAGAGTTTTTTGAAAATATTTAGTCACAGAACTCTCAGAGAGGCCAAAATGTATTGCAAGCATTGAGTTAGGTTCATGCCATCGGATTTTTCGTAAAGTCACTAGGATTTGAATAGATGATATTCTCGTGAAGTTTTGTAAATGTTTAATACAAAAGTATGAATGGGCAGGAATGCCTATTAGTAATTTTGAATCTCGAGATATAGCCATTAGAGCACCCTTTTGCATATGCTCATTGAAGAAATTTTTGTTCATCGTTTTTGTTATAACCAAATTATTTGACTCGTTATCACTAGCATTAACACCAAAAGAACGAGTAATGTCACTTGAATTTGAGTTGCTTATCGTGAAGCTAACGTTTGGATCGAGAGCTAACGTTGGGATTGTTTTTTTTCTAACTATGCGTTGTTTCCATTTGATTGGCGTATTATTAGCTTTACTTTTCATTTTTGGTTTCATATTTACCTGCACTGCTTGTGTTTTTTGACCCCTTGCATTGCTTTTTGATAATACGTCTATTACTTCAGGTATGTTAATGGGATCACTGTTTTGGATGATATTTGAGTCTAGATTTTCACACTCGACTACTTCAATGGAATGCAGCAACAGGTCTTCGTGTCCAATATCTTTACTTAAAACTCTTTCAAAATATTCTATATCTTGTCTTTTTTTAAAACCGGGTCTGTCGATTTTATTTTTTTCAGGCTTTTGACATTCAAACCTATGAGGCAAAACTCCCTTCTTCAGTTTAAGCCTTCCTCCAACCAACTTAAACTTTACGTAATTTTCCATATCTTCTTCCAACTGAAATATATATATAAATATGTATTAATTTATTTGCTTCCAACAATGAGACATAGCTGGGGCACTGCTACTTGTAAATGATTAAAAAATATTACCATTCACTCTTTGCTTTTTACCCGAGTACGTCCCTGTGTTTTGACCTTGGAATATAACTTACAAAAGGGGAACGGGCAGTAGATACGTAAGTTTATCAACAAAACTCAGAATAGTAAGTAGGTATGTTGTTATTAATGCAACAGGCTTAAAATAAGAGAATACATAGGTACACTACACGTAATAGTAGGTACCAAACTATTTCCATATCAATTAAATAATAGGTATAGGTATGTATGTACGTACATCGAAATGATCTTCACAGCAGTGTCTTGTAGCCTGGGCAGAGGGTGGAGTTTTATCATCTCTTTTTACAACGGAATACCATTTTCGACGAAGTTTTGGGTCTTTCGGCACGTTAAAAAATAGTTTTTCTGGCGTTTTAATAGACGTGTTTGTACATTTAGGCACTATACAATATTTATACATAGTTACAAGGTGAATTGGGCACAAATCAGACACTTAATTTGTTTCAAAGTCACAATTATCCAAACTAAACACTGCGCGGCTTATCGCTGCCAACGGCTAACTGGCGGCGCCGGGGCGGCGACCGTCACTGTGACGTCACAGCTACAGCGGCGGCCGCTCAGTGAACTTCGCTAGTAATTTGGTCATAACTTCGTCAATTTTGGTCGTAGAACAAAAATTTTTGCACTGTATGTTAAGGATTTCTTAGCTCTATAAATCTGCATTCTCAACTAAAAACGCTACGGATCCTCATTACGCGTGGCGACGGAAAATATTTCGCTGTACAGTTTTCACTGGGATTTGTAATTATTTTCCTATAGCACAGTAATCGAAAAACGTAAGCGCGAATATTTTTATATTAAGAGCCGTGAAATGAGCAAAAATTTACGTCACTTATATGTGCCTTCCGAAGCAGGTATTTAAGCACCCGTGAAATTTTCTCCCTACTGGTCACTTCGTCAATGCCTGACCGCGCGTAATTCGATCGATATCTAACAGTCTCACACGGCAAATGCTGGTACTATGAATGTTTTATCTATTCAACTTAATAGAAGTAACTTATGTTGCCTTGAACTAGTTAAAGACATCAGTGAATACAGGTATACGATCGAAAGTTTATCAGCTGTTAGCGAGTCGACCGAATATCGGAGTAACTAGAGCACTATACCACTTGGAAATAAATGAGTTTAAAGTGGAGTATTGGAGCTGTCCCGTCCCTTTGAGCGCCCGTCGTGAGTGTTCTACTTGTCCTGACAACTTAGTTCGCGTGGATGGCAAGCCAATTGAATTAGTTTCCTGTGCAAAGTTGTCGGGTATAATTATCGCGCTAAACATGACGTTGGTGGCTATGATGTGCTTATATTATCTTAATATTTTTCAATTGAAAAGTAATAATAGTCATTAATGAATTATGACAGCAATGGACTATCCTGTTCATCGATCATCTCTATCGTAATCCATAATAAACTTTGTCACTTCTGGGTTCGGAATTTTCGAGATATCCGGCATCTTTGGGAGACATTCCAGACTTGTGAATCCTTAGAAATATGGGTAAAGAATATTACCATCAATATCCTCATACACAAACTTAACCGTGAAATCCTTGAATTTGAAAGTACCCGTTGAAACTCTCAGTGAGTTTCCTTTTTAATGTCTGTAAATTGTAATTATATACATATTATGTATGTTTAATAATATGTTTAATAATGACGACCCGTCTGGCGAAATGGTTACCATGCTGGATCGCCGCACCAAGGGTCCTGGGTTCGATTCCCAGTGAGGCGGAAATTTGAATGATGAGTTTGAATTTCTGTTCTTGGTCTGGGTGTGAATGTCCTTGTCTTGTGTGTTGTTCATGGAACCCACGACACAGGGAATCCTAGTGTGGGGCTATGAGTGTGAAGCATTATTTATTTATTATTTATTATATTAAAAGATAACACAAGATAATCTTTATAATAAAAGTGTGTGCGTGTAATCTTTACGCGCGATTGAAGAAAAACTTCTTTGACGTTGGTGACACCGGACACGTAGTAGCAAAATAATTAAACTTAATTTAAAATAAATATCGTATTACAGTTGACTCGTATTTAGTAACAATATAGATACTTTACAAAAATAGTACATTATGATACAAGTGTGGTATGTTGGTCATTACACTCGAGGTGATATTGCACAGCGCGAGCCGAAGGCGAGTGCTACAAGAAAACCGAGAGTGTAATGACCAAACCTCACGTGTGTCATACGACGTTTTTCAACACACTTACGAGTAAAAAAAACAAATTTATCGTACTCAAAATAAACAATGCTCACAGACCAGACGGAAAGTTTGTTGAAAATGGCGCGCTCCGCGCTGATATTTTTTTTTCTGCGCGCGGCGTTTTA
Organism: Thymelicus lineola; assembly: GCA_963932265.1. NCBI lineage: Eukaryota > Metazoa > Arthropoda > Insecta > Lepidoptera > Hesperiidae > Thymelicus > Thymelicus lineola. The sequence goes on along the minus strand of OZ010695.1, from coordinate 6,475,541 downwards.
GCTATGCGCGCGCAGATTGGAGCGTAGGCACGAACAATTACGCTAAACAGCCAAAACGCAAAATGTAAAAAAATCTAATATTTATGTATTTATGAATTAGTTTCACGTTGAATTATTAATTAAAGTAAATAAGTTGTTGAAAATTTATCATATTCAAGGTAGTACACTTCTTTTTTTTTACAAAAATAGTGTTATTTTTAGTCTTATGTTGAAACGAAACGTATCTAAGTCAAAACTTTTTTCCGAAATTTAAAAATAAAACTATAACCCGGTTAAGTTAAGAGCAAATAGAATGCATGAATAATATCATTCAGTAAGGTACAAACTTAATTTGATGGAATATAAAATAAAACACTAGTGCGATCAAGAAAAAAAAGCACAAGTGTTTAATACCATGGTTTATGAGTGTAAAAGCCATGTGATAAAAAACAATTTATGAGCAAGGGTGTTGAAAACGAATATAAAGCTACAATACCGCTGACGTTTATCAATGGTAACGGTATTATTTACGGATATTATACCGTTTTACGTTATCCCGTGATACCTATTTAATCTATAGACTTGTCACAGATACAATGTAATCTTAAAAGAATTATGTATCTTTACTTCAATTTTGTTTATGGTTTCATTTGAAATTCAACACACTATAGACTATAGAGCCTTATTTTCGTCCGAAAAAGAATCTGAGTTACTTTGAAGTCGCGCCTAAAGAAGTTTTACTTCAATAATATGACAAAAAATATTTTGAAGCTCCAGTTCAACATTTGTCCTGTATGTTATAACGAATGAAAGCAGCGAACATTGCCTATTCTTCGAATAGGTTTCATCTCCCATGGGATGTAGGGGCGTAATATACTGTGGTGGAACTATAATGGATCAAACCTGTTTACGAGCAGGAGCCATTAGCAAAGTTAAACTTGAGGCGTAGGCTTAGTGTGTTGCTTGTAGTACAAATTATATGTTATAAGTTATTTACAAATAACATTGAAAGATTTATTGGCTTCTATGCTACTCGTAATATGAGATGATTCTAGGTTTACTATGACTCTGTCAGGTCGTGAATGTCGTTTCATTTACTTACAATTTTTTTTCAAATTGTTTTTGAATTATGTTGTACCCACACTGCGGAAGTGGTTCGAAACAGTTGCAAACTATGGGTATATAGAAGATTTTTCCAACTAGAAAATCTGGTGTTAGCACGGTCCCGCACCGTAACATGCCGCTTCCACTCTGAAGTTTATCATACACTAGAAAGACACTCCGCACCGACTCTGCACCAGCTCCGCACCGGCTCTGCACCGCCTCCGCTCCCTATTCTGTGAGGAAATCGCTAATATTTTTTTTTAAAATAAATAAATAAAAATTATTTATTTCAGGCAATTGTAGCCATATACACTATATATTCTGGCATAAAATAAACTAATATAGCTCCTAAACGTGACACAGAATCTAATATGGTAAATAAAAACGTCACGTTAAATTAAATAATTAATAAATTAATATAAATAAATGTATCAAATTAAATGTAATTAATATAAATAAATGACGTGCATAAGTGTATCAGTGATACCTATATGAATAAAATATTTTGACTTTGACTTTGAAACATGCTTTCAGTCTGTGCTTTCAGTAATATAAAAAATGCGTTCGTTTACCTTCATTTTCTAACCTGTATATTTTATGATCCTTCGGAAGGAGTAAAATCTAATATCGAATGATGTAGTTTTATAATAGTTTTCACCAAAATTGGTTCCGAGACTGCCTTGATCACTTTTCGCTATTCCTCATAGTTTCGAATTTGGCCATCCACGCTCACTTGAAAAATTCACCTGTACAGATACATGGAAATAAAATGACACACTGGTGGGATTTTTTTCCCACTAGTATTGTCAAAGGACTACTCAACAGGACAAGTACCTAACAAGACAAGAACTAAACGAAATATTGTGCTAATATAAATTTTACCTATCAACCTAGTTTTATTACTGATCAAGAAACAAGTTCACGTACCCGTCATGCTCGAACCCTTTCGTAATCTGGCCACGAGAGACATGCGTGGCGTATTCCTAGGGGCTCCTAATGAATGATGATAAATAGTTCTGTCAGTTCACCCGGGATCTTCCGACTAACTCGAAGTTGAAGCATTATTCAATGAGGTTTCAATGAGAGCTGCGGAAATTACTAAGTATCCGATCATATTTTACGCGGGTCAATGTCCATAGAATTGTTTACATTGTTACTGATTGCACAATATAATATCTATATTATGATTATAATGATTTTAAGCGTATGTCATCGCGGATTCTAAACATTTTAAATTATAAACAGCGCGTAATCACGATTTGTATGTTATACTAATGGTTTTTTATCATGGATAATAGTAGAAATTGTGGATTTTTTGGAGTTACATGGATTGTGGTCATGGCGAGACTGACTGTGGAGTACAAATATTGACATATTCGAAAGTGGTTGGCTATGGGGCCAACAATGTGACGTCTACACCAATGACTTGGCCTATTCGGACATCTAATAATATATAAGTACTATACCTATTGCATACGGTTGAGTGAACTCGACTCGAAACAGTACTTAGTCTGGTAAAATCAAATGAGTAATGACTGGTATGGAGCCGACCTAGGCCAACGCATTACCGCCGGAGCAGTTGTTTCCGTCGTAAACCATCGAAAATTGGACGCGGGTTTGCGTGCAGTACGGTAGCCCGATAGGTACCATTATGTTCTCGTCCTTGTAAGAAAATTACTCGTGTCGTGTTTCAGGACAATTTATTTGTGTAAAAAATAAACGCTTACGTGTTTCATTGTGTTGCAGGTGATAGGTGCCACAGGATAGGAAACGAAAATTAGTGTCTGTTTACTAAATTACTTGTTTCTCGGAAGCGTCTTAAGAGTTATCGTCCGGGAAATAATTAACGCCTGGCATAAGGACTTTTAGCTTTCCGCACTTCTTCAGTCAGTCTGTCAGATATAACTATACTATTTCTATTATGATTCCGTGCGTGCATTATTGTTATAATGGGGTACAAAGGTTTTTCTTTCACGTATAAATGTATATTATATTTACATACCTATAGGTACTGAATGCTTCAATACTTTTCACTTTGCATAAAATTAAAAAGGACGACATCAGATATTGTAAGATTACTAAAAGTTTGTCTTATCCATCAATCGTAAATCGTAGTTATTTCCTGAAGGGAGCGTCCAGTGATTGGTCATGCTTATCTCGCATTGTAAACATCGCGATGACGCGACGTCAGATGTCTGACCAGATACCACCCTCATGACGAGGGCTCCAACTGACAGTTTAATGCCGACATCCACATAAAAGGGACACGATTATCTATTGTTATGCGTCGATAGATATGGTATTGTTAATCACAAAATTAGTTGAATCTTTTGCAATGTTTTGGGTTGTTATTGTTGCTTATAAATACAGTTTTGGATAAGACTCTAAGCTGATGGTCGAATAAAATTAATACAGGCATATAAACCTCATTTAGTGGTGATTGATCAGAACTGACAAAATGTACCCGAAGCACAGAAAAAAAAACATGAGAGGTGTCAAGGAACACCCGGATGGAACGAAGTTCCTTTCGATTTAAGTATTGTTTTGTTGTACAGCGCCATCTCTGTAAAACTTTCTGAATCACGCTAGCGTGTAGGTACACTACAGCGCCATCTCTGTAAATCTCTGTGAATCACGCTAGCATGATTCAGAAAGTTGTACAGTACAGCGCCATCTCTGTAAAACTCTGTGAATCACTTCAAAAAGTATCTTACCAACATTTCGTAAGAAAATTTTCCTTCTAGCCCCCTTTCATAACGCGCGATAAGGAACTTCGTTCCAATATTGCAATAAGTATTTGAATCCTCTTTAGTACCTACCAGAGTAGTTTCGTTTAAGAGTTACTTCAGTTAATACTAGAATTAAACTATTAACGATAGTAATGTCCTCGTTTAAACGAAACACGAGCCAAGTGCTACTGCACCTGCGTTTAACCGGCACAATATTCGTTAAGAGGAAGAAATAAAATAAACAGTGCAGTGTCTTTAAAAACAGGTGTACAGATGCTTACTGGAAAGCCGAAGTGGATAGCTTGGCTCATGTTAGTTTATCCAGTAGTATTCTTTTCCCTAATCTCTACGATGTCAGTGAATGGTACAAGTTACAAAAGCTTGGGAGATTATATTTCTTTATCTTTAGTCAGTTTACTCCAGAAGAATGGACACACGTCCAACAAACACCAAAGTCCATAATAAATAATAACTAAATAGGATAATCATATTAATCATGAATGAATCAAGAGAATTTTCTTAAAATGTTAAACATGTGTAAGAACAAGTTAAATTCTTACGAGCTAAATGATAAATGCACACACTCACAAAAATATTTCTACTTTTAAAATACATAAGTATGTAATTAGTTTATACCTATTGTAAAAGTACGTATATCTTTATCAATTATTCTTGTTAACTTGAATCATTGCTACTTTTGCATCATCAAACTTGTCACGAAAAACTTCAACAGTGACGCAACAGTTTAAGTTTCAAGAAATCGCAGTAAAAATTCTGCATTTTATGTCTAGATGAAACAATGTTTTCATATTTAATGCCAGTACTAGTGTCCAAAATGTGGAGGTAGTAAGTACGTTAAAATGCATCTTGCACCGCAAACATAACACTGGATCGCAGCGCCCTGCCATAGTTTTTGTAGCAGAGAATTAGCGAACGTTTCCAAATGCTTTTTAATGCCACTCCAGCATATGTCTGATATGTAAGGAAGCTTTTAGCCGGTCCGTAACGATTATTTTTATTTTCGAATATCTCGCAAGCTCCCATAGGTATTCAATTCCAAAGCTAATTTCGATTCCCAGGGTTTGGTACAAAATATTATTGAGGACCCTGTAGCCTAGTTGGTAGCCACCACTCTGCCTGCGAAGTGAGAAAGAAAGAAAGAAAGAAAGAAAGATATTTGTATTCGAGTCATGGGTGATATTGTGATGTGTTTTATATGAGTCCTCCATGCCACCCGCGAAATAGGTAAAAAACCTACTGCAAGGGTATGAGTGTTTAAGCGTTTATTTATTTTATTTATCATGATATTATCTGGATCGTAACCTTACCTTTGACTCAAGAATGGATGGTCTTCAATACACTCAAAATCATTATTGCGGATTTTAAACAACTTTCAATTAAGAAAATAAATATGTTGCAGGTATAAAAAAGTTCAGACAATCTCAATCTAAATTCATTAGTGGCAATTTATAAGCTTGGTTCAGATTTATTTTTATTCAGTGTTGGGCTGTTGACGCATTTGCTATTGAGACTGCTTTTTAATTTTACTACCGATAAAAAAACAATATTTTTACAATCGCATGAGTCATTATGGTAGCATTAACTCGACCTCAATACGAGTAGTTTTATTGGACTGTAAAGCGATTAGTGAGTATAATATTCATGAAACTATACGTATTGGAATTGCGGTAATAACCATAAGTAGTAAAATTACATTCTTCAAAGGTTCATTTTATAATAAAATCAAGTAAATAACAATCATGGCTAAAAATTACGCATTTATAGCAATAGGAATGAAACATTTGAATTGGGTAACGAAGTGTGTTTTTTGGTTGAAGCATAAATTAAAATCATTATAACATTGCGATTGAAATATTAATAAACCCTTATTCATGTTCCTTGTAAAATTACATAATTATAACTCTCTCCTGTAATGATTAGTCCTGATAAGATCTGCACGTATAGCAAACGAACTGAATGACTTCCCCGAATTCGATTTGTTCAATACGTCACTTGTAAAAATAAGGAACAAACTGTCTTCTATCTGGTTTGGTGAGAAATCGTCAATATCCTCATAGGTTAACATACATTTACTTATTGACTTCTTTGCTTTAAATTTTAAATTACTGTATTTTTGTACCTTCAAATTCTCTAAAATCATAAAATATGTTATATTCCCAGCTTCTTTAAAATTACTTTTTGGAAGTTTTTTTCTAAAGAACCTTGTATAATATTAATATGTACATATTTATAATTTGTAATTAAAAAGCATTCGAGTTATAGCTTCAATATGCGAAAGCAAGTAAATGGTGTTTAGATTTATAAGTATGTGTTTGTAAGTAGTTAAGTATCACTGTATGCTTTCCCAATAAAATAAAATAATAATAATAATAAGGCAAATAAAATTATCAATGGATCATCTTTCAGACATATAAAAACTAACTCCCAACTCTTGCTTCTATCTTTCCATTTCTATACGACACGCTGATTTATTCTGCAAACAAATCTCACATCAATACAGATACATAATTATATACCCTTTATCTACATATTTAGACAAGAAACTAAGCTATGTATGGCAGCGGTAAGTGCAACTTAACATATCACAGTAACCGCACTCAGGCAAATGTCTCTGGGACCGCAACCGTATCTGTTGCCACATTCTGGCCATGACTTGCGCTGTGTTTATGTAAACACGTTTACACATATGATGTGAGCATATAAAGTATCTGTATAAGTATATCCTTATGTGATATTTAATGCTACTATTCTATACAAAAAAATGACGTGCATAAGTATATCGGTGATACTTACCTATATGAATAAAATATTTTGACTTTTTTGAATTTTTACAGAAATAAAAAAAAATCACTTCGTCAACAAAGGAGCGTTTGGTTATTGGTCACTTATTATTTTACGAGTGAGCTCGGTAAGTTTATCAATTTCCGAAAATGTGGCCGTAAAATAATACAATTTATGTCTCGTTTAGAATCCTACGAAAGTTTATAAATTTACGGTTCTTATTATATTCCGGTGACATATATACAAGAACAATGAACCTAAAATTAAACTTATGTGAATATTAATATATAATATATATAATGTGTTTGTGTTTCGTAACTTTAAAAAAAATATCAGTCATGGATTCATTAATCTTTGATGGTATTTTCATCATTTAAATCCACCCGTGATACAATTTAAATAAAGTTTTATTAAGAAAACAAAATCCTAGATGTGTCAGAATCCTGCACGTGGTGAATCGTCATAAGCTTATTTGCTAGCTATCCCAAAAGTCTATACTAATATTATAAAGCTGAAGAGTTTGTTTGATCGAACGCGCTAATCTCAGGAACTGCTGGTTCGAGTTGAAAAATTCTTTTTGTGTTTGATAGTCCATTTAACGAGGAAGACTATAGGCTATATAACATCATAATATATTTAAGTACTTAGTTTTTTCCACAAATTAATGTGGGTGAAACCTCGCGACACAGCTAGTATAAAATATACAGCTATCACTTTTGTGTTATCGTTACTAAATACTACTCTTCTACTAAGTGAGTTGTTGGTAGCATACATTTGTATACATGTCTCTTTTTCTAAAACCCTACTCAACCACGGAAGAGGCTGGCTGTTCCACTCGGTCGTTATAGAAGTTTCATTGCAGTCAAACCATTATCTTATTAGTAATTGAGAAGCAATCGCACTAAAATTATCTTTTAATTCGCCTAACGATAGACTAATGTCACACATCAGATAACTCGAGCTCACAGGCGATGCGGTGCGGTTTTGTTGGGCGACCGAACATCGTTCACCGACCGCATCAAATGACTATCGGAACGCATCTGCACCGCAACCTACCCGTTGTAGCCGTAACATTAGGATGGATGGATGACTACAGCCTCGGTACTATTGATATTACCGATGATCTGCGCCTGCGAGATCCTGCTCAAATGAGTAGCCAATATATACCTACAATAGTAGTCTTTGTAGCTAATTTCTGAGTACAAATTAAATGGTCACATGTCATGTAAGTCTGTTATTTAGGTGTGCTAATTTTCATTAATCTATTAAAAATATCTATTAAGAAAGAGTATCTATTAAAGTGCCTATCTATATTTCATCTAGACAAATAGTTTTATAATGGTAGTCTCGAAAATGCCGTCTTCGCTATTCCACGATTAACTGAGGCTGCGAAGTGCGTGATAAAACCTAGTATTTAATTGAGGTTTTTGAGAACAATCTACTAAAAATGCTCCTATTTTTTATGCTTTGAGCAGGCAAATGAGCAGACGGGTCACCTGATGGTAAGTGATCACCGCCGCCCATGGACATTAGCAACATCGGGGGCGTCACCAACGCGTTGCCGGCCAAGAAGATGACGATAGACCCGCTTCTTGAAGGACTCCATGTCATAGCTTAGAGGGAACACCGATGTAGGTAGTTTGTTCCACAGCTTACACGTGCGAGGTAGAAAACGATGTGAATTACTAGTAAAATTACAAGTAACTAAATGTGATAGTATATCGCTCACCGACCGCATTCGCTATAGAAATGTCTAGAACGTTCATTGTCTGTTATGACTGTTGCAGCCACATGGTAAGACGTTCAGCTAAACATTACATCATATTATGTGTCTTCGTGTGAAATGTCATTACGAACGGTGATGGTAGGAATTTCCGTTGAAGCGCAATCAATTGATGTGACGTTTGTTGGTAGGTACTGTCGTTTATATGAATCAACTTATTAAGGCGCGTCCAGATCTGACGAATACGCCGCTCGCAACCGCACGCCCGCTACTAACGTGCGGTCATTGCATACGTTTGGTGCGCCTCTCTAGCGCAATTTAAGGGAAGGATTGCGTAGTGCGCGCGACAACACACGTGCAGTGCGCGCGCAGCTCATGGGCACATAGCTTTTTTCGCGTTTGATGTCCCTAAGTTGTTAGACCTTAAGACGTGAGCAGCACGTGCGCAGCTCCGTTGTCGCTCGCGTACGGCGCGTATATTGTATGTGAAAGGCGCACGGACGGCGCAGGTGCTGCACGTGATTCTGAAACGCACACGTACAGCGTACAGGCCGCGAGCGGCTCGCATGCAGGGCATGCGCGATGCATTCGCCAGATCTGGACACACCTTTAGAGATCTACTGTGCAACATATAATTATTTATTTATTTATTTATTTAAACTTTTTGAACCATACAAAATGTATTAGGACAAAAGGCGGACTTAATGCTAAAAGCATTCTCTTCCAGTCAACCTTAAGGCAGTTGGACAGCAATGAAGCAATTATCTTGGTGTAATTGAAGAGATCTGTATAATGCTACTCCAGTGTGGATAAGGTCGTACGGAGGATAAGTCCAAAGTTGTACTCCAGAGCAGACAACATAAGGTACCATATAACTGTAGTAGTTGTACCTAAGATATTCTTCAAAACGTCCTACTAAAATTAGCGTTTTTTGAATAGGTTTTAAATAGACTATTACACTTACTATAATGGAAATCTTATCTTATCTTAAGGGAATGCTTGGTTTTGATCTGATCCTATTAATCTTGGTTTAAATGTAGCCAGATGCTCAAAAAACGTTGTCATAGAATAAAAATACAATAAAGTCAAGTGTACTTTTAAATTCTAATACGACGATCGATAGCGCTCAAATTAGCTGGGGCTATTTATGTTTGACACAAGGGTTAAAGTTGTTAAATAAACACATTATAACAATCCCTTGCGTCGCGTAGTTGGATAATAAGCAGTTTGAGCATTTTATATTAACAAAAATAGCTTTACTGCTTAGCGGTACAGCGATCAATAGTAAATTATATAAACCGGCCAAGTGCGTGATAGGCCACTCTATATGTAGTGTTCCCTACTTGTAAGCTGAGCTTTATCGACTATTACTCATTAACTACTTATGCTAATATGGTTTCAACCCATTAATGGCCCACTACTGGGCACGGGTCTCTCCTGTTGAGGAGGCCTAGAGCATACTCCACCACGCTGCTCCAGTGCGGATTGGTGGAGTGGTTAGTGGCCAACCCGAGTGTCGGAAGTTTTCAAACCGCCCGAGGGCCTCCGACATGGCTTAACGACTGTTATCATATGACAACAACCGGTACCGACGGTTTTAAGTGCCCTCCGAAACACGGAAACGCTCAAGAATTTTTTACCACTAGCGGTCACCCATTCAACTACCGACCGCGCCCGCTGTTGCTTAACTTTGTCGATCACTTAAGATCGACACAAACCGCAGGGCTATGAGCGTTTCTTAATATAAATTTTTTTAAATAACACGGCAGATCGTTAATGTAAATCAGAATAGGAAAGGATCCAAAATAGAGTCTTGCGTCTTGTCTATGCTAATATACCCGTGATAATTTTGAATTGAAAAAAGATCTTTAGTCCCATAATATTTTTGAAAGACCTTTTCAATGATAGACCACACTATGCAGTACGCGAAAAAAAAATATCACCACTACCTGTTCCCTACTACCCAAAAAAAATTTTGATATTTACGGACGGACGGACGGACGTACGGACGGACGGACGGACGTACGGACGAACGGACGAACGAACGAACGAACGGACGGACGGACGGACGGACGGACATGACAAAACTATAAGGGAAGTGTAGGTGACCCCTCGCTGACTAACAGTGTACATCACTGATTTCTGGGTAAATGATTAAAGTAAACTTACCTACGCTTACGAGTATACACATGTGAATGTTTGGACGTTTATTATTGTTAAGGAAGAAATCTTCATTATACGTGTTATAATCATAATCTTACGGTGCCGCTGATATTGTTGTAGGTACCTCTTTAGCATTGTTTAATAACACGTCACCCTCGGCGAAAGGGCAGAATCCACGTTGTCATAAAAAAAAAACACATTCTCTAGCCATCTTAATTTAAAGCCAACTAGCTGTGGTGCAATCGTGAAGAAGAGACGACACGAGACGAGAGGGTAAAGGGTCACTTCTGTTGGGAGTCCCTGAACAACAGACGAGGCTATAGAGGCCATGGAGGATAAACGGTCGCTTCTCTTGGGAGTTGCTGAACGCTGTGGCTTCGACCAGCTTAATCCCGATGGTGATATGGTATTTTACTATCACCCTCCTTCTAAAACCGTTTGTGAAATGTTCCATACGTGTTTCGGTCGCAGTGTTGGAGGCGGCCTGGAGGCCAGTAATATCCATGGGTGTCAGGGATAACTTGCCCCTGACAAATTACAATCAGGTAGCTTTTTTACGCGTTGGTTGACTACTAGGTAACATAAAAAGGGTAGATTAAATTAATGGATGGAAGATGCCTTTTACATCCCAAAATGGTTAGTCATTCGTAAATTCGAGTTACAGTTTGATAGGAATTAAGAGTATTTTCATCGGCAGTTTTCAGTTATAGTGTAATAGAAGTTAGCATTCGCTTTGTGCAGTTGTTTTGGTTCCGATAGGCTAATTCCTATAAATCTGTTATCCATTTTTCGTTATTTTGCCAGTCAAAAGTTTATTCAGCGCACATCGCAGACAATAGTTAAACATAAAGCGTTTGAAACTCTGTTAGTAAATTGGAAAGTTTTCCAGTTGTTTTTATTTCCTGAAACTATTGAAGATATAAAACAATTCCACAACAACGTTTTTATTTCGAATATCAACAACTGATACGAGCTAATTAATAAACCTATTTATTGTTAACGAAGTATAAGATTTGAAACAATATTGAGTAGATGTACAAAACATTTACGAGTATAAGAGCGTAGTAAAGAGCTTGGAACGGTAAAGGTAGGACAAATTTAATCTTAAAATACAATAACATAATTAACGACTGTGATTGCCTCAATGTTAACAGCGTATAGTTGAAGTCTGATTTCTTCGTTATTACAGGTATCCAATTAGCTAGTTGCTATTGTCACCAAAATTATAGATTATTTTCAACAAATAAAAGCAAAGCAAAGCAACAACCCATAATTTGACCCCCACAATGTGAGGGGTACAGGCCATAGTCTACCACGCTGGCCAAGTGCGGATTGGTAGACTTCACACACCTTTGAGAACTTTATGGAGAACTCTCCGGTGTGCAGGTTTCCTCACGATGTTTTCCTTCACCGAAGCAAGTGATAATTAACTTGTAATACGCACATAATATTTGAAAATTAGAGGTGTGTGCCAGGATTCGAACTCGGGACCCTTCGTTCGGGAGACCAACGTTCTAACCGCTAAGCTATCACTGCACTTTCAACAAATATTTTGTTAAAATTCTGTTTGTTAAAAAGTTGGGATTGGATATAAACAGACAAGCCATCTGATGGTAGGTGACCATCGGCATCCCATGGTACATACAAAAGTGTACAGCGATGTAGCTCCCTGATACGAGAAGATGCGTTGCCGGCCAAAAAAGGACAATGCTCGTTAATTGGCCCTTCATCGCTCATCACTGCTGTTTCCGATTTTCATTAAGGTTAGATTGGACTGAATGATGGATGATACCATACAGTGTACAGTTTAGTAGAATGATTGCATTTTATTTTCTTTCACACATTATGTATTTCGGTTGTGCCATGTATGATACACTAAATAATATAAAATAAACCTCTTTCGAATCTAATCTCAAAAAATTGCTGGTGGTTTCATGGGTTAAATATAAGAAATATTTATAAAATACCTGATAATACTGAGTGACAATTATATCGGGCGTTGTATAATTATTTACGTAATTTATAATACATTCTTTACTAAATTTACTTGTGACTCAACCCAAAACGAATGCCGAGTACGAGTTAATTTATAACTGAGGAGTTCAATTACATTTTTCTATTATTATCTTAAGGACAGATAGAAATATTATTTATATTGATATTTATTATAAATAGTTTGATACATTACACTACCTGGTCTACATGGATTTGATCTCGGAGCATTGGGTATAATTCAGCCGTATCTAACGGAGGATTCATACTAAATAGGTCGGACAAGATCGAAACAGGCAGATACATCTACAGGCCCATGTTTAGTCTCCTGTCTACAGATGGATGGACGAACTGAACATAATTATACTCAATGGGATGGGTTAGCAGTTAAAATTAACCAGGTAGCCTGAGACCTTGATTATAACCTAATAATGAACCGTTGTATCGATCTCCTTTTTCATTGATTTTCAAAGCTTGAATGCAGTTATGTTATGATCTTAAAGTAAAATGGATGAGTGCGTGGGAATGAGTTTCATTTATATTCCAAAGTGTGTTTAAATCTAGGTAATTGTGCCTATATAATTTATAATTGTATGTTAATATTTTATTGTAATTATTTTATTGTATTTTATTGATTAAATTGTATTTATGACATGTCAAAAGTGCCACAAAGTGGCCTAGTTGAAAAAAAAAAATTCGTATGATTGGATCCTGTTCGGTTTATTAATTTGTATAACAAGTGTATAGTTACTTACGTGTAGCAAGTTGACAATAATGATAATTGTATAATTGTGACAAAATATACTAAATACTATATTTTACTAAATTTTTACGATAAAACTAGAAAATACGAACTACATAATGTCTGCCTCTCCTATCCAGTTGCTACACCTTATCACCTTATCAAGGTATTAATATGTGTTCTCTCTGACCATAATATAAAGTAGATATATAATAAGTGTAATGTATAATTAATAATTACTAATTATGTATGTATTTTATGTTTATTTTATTTATCTTTATTAGATACACCATTGACTTATCACTATGCATTGATAACTATTGTGACATGTGTTTTTGCAATTAATAAAGAATAAAGTTTGATGTATCAAATGAGAAAGCCTTTTTTATGGCAAATATACGACAAGTTGTACAGTCAAATTAAAAATAGCAATCTATAAATTATTGTTGAATTACTCGGTTTAACAATGGCTAAAAAGATAATGAAAGTGCCCGCGACGTAGTATCCTATCCATATAATTTATAATGGCATTACTTTTGTACCGTGGTCTGTAATTCATTGGCGAGCGCTATTAACGAGGCCATTGGGACTGTAATTACTGATTGATGATCATAAAGTACGTAAACATTAAGACTTACGCGTGTACAATGTTTCAAAACTTATTTTTATTAATTTTTTTTTTTATGCTTAGAGCAGGCAAACGAGCAGGCGGGTCACCTGATGGTAAGTGATCACCGCCGCCCATGGACATTAGCAACACCAGGGGCGTCACCAACGCGTTGCCGGCCACGAAAATGACGATAGACCCGCTTCTTGAAGGACCCCATGTCATAGCTTAGAGGGAACACCGATGCAGGTAGTTTGTTCCACAGTTTACACGTGCGAGGCAGAAAATGACGTGAGAACCGAACTGTGGACGAATGCCATGTATCCAGGTAGTGTTGGTGGAACCTGGTACGTGATGGGCGGTAATAAAAACATAACATTCAATAATGGAGTGGTGCACACACTCGCCCATAGGCGTTGGTATATATAGAAAGTAAGTTTTTTGTATCTTGTTCAATGATATTATATGTATAAAAGAGGTAGATGGGTTACTAGCGCGCCGACGGCGAAGAGCGAAAGAGTAGTCAATTGACCACGCTTGCTCGCATTACTCGCAGTCGCTCTCTCAATACTCTGTGGATACGCACGCTTTTATTTTTGTCAGAAGTGCTGGAGATTTGACATACAGCGTTAAAATGCCTTCGTGTGTTATGCGTAAATGCACTAATTACTTATGTAAAAAAAATAAAATTCATGGTATAACATACCACAAGTAAGGAATCATGATTTATTGCATTTTATTTCATTTCAATAATTCTCTAACAAAATGACAGCGCGCCAGCTTGGCGCCAGCCGAACGTAAGGTACTTGTGACGCGAGCGACAAACACTAGCTGTCTTTTTCACTATTATGGTTTTAGTAATGCTATCCCTTTTACATAATTTAACAAGCGCTGATTGGTCGCAGTGTGTCGTAGCTGTTTTCGGAACAGATTTTTCGCTTGATTTGTAAGGGAATAACGTATCTATAATAAACATCATTGATCTTGTTATCTTTTTAAACTAACATAGGCTAAATTGTTTTTCGTAGACTAACATAGTTTTTAAGAATATATATCGTGTACTAACCAAATCTATGGACTGTATGGTCTGAAATAAATTATTATTATTATTATTAATAAGAACGAAATTGTGTAAAAATAATAGTCTTAATAGAACTTATACTCATACATTTTGACTGAAAATTAGGCATTAAACTGAATAAATTGGATTAATAAAACTGCCTTATGAAAAATATTTTTGGTTCGATAATAATAAGTAAAAGTGCACTTCATGTCAAATAGAGATCTCTCCAATACAACGTTTGAGAAGAAAATACTGAGAAAATATGATATTATGGTCAGCTTATAACTAGGGGAATAATCTTAGAGTAAAAGACACATAAAATAAAAAATAAATAAAAATAAAATATACTCTAAGAAAAATCCACTTTATTCATGTTAAATTGAGAGATATTGAGTTATCATCGTCGCCTGATTGTTCTTTTATCGACCAGTTATGTAAAAAGACGTCAAAAAGAAAAATATATATAAAAGTAAGCACGAGTACAGTGTTATATCTAGTACTGCTGCAATACAATAAGATACTACACGGTAATATAATTAATGATAAATATTCCAACCGTGTTGATATTGCACCCATCATTCAAGTCCAATAAGACAGTAAAATGCAACTCATCATATCCTGTCTTCATATCCACAGCGTTTCCACAATCCAACCACGTAAAGCATTCCAACTGCATGCAATCCAAGTATCAAGTGGAGTAATAACAGGAACAGATAATATGTGGGTTGTAGATGGCTTTACGTGCGCAAAGCCTCGTACATAATCCGAGCCGAGGAAGTAATGTGTGGCGTGTAGTGTACTACCCTGCTATCGACCTTGATTACTGTTAGTATACTGCGGTATACTGGATTGTTCCTTCCAGATTGTACATGTACAGTGTAGGTATTTTAGTTATTGTTTTAGTACAGTCGACAAAAGATTTAAGTATGGAAGGCATGATTCTAAAACTCTCAGTAATGTTTAATATTACATATTGTTTACGTTACTATCATACCTTATAATACAGATAATATTTAACAAACACAAATAATCTGTAATAGAAAAAAATACAGAAGGATTTAGTATCATACCCTGGATACCTAATTCCCTTGCCGACAGTACGTAATACTACAACACTAGACATAACTTTTTGTTATTGACTGATTGTATAAAAATTAGGCGATTTCTTATTCAACAAGAATGAAATGGAAAGCTCTTGGATAATTATTATATGTAAATAAATATAAAACATGATAGACACATGAATTTTTTTAATGGAAATAGCCGGCAAAATGAGCTTACTATCCACACAACATCAGCAACACCAAAGGCATTATTGATGCGTTGCCGGCCAAGAAGGAAAGAAAAGAAGAAGAACTGGGAAAGAAAGAAATGAAAACAAATCTATGTTATAACATAGAACAAACAAAACCTTCTACCACTTATTTAAGTCTGCATATTTCAGGGATATTAGGGTTGCTAATTATTAAACGCTTTTATTTACTTTCACTTCGGAGCATCAAAGGATCAAATCTTGTAACGTTAATTTGAATGACTTCCCTTTAATGAAAATTGATGAAATTTGGCAGACATGTGTATTTCCGATGACAATACACGAAAATCAAAAAAAAAATTGAAATAAAAGCGTTTAAAAAAAAAATTTTTTTTGGATTCAACTTATATTATTTTTATTTTATTATTATATAATTTTGTTTCCTGTTTTGTTTTAGGTTTATCGTATAGTTTGTTAGGGACTCCATCCAAGTTTATAATATTAAAAATAGTAACCATGTTTTTTAAAATACTATATTAACTCTTAATACAAAAATTTCCTTATGTTTAATGAAGCAAAGCGAAAACCGGCTTGTATAGCATAATTACTTCCATGTTGCAGCGCACAGGGAAAATGAAGCGCTCTCAGCATTAACTGAGGTAGTGAAAACCCCGACTGCTGGTTCTCACTTCTCACTGTACATTGGGAATTGAAAAGCATAAAGCTATTAATATTTTCATAAGTAACTTTTTATATCTACACGCAATAAATATTGTTTTTTGCATCTTTATACAATGTGTCTGTTTAGTTTTAGAATTTATAGTAATGAAATAAATAAAATAAAAATTTGGCATAATGCTATCGCTATCAAAGAATTCACAGTACCAAAAAATAACAAAACAAATCTTTCCAATGCTTGCAGCATCACAAAAAAAATAGTAGACTTAATAATCTATACCATAGAAAATAAAACATACCGAATTAAATTATCGCTTAGTAAGTGGAAACATCTGAATGCTCACTAATGGCGTCGATGGATCCCTCTCAGACATACTTATTGGCTACCTACATCCGCCCAGCGCGGCAGCACACTAAATCCAAGCGCACATCGAAATAAACAAAATTCAACCCCTGCTCCGTCCTGATTAACGAACTTTATAGAAGACGTACAATGTACAATAATCGAGTTACGTTATCCAATCTGTTCTCACTCGAATCTCATTATGCACATATTGCTTTTTATTTTGCATCGACAATGCAGCAATGTTTACAATTTGTGCTCGTTATTTTATGGCACCTGTCTATAAACTTAGAATTATTTTCTTTATAATTTGTTATGATATAATTACGTATATTAGCTAATTAAAATAGTCCCCGATGCAGTTTTTGTATTTGATATTATGACAACAAAGTTGATTTTAATAAAATATGTATTATGTGCATCTCTAATGGATTTTTGGACTTCCAATTTCCTCCACAACACAGTCATAAAGCAAGGGTGAGTGGTGAGCATTTAAATACACATTGTGACAGTCGCCATTGATTGTCTATTACTGATATTAACTTACTTGATGCCTCTTGCAGACATGTGCTAATTGGAAAAACATTTTTAATGGACTTGTAATTATACATTATAATTACATTTGCCACTGTTCCAGTGTAACAGTATATTCGGCGGCGTCATTAGCCGGCTGGCCGCGAAGCGTGACTGTTTATGGTCCGTGACTCCTGCCAGTCCTGCCAGTCCTGCCTCACCCCTTCACCCTAAACGTGGACACGTGTAGGGATTAAAAGTGATTTCTGCCAATAAATCCGCAGTTGCTCACTCAGCGTGCAATACGATTCGTTGATGGCGTATTTTCGTTTCGTTGTACGTTTTTCGTTAGACTGTTACTAATTTACAAAATATTTTATGGTTTGTTTTGCGTTATTTTCACCTGTGTGAATGAGAAATTAAATTTATAACATGTAAGAGTACATGTTCAGGGTTTTTGCGTTCGAACATTTTTTACTGATATTATTCTTTTTTGTTTGTATGTGTACCTACTTGTTTAGTAGTTTCATAGTATCAATCATCAATCCTTCCATCAATCCTTCATCAATCATCATCCTTCATCAATCCTTTTTATTCGACTGCCAGGAAGGGTTATGTTTTTCGCGTGTATCTTATATGTATGTATATACTCAGATTTAAGACTGGTTTTGGAGTAGAATTATTTTAAGGAAAATAAGACGTAATTTAAGTTATTATTCAAAATACTTTAAGTAGTACAAGTTATTGGTAAGAAAGATATATAATTTTTGTGAAATAAATTAAACACTGATTTCGGTTCATTTTCGTGTTTTTTCCTAGTTTTCTGGTTACAGTCTTAGGTTCCTGTGGCTCGATTTTCTTAAAAAAATAGCTACAAATCTAAAACTTCAAAATATGTAGACTGTTCCAATTAACATATGTTAAAAGATGTAGTGTTCTATATAATACGCTAAATTTTCCTGTCCGCGTGAAGCTGTAAAGGCCACTAAGGCTAACAATAACTACCCATTTGAAAAAAAAACCACTAGAATACAGAATAGAACCACTACAAAAAACATCAGGCCGAAATCAGACTCATTTTCTTCCTTAGTTTGTGGAAGAACCCCATGATAGCTTTTTTGATAGCAGGCGGGTTTTTTTTAATTTTTTGGGGTTTGAACATTTTTGTATGGAACCTGGCATACCTACAAGTCCGCCATTTTGAAAAATATTTATTTTAGCGGCTAGTGATGAAACATGTAATGTGGCAATCGACGGAGTAAGTGATTACAATCAGAAAGTATTTAGTGATGAAATGTCGTAAGTGATATATTATACTTTCTGAGATATGCTATACCAACTAGTTTCAATGCCCTTACTAGTTTAATTTCAGTTTTTTTCTGTTGTTTGAAAGAAAATTTGAAAATAATAGAACCATAATTTATTTTTCCCATTGTTTATTTTTGTATCTATCCTAAAGATACACTTGATAAATTGTATCAATAAATACAAACCAGTTTGGTTAGTTTATTAAAAGCAATAAACTCTTTTACATACTTTCTATTAGAATTTATATCACCCAGGGTTGTTGACGTCAATGTACTCGCGACAACGTAAGTACTCTGCATGGAAGGTACGAGTATAACAAATAATAATGCTCTTTTAAAGTACAGACACATCCCCAGCGAATATTTAGATCGCTAAAAGCCCTGCGAGCGGGTCATAACAGTCCTGTCGTTTGTTACCAAGCTTCAAATATAATTACACCGTACGTGGAAACACACTTTGAAAGGTGAGAATAAACCGCGCGTTGATGGGCGGCATTCTTCATTACGCCGATCTCGCGAGATGCTAACACGTTTTTATGGGCAACAATATGTGCTTATAAAATTTGCATACCTTCATTCGCACTCTTCCGCGACCATTACCTTTCCATTTGGTAAATAATTTAGAAGCCCTCTAGGACGCCGGCCAGATATTAAAAGTGATGGGTCCCCGAGGTTTAATATTAGACTCCCCTCGTATTAAATTCTCTGTCACGCGAAATTCCCAAATGCATACGCCAAATATTTTTTGCACATGTTCATATTCTCACTTTTGTACTCGGATTCGATACAGAATGTCACTTCGATTGTCGAAATTCCGATTTGTTCGTAGAATTTCAAATTTGTAATCCGCGTAGTTAAGTCGTTCGCTAAATTGAGTTTCCTTACTTATGGGTATGCAATTCGTGCAACATGGCGTTCTTATGGCATTCAAGCAGCTGTGGGAATTTACAATACTTAATAATCTTAATAAGGTTAAGCTCAATTTTCTCTGCAGTTGGGCATTTATTCTCCAAACATGTTCTCCAAATGACAGCCCCCTTCATTAAGCACGCGTTTATATTGTAATATAAGTCGAGGAAAACAGTCATATGGGATCATATATAATTCATATCACAATGGTGGCCGAGTCGCGCAGGGCGGTGAATAATCGACTTCATTGTATATGCATCAAATTTGCAGAACAAAACTAATCTAGAGCTCAGGGCAATAAAAATGTCCCACTTGCCGCCGCCGCTTTAAATATAGATGAGCACAAGGTGTAATCTCCGCGATTCTTATTATAAAATCTCGCATCTTAAATATTTTACTTTTTTCACCACTTAGCCCCGCGCCGCGCCATCCCGGCCCGAGGAAATAATGCTGCTATTACTTCCCGTAAAGAAGTCATGAGAAGCGTCAAATTGTGCATCTGTTACTAACGATGTAATTTGGTGTAAGTATTACGAATATAGTACCTACTCGTAGGTATGTAATTGCGTATATTTTCTGTATTTACTTAAATATTGAGTATAATATTTTGATACATGAATTTACATTTTCGCGCTAAAACTTTCTCAAAATATTTTGTAGATTATTACTTTTTTTTGAGAGAAAATCTATTGTTCTATAGTTTTTACATATGAGGGATGGGAAACTCTTTGTTTATATTCATAGTTCACACCTTTAGTTTAATTGCTGGTATATGTATTATAAGGTTCAATTAAATGTCAAGGGTTAATGTTATGTTTCCAACAATAACCGGTTGAGTAACAAGCAAATGGAATTAACAAAACTCTTAACAAAACCTGTTGATCAAAATTAAATCTCTTTGTCGACGAAAATAATCAAATTTATCAGTCATTTGAATCTATAGTATGAAGAAGGGTGTTAAAGTCTTCATTTAGACTATAAGTCAATTACAGTAATAAGATTTTATTATACAAGAAATCAAATAACTTTTTCTGATTTTATTTAGGTACCTCGAAGGGAATGTTTTGTTTGGGATTTTTGAGCTACCTGTTATTTCTTCTTGTTGGTTTTCGTGAGAGCATCCCCAAGAATTAGGGTACGTGAATAAATACGTTTTGACATCCCCTATTTTGACTTTATTTGTTCTTCGCATTTTTACAAAGCCCGGCAATAAAACGCGTGCACTTTTCATTTTTGGGGGCCATAAATAATAGTGATGTTATAAAATTGCATTTTAAGCATTTTTGAACGACTACCTACCCACCTCTGACCGAAATTCTATGGCTTTTTGTAGCAAAGGGACGATAAAATTTCCTGCAATGTTGGGACTTTAATATTGTATTGTGGGTGCTTGAAATTTGAAATTTATGCTGATTTGGGAAATGGGCGTTGCAATTTTATTAGGTTGTCTGAAACAGTGGGTATATAATTGATAGTCGGGTCGGACAAGGTCGTCTAATGCTGTGTTTTGTCGGCTGTTAGCGTTACATATAAGCAGACAATAAATTATGTGAATAAATTGTGATGGCCGCTATGTCCGGCGGCGCCTGCAGTGCAGAGCGCGAAACGCCCGCCGCGCCGCCTAGAGTTGGGGTTCAAGTGAAATTAAATTACGAGTTGACAAAATGAGTTACGCCCTTTCCGTAGATTAACAAACAAAAACTGATGGTATGAGGGTCACGGCGACATTAATGTTGTTAGAGGCAAATGACTCTATTCTTCGTGACGTGTCGCCGGGCCGTTGTTCGCACACAATGCTACAATTTAAGCCGTGCATTGTTCTTGTTCATTTGGTCCGCGATTTAGTTTTGTGCTTTTATCGGTGCCCATTTGAATGGTGGGCGCGACGCGGCGGCGATAGGATTCTCCTCGCCGCTTCACTGATTCTTCGGCTACATAACTGTGTAAATTGCTACGTACAAGTACATCCTATAACAACATCATTCCATTTCTATTGTAGTAGATTGTTCAAACTACATTTTCTAAGAACGTTCTCTGGTTTTAATATCTTGACTGATTTCATTAGAACAATTAACTAAAACCTCTGCAAGAAACCAGAAGAAACATTTCACACTTGACTTGTATGAATACCTTCATCATTGAATAGACTCGTATGTTGCTCAGCAGAGTGCAACATAAGAATGAGGTTGACTTTGAGTCAACATGGGTGGAGCTCCTTATATCTCAGACTTTTCCTTTGGATACTAGACCAATAAATTGACTATTTTTTATGGAAATAGCCGGCAAACGAGCTGACGTTCCACCTGATGGTAAGTGGCTATTGTCGCCCATGGACATCAGCAACATCAAAGGCATTACTGATGCGTTGCCGGCCAAGAAAGAGAGAAGAAAAAGAAAGAAAGAATTGGCTCTCAAGCCCCCAGCCGGAACACTACGAGTCGTTTGGCGGCTGACTCATGCTCAAAGCTGGTAGCTATCCAGGCGAACCCCATGGAGAAATAATAATATAACAAGATTAATTTCAAGTAAGTAATTAATTTTGAGAAAGTATCAATTTAGTGCATGCAGTGTGTAGAGAGACCGGCGCTCTATCACTATTCGATCGATATTTGTATTCGTGTAACAAAATATTAAAAGGAGAAACTGGACTGATTTATAATATCATCATAAGCGCTTCCTGCGGAAACCTTAGATTTTGTTCTGAAGTTCTTTGAAGATCTCGAATTTGAAATTTTGCACCGAGGTTCTTTCAATAGCTAACGCGAGTATTACGAAAGGATATTTGGATATTTGAATCCCGAGGCTATACTAGCTTCATAACTTAACTTGTTCATAACTTAAAGGTTAGAATTCAATGTTGGAGTATAAATGATGCCAGATCATCCGAATCACAATATGTGATGGGCAAGACAAGACGCAAGACTATTCTGGATCCTTTCCTATTTTGCTTTACATTAACGATCTGCCGTATTATATTAAGAAATATGCAGACATTGTGCTATTTTCTGACGATAAATATCTCATTTTAAAACTGATAAAAATAAAATAAATTTCGACAACATTACGACGTATTGTGCTCTCTCTCGCGTTGAAGAATAAATAAGATCTGCATAATTATTATTAGACTAGTGCTAAATCTAAATACAAAAATAGTTCAGGTTTTGAGGTAGTTCAGTTACATTATATTCTACCAAATTAGTGGATAATATAATAGATATGAGCGATGATTAATAAAGTTGGATTATAAAATCATAATTTAAATATTATACATCCATTATAATATTCTATATTCATTACTATGTTAATGATGTCTATTTATGAGTTCAAATAATAAAATGTTTTAAATAAATCACTAAATTAATGTAACTTATTAAACAAAAGGAATTTTATTATTAATATGTATGCATAGTTATGCATAAATGCATAAATGTGGCTATGTTTAGCCACATTTATTATTTTAACAGGCATTATAAAATGTTCGAGGAAAATGTATCATTGCATGAATTGTTCCATTGAAAGGCTACATTTTGTTTTCATGTGCGCCCCACCGTTTAATGGCCAACCAAACGGCAAAATGATACCAGCATTGGATGAATAACGTGTCGAAATAATAGCGCTAACCCATTACCCTACGAAGGGGAGGTTTTTGCGCCTAATCGATCAACGCAGAACCGAACATGAAATTATTTCATTACGCGAGCACGAGCCGATTAAACATCGGTCGAGATCAAACACCAAGCTTCATTAGCGATTTGCTTTACTGAAATCTTTTTGTCTGTAACATCTACATTTGAACACTTTTATTAATAGCAACTCCCAGCGTTTCGCTTCGGAAAACGGTATCTGTTTGTGCTGCATTCGGATTGTGTTTATATTTACCGAAATGCCATTTGGCCTATAAATTGACCTTTTCTTTTTAATTGGTAAATACAATCGTAATTCTCATGAATTTATCCGCAAAAATAACGAAGTTTTAAAGGTACGTTTTTGCCTTTTGTCTTCACCTTCTAGGGATGAAAAGCGAAAAATAATAAAACACACATCGCTCACTTTATTGCAGATTATTTACGGAGTTGCAAGAATTCTTTATTAAATACAACAAGATCATATTTTTAAACGCTTTTATTTAGTTTCACTTCGGAGCATCAAATCTTGTAACGTTAATTTGAATGACTTCCCTTTCCCTTTTCCCGTTTGTTGACCGTTGGGACTCCCCAATGTTCCGCCACTGGGCGCGCTTGCATGCCGTCCGTGAAGTGTAGGCAGCTTAGTTTTTTAATTATTTGTTATCTTTTACTAACATTAGATGTAAGTACATACCGTTACTAACAACTATGGACTCGATCCGAAATAAAAGATTATTATTATTATTATTATTATTATTATTAATGAAAATTGATGAAATTTGGCAGACATGTGTATTTCCGATGACAATACACGAAAATCATATTTTAAACTAATTTTCATTGTTTATTTGTTGTTAAATTAAAAAAAAACGATTTTTCGGAGCATCAAATCTTGTAACGTTAATTTGAATGACTTCCCTTTAATGAAAATTGATGAAATTTGGCAGACATGTGTATTTCAGATGACAATACACGAAAATCATATTTTAAACTAATTTTCATTGTTTATTTGTTGTTAAATTAAAAAAAACGATTTTCAGACTTTAGACATTTTACGTAGAGACTTGAAATTTTCACAACTTGTAGCTAATTTTATAAACTAAACATTATTGAAATAAAAGCGTTTAAAAAAAAAAAATTTTTTTCATTTGACTTATTACGTGTCTTATTACAACGATCACTAATAAGAAACTTAGTGATTGGTTTACTTTCGAACAACTTACGATGACCTTACACGCTACATACATGCGTGCTCATTTTGTTAATGTAAATGCAATACTTTAAGTTATATCTTTAATTATGATCCTTTGTATAGATCTGTAGTCAAATCCATATCTATAAATCAGAATGACTTATAGATATGGATTTGATAATTATACAGGAGAATAATGCTAGCCACAGTTAACCGCTACTTTTGTGTCAGAAAAAAAGCCATGGTTATTGTACGTAATAACATAAAATATCAATTCCAAAACTCTACATGGGGACTGGAAAATTCGTTAGTGTGCAAAGATACTTTTTAAAGCAGAAAGCAAACATTTAAAACCCCCATGTGACACTGACCAGCAAGATACAGAGCATAACAGAGGGTTGTCCAAATTTTGCACGGTTCGCGATCCAATTAATTTTAAAAATCAGCATGGCGGTCGAATCTGAAAAGGGCTTTATTGTTATGTAAATTTGTGCAAACTTCGTAGCCAGACGTAGGCATGACTAATTGTTAATTCGGGTAATGCGCTTACGAGAGCGGCCCGCCGCGGCCCGCTCGCCGCTGTAATAAAGGATTACACGCCTGACCTGACCGCGCTGCAGTCTCCACGACGTTGACAACTTCTGTTTGTTCTTTAGGGATGGGAAACATTGGAATGCCCAACTTACACCGATTATGGATTGTTCTTTAGGGACGAGAAACATTGAAATACCACCTCATCGTCGAGGCTATGGATTGTTCTTGGGAGATGGGAAACATTGGAATGCCCAACTTACCGGTCAGGACTATAGATTGTTTAGGGACGGGAAACATTAAAATGTCCAACTTACCGAAGTCGACACTACTACCATGATTTACCACTGCTGTTCTACACTTTAACAATTCCGAGGCAACTTTACTGGCATTTTAGTTAGATCCATGATTATTACAAGATTCTTCACTTTCAAGTTTCTGCGGGTAAGTTGTGTCACACGTCCGCCATGTTGCTGTTATGTGTACACTCGAAGTAGATATTTTTTGACAAATTAACAGTTGCTTGTTTTGTCCAAAACAGTAGGTAATATTATAGGTAGTAGGTAGGTTGTAGGTTAGGTAGGTGTTATTGTTATTGAGTAATATATAGCTTAGTTATTATCCCAGAACAACTACTGTTTTCATCGCAAAATGACAATTTTGTTAAAACATTTTGTACATAATATATTATTATAAAAAATATTTTATATCTACGTATTATTATGTCTTCTGTGTATCTACTAAACTTCTGGGTCATATTTGATTTAATTAATACAATAAAGATCAAAGATCACGAACATCACTAGCATAAGACCCCTTACGAGCTTAGTTTTTCGATGTGAGTAATTATTTAATGGAGATGAAGTCCGCAGACACGCGAGTCCGTAAAATTAAACATTACACACCCCACTGAAAACAACGGATTTGTCACACCGCGGAAACTAGTTGCCCGCTAAATAAAATGTCAGAAAAAATATACTGTACCACTGCTGTACCACAAGTATAGTTGAGTTTTAAAAAAAGTTAATTTCGTACTGAATCAGTAATGTATCTTGTAAGTAGGTATTTGCTTCATGTTTTTATTTAAATTTTGTAGGATTGTACCTAGTACAGAAATAAATACTTCATTAAAATATTTAAAACTTTCTAAATATACGATAATTTGTAATTAAGTACGGATGTTTTCATTGTCTTAAGTAGGTACAGGACTTTTAAATTCTCGCTACCGGTAATAAGTCCATAGGCGACTCCAAGCTTATTATACTATACATATGTATATTACCTTTAGTCTTATTCTGCATAGTAATTTTTTTGTTCTTTATAGTAATTTTTTCGCAGTTATCTGGAACCAGGTCTGGAGCTTTTGAGCTATTGAAAGAAATAGTGCCAAAGCAAATACATGCGATAAGAACGATCACTTCTGTGAACAATCCCGATCGTTTCGCTAAATGCATTAGTAGTTGAGGGGTTCAGAAATAAGCCAAGAAATACTGAATTAAATGAAACAGTCAGCGAAACGAATAGAATATTATTGTTATTGCTAAGTTTATCCATTATTATAATTACTCAGGAGACCTTCACAACTCCGAGATGCTTTCACACAAATCACATGATAAAGTTAGGAGAGAAAAATAGTTATCTGTGCCATTGCAAGAGATTCAATACTTAATACACAAATTGAATATGTTATTGTGTGTGGCCTTAATCCATTAACTACTTCGGGCACGGTTCTCGTAATTGAGGAGGTGTAGAGTGTAGACCATATTTCAGTTGGCCGCTACAGTGCAAATAAGTAGAGGGCTTAACGGCTAAACATGTCCTTGGATGCACGGAACCCTCAAGAAATTTTGCCATCATCGATCACCCATCCAAGTTGTCCCATGGCAGGGCAGGAAGTTACTAACTTACGAATAACAACACCTTCCTAATGTCTTGGTGTACTTAAAGCACTAAGCAAGGTTTTTATAGAAGATTTTAATATAAGTCTCCCACATAATAGCCTTTGCTAGATTTTTTTTATAAGAGACACGTCGAACTACCAATTTAAATAAAAGTAGGTACTAAAATAAAAATAGCCATATACCTGAGAGCGTGTAGCTAAGTATTCAATTCGTATCTATATTATCTACACATTTATGTAACGTATACGTGAGTGTAATGTTCGCCAATCTTATACGAAGTAGATACAGCTTGAAATATCGCTTAACTTCCCGCGGCAGTTTATGATGCGACCCACAATCTAATCTTCGGGCCGCTTCCGGAGACAAACTACTTGCAACTTGTTTAACAGTTCACGACCACAATGCATCTGCACGGCTATAATCATCATTGTTTATGTACATGTTTAAGACATGTACACTGAATGTAACAAAGTACCTACATATAAATGAAAACTATAAAACTGATATGTTTTGAATGCTATTTATAACTATAAATACATCAACGGCGTTTTAAACTGTTCTTAACTCTCCTTAAAAAATATATTTTTAATAAAATTCTCCTGAGATGTAATGCTTGTGAGATCTAAGAAAATTAGTAACAAACTACACCACTTATCTTCAGTCTACTCCACAGTCCACAGAGTAAGTACCTAGGTACCACAGTAAGTTATTTGGCGCCAGCGTAGCGAATAATTTCATCAGTTAATTTTCACAAATTAACAACAAACAGTCTATTGGAAAGCCCATTAGCCCATTAGTGCTAATTAGTAGTCGTCAACCGATTATAAATATAATTACTGATACTCAACGCGATTCTATACATTAACAATGGCCTATTTCACATAGTTGTGGGACTTGTGAGTATCAAATATAATATTCGTCCAACAAAACGTTCGTACTAATTTTGCCAGTTCAATACAATTAAAATGTGCCTACCTAATAATAATTTGTTGTATGATCGAATAAAAAATTGTGACATAAAATCTGAATCGCCCAGGGAAATAACCGTCAGTTGCACGTACGAAGGCCAATATCAAGCATAATTTCGTTTGCAGCGCGGGGAATTAGCAATTCATACGTAATCATACGTAACAATAGTAATCAGGCGTTGCGACGAAGAAATCACATTTTGTCGGTGGTGCCAAGCACAGATTTCGTCGGCAATGTATCGTGAAATTAGTTTAGTGGCACTATATAATTACGCGCCCTCACTTTTTATAGTCCCTCGGCCGGTCGAAGGGTGCGCCCCCACCGAACTGTTATGACGAAAATGTCAACCCGGTATGCGACTTGATGAATTGACACTATTTTAAACATCTTTACTACGTGCGGCAGGCGCACATACTCAACGTTTCCGACATTCACTTTATAAATTACCTGCACACACATATAAATGCTTACACATACAAATTGTATACGAAATCGATACGCAATTAGAACAAGTTTCATTTAAATATCATAATCGTGTAATCGAAGTGAATTAACTTAATGAAGCCAGCACCCTTTGTCAGGCATGGTCAGTATGGTCACTACCGTGTATAGTATGGTCACTACCGTGTATAGTATGGTCACTATCGTGTATAGTGTGGTCACTACCATGTATAGTATGGTCACTACCATGTATAGTATGGTCACTACCGTGTATAGTATGGTCACTAACGTGTATAGTATGGTCACTATCATACCATGTGATGTACAGGATGGTCGGTTGTTGTCTCCACATAAGTATTATGTTATTTGCCAAGGTCGTGATATTCTTCTGAGTTCTGAAGGATGGTTATAAATAAAAATGAAGCAGTCAGATACATTTCATAGATTTATTATATAAAACCTTATAACTACTTGAATTTCAACTTACACAGTATAGTAACATGTGAAATTTACAGAGCTATTCGATTAGTACAGACAATAGTTAAGTATTTAGCTAAAATTATTGCGCAAGATCGTTCCGATGTGGGACATCCTTAGTTAAGTCACTAAAATACTTAAGTACCGACTCTTAGACATTACATAATTTATTATAATAAACGACGAAGCTCAGATATTTCTTACTATTATATGTATTTCGTTCAATGTATGTACAATATGATATGAGAGGAGTTTCAAAATATATTATAATTATTAGCAGAACTAAAATTAATTTTAGAAGCACCTAGTTAATTATAAATACGACCGCATTCATTTAATTAAATATGAGTTGGCAATGTTTACAGGATTTAATTACGCTTTTTATGTTAACGAAATAAACAGGCATAAATGTGGGGAGTGATTGATCAGGATTAATATCTTTACTAATGATAAATAGATTTAAATGTTTCGTGATAAGTACTAATTGCAGAAAAATAATTTAAGTCAACTAGAGCCACTAAAGTTTGATATAAGTATTTTAGTTAACAAAATACCTATATGTAATAAGTGTTAAGTGATGTGAGTGCTAAGATGAGAGCGGAAATATTTACTATGGCATTTCTCTTAATAAATCTCTAGAAAAAATATTAATTATATAATTTTATAAAATGCAATTCGTTTGTAAATTTGTAATCAACTGCTATATTAATATAAATATAACGATCACACCGATCGTTAGTACATTAATATGATACAAGCTCTTACATAGTACTATAAATTTATGATATGGAATCGAAACTTCAAAGGTACCAATGAGGATGATACGTGAACGGTCGCAACGGGACTTACTAACCTAAGTATTGAAGTTTTGTACAAAAATATGCAGAAATATTTTCTAAAACACCATCTACATTAGTACGCTAATATCTTTCCATTTTAATTATATGCGTAAATATTATAATAACTTAGTAATTATGTACGCGAAGATAGACGGAGTTCCCAAAAAGCTGACAGTCATATAGTTTTGATTACAAAAATTTATAGGTTAGTATGCATATCTCGATATATCTCATGAAAAAATAATTTAATTCTTTCTTCTATTTAGGAATCAGTGGCGAATGTTTATCGTTTAATTTAAATCGTATAAAGAAAGGACTTTGCATATAGACTCGAATCAACGCCGCTAATCTCAGCATACATTCTTACAAGAGTGAGCAAGTTCGTAAACTTTATGCTATGTGTGTATGCTACTAAATTATTACAATTCGTTAAGATTGAGTTGTCAAACTCTTGTCATTTTATTTCGCTCTCTGTAGTAGCAACACGTCTGTAGCAATAAAATTTCCTTCAATAGTTAATCGCGGCTATCCACAGTGTCATATGGATAGCCTGTACATTTGAGGCAGATATAACTTTGAGTACCTAATGGTTACTAAATACAAATACAAAACTTTTGTTGTATGAATTTATCCAAAATGTATCTAACAAGTCTTTCTTTAAAACGGCATTTTAAATAACTCACGTACAAGTATGAAATATTTTGGAATACGTGGTCTGTCCACGTACGTACATCATATTTGCATTTGACATGATTGCCCAAAATACCATCTTAAGATAAAACCAGGTAAATCAGTTGATTTATTTAACACTAGGATTCTACATCACAAGACCACAATATCAACATTCAAAAGATCTAAAATATTCCATCATTGATTTATATGGCAGCATTCGTAAAACAACGTTAGCTAAACAATACAGTCGGACATGGCGACAACGCAAGCCGCGCCACCAAGTTTGTTTCAAAATAATTTTTTGTACGCGCAGGGCGGTGCTTCAGCGTATAATTTATGACTGTGCTGTTGTACTGAAACTATTCAAGTGTGGTTTGTCTAATCTTTTTATCGTGTGTCACTAAACCTAACGAATTTTCAGATACAATTCGTTGGGCCCACTACGGGTGTTGATTCGGCGTTACCTAAACAATTTATCTCAAAAGTTATGTATCACTAAATTATATTTCCTAAAATTTCTTATATATCACAGGCTTAATAATATTCATTACGATAAGGGACGTGCATACTATACGTACACTTACATTAGTAGGTACAGTAGAACGAAATTAGGTAACTATTTACACAAATAGGGGAAAAATAATGAGGCAAACCCTCCCACAACCCTCGGAGATTTGAAATTACGAGCGCGCCCTTATTCACTCATTAGTGCACCGCGAAAACGCACTGTGGCCCGATCCTTTGTTGTATTACTTGAATTTTTAAAGAATATCATCAAAATTTACATCTTTTACTTAAGACATTTTCTTAATTGATAATGATTAGGTAGTGATTTCAAACCAGTGATTGAGAATGAAGAAAATTTAAAAGCTTAAATATGAATACACAGAAAAAACAAATGAACGCTCATTTATCAATTTGAATTTATATTCATAAATAAATAATTATTTCTTTAATAATTCAAGTAATACCAACAGACTTAATTAATATATCAACAAGGATCAAGGCTATAAAAATTCATTTCAAAATCTAACAATACAAGCAGACCTGCTCACTACAATGAATCAAAATACACTTAAAATTATCTACAGTTCAAATAAAATATTCAATTTCAAAATAGGTTCGCTCATCTACATGGTATATAGCCTAGCGGATTACAAATATAAATGCAAGATACACGTATCGTCGAAATAAATCCCAAACAAAATATGCTAACAATTTTCTACTCGCGTAACGAATAAAGCGTACTTACAAGAGAATTTCAATCTTTTTACATTGCTTCAACAACGCACGCACAACGCTTGTAGTATCGTTCTTTAATTTTAAAGTCTATAATTTCGAGTCCAATCACCTCCTCATGTTCTCAGGTATAGAAGGTCGCACGAACACACGCACTTATTAGTTCACTGATTTTGTAGAACACATTTTATTTATCTGTATTGGGGTTCAAACTGTTTATAACACTTTACTACTTGAGCTATAGTTGTTGGGTGTTTAAGAGAGTATGTAGGCCAGGCCTTGCGTGACGTAAGGCACGGGAATGGCCCCGGCGTAGTAGTTTACGGACTGGAACATGAGATAGGCGATGTTCAGGAGCTATCACACTATCTCGTTCGGATGCGAGTTCTGATTTGAGTCGTTCTGCCGTGCGCATTGCTGAAATAATACACTTTTGTTAAAAATGCAATAAAAATTACTGTTTTGACTGAAGCATATAATATCATCCAGTTTAGAAAATACTAGTGGATATTGGTATCTAACACGCCTGGGCGTGTGCCACTACGCAATTTATTTTTCTGATGGGAATGACAGATTTTTGTTGTGGTATTTGTGTTGACGTTGATGTCATCTTTACCTATTATCTTCAAATTGTTGTATGGGAAAAGTGGAAAATCGACTTTATCAATGGATTGAATGTGCCTAATGCATTATTTTAGTGGTCTCAAACCACATTCGGATTATTGCTTACAAATGAAACCATTCTGAGGCATATCGGTTGGATGGTTTCTATAAAGGACATACATACACACATTTTTTGTGTTTTATGTATAAGTATATAGATTTGGTGACTGAAGTATTCAGTAACTCTTGATTACTGAGATGTAAATAGACACAAAAGATCCTTTTAGGTTTTGTATAGAATACGTAAATAGGCTGCTAACGAATTTATCGTAATCTAACTATACACAGTGTGATTATTCTTTATAACACATTGACAAAATGTAGGTATTCATAATGAAGTAAAAGTTAGCTACGAACAAACGCTAAAACAATTACTAAAATTGTCGTTGTAGCTTCGCGGAATCTCTAATACAAATTAAAAGTTTTATTACGAAATAAATGCAGTAGATAGTAATAAAATGAACTGCTGTTTTACAGCGACTATTGTGTTGTTTCATACCTCTTGTTTCCTCTCCCAAGTTTTCATCGCTGTTTTGTATTTCTCGAACTCGTGGCACCAATTCGAGTATATTTTTTGGTATTCATTGCTCTTCTCCGGTGGGGAACATCTATAATTAAAATTAATTTGTGTAAAAATGTTGCTATGTATATTTTAAATAAGAGTAATTTTGACACAATAGGTCTTCTGAGAAAAATAATAAAGCAGAGTGTATTAGTGTTCATATATCTTTGAATTTACAATATAAACAGAAGGTTGTATTGTTTTAAGTTTACAATTATATTTTTTTTTCGAATATCATCGGTTTTTAAAACGATTTAGTAATAATCATCCTTGCTGTCCTTAGTGTGATCTACAGAATTACGCGCTTACATAAATGTTCGGTTGTTGTATGACTGTCATGTCTGAAATACAGTCATATTTACACAGGTTATGTATTTTGACGGACAAATGAGTGTTTCAATTTGCTGTTGAGTGTTGTAATTTACCTGTGAGTATCCACTGTGATGTTGTAGGAACACAACAAGGATCCTCCGAGCCAACAGTCGTATCGGCCGGCGTCAGCCTCGTTCACAGCTATTATAAGTAGCCCGTGTTCTGATGTCTCTATGTACTTCTCTGGTTTGCTGTAAATATCGACATAATTGAATATTTTTGAATGCCTAAAATTAACGAAATTATAGTATTAAAGACAGTGTATCGTTATAAATCTCTTTCTTTTAAATCTCTATCTTTATAACACCGATTTTCTTAAAAAAATTCTAGAGTTCTGTTTAATTTTGAAATATATAACTACATTCTTTACTAAAATAATATTTTAACATTTGGATCATTGATTTTATTGTATTGTAACATTTAACTAAAACTCGGAAGAGATTGACCCTTCGTTAACTTAACGAGGTAGGTAAAGGTAAGCGAATCGCCTACCGAATCCTGATACCCTATTATTTTAGAAAAATAATTACAGTATCACGGGCAAACAAACCCTTCCACTTGAACGCTAAAGGATGAATGAAACAGGCTTGGATCGCGTTCCCCTTACATTTTAATTATCCCGCAGGAAGTGCGATAACTGTAGATTTGGAAACACTTTAATTAATGTTGTTGCATGTGTTCAATTCATTTTCAGAAACATTATTTCTATTAAAGCCCCTTCATTCCAAAGTTTCATTGTCACTGATAAAATGTACCGCTTCTGCTTTCAAGAGACAACTCAATGCTTTGAAACTCTTGATGGAACAGTTTTTAAAACTACTTAGTTGCTCATTAATAAAGCTTTCCTTTTTTATTTGTCGAGAAAATTCGAACTCGCAGCTAATTAATGCGCCATCTTGACAAAACAAAGTCGTTTAGGACGGCGCCATTAACGTTTTTAAGTTTTTTTCACTCGTTTCAACTGTCAAACCGCTCGCTGCCTAGACTGGCGTAATGAACACGATATTATGAATTATTTATTTTTTGTTTATGCACTCCAATGCATTTCTCTATGAATATGACGGCGCCACCATCAATGTTTTGTAAAAAACAGCGTTCAACGGGCAATTCGAGCGATCGAGTGATGTGTCACTCGATCACAATTCGAGCGATCGAGTGATGTGTCACTCGATTCACACCACAGATTCTTATATAAAGCAGCGCACGCGCACAACTCGGGTCATTCGTTCATCGACCGTTGCCCAGTGCACACGTTACGTAGTTACCGAGTAGTTTTGCCATCGAGTATCAGATGACTTTGCGAGACAATCAGTTCTAATCGCGTATTTAATTATAACTAGTGTAAAACCTGTGTTAAAATGAGTTTGACTAAAGTGATTTAAACGTCCACTGTTGCTGTTAATTCCCGGACCACCCCACCAGTCATATTTGCCTACATCAGAAGTGAGAGGACCCATATAGTGAGAACATTTCGCCCACACAGGTCGGAAAATAAATGAAGAATGACGGTGGTCCGGATGATATTTGAAATGACTTGGTTGCAGTGAGAAACGTAACAACAGTAAACGCGAGTAAATGAGAACCGTGGAATTTTACAAAGAAAATATGTGTGTGATACTCGCCTCACGCGAGATATTTGTCGAGAAGCAATTACGGTGGAAGTGAACGGTGGAACGGAGTGCGTTGCTATTTGAACACAGAACACGAGGACGTGTTCAGTTTGTCAGAGATGGCCGAGGGAGTAATAGCATCCAAGACACCAAAACCAACAAACCAAACAAACCAAAAGAAAAAAAAATTTCATAAGATGAAATCTTGAGGGAAAAGTTCTATCTTTCCATTTGGATCACATGAATTCGCATTTCAGGTTTTTCAGACATGATGTACAAACAGTGGACAGCGAGCATGAAAAATAAGGAATACAAAGGATCGGAATAATGTCATTAAGGTTTGAGGTTATAAGGCAGCGATTTGGTATGGCATATTTTTTCATTATTCTTAACAAGATTGGATAATCCAATAGTGTTTTAGTGTAATGTCTTAACTTCCAGTGTAAATGATGCCGTCATCTTGAACTGTCAAAACACCTGACAGAATGCTCAAAGTTCATGAATTTGTGTTTAAGTCAAAACTATTGTGCTTACGTACTCGTGGAACTTACTTGAAGTTCCAGGATTTCCTTAAAATAAGATTGATTAGAAAGAACTGGTTAGAATGGTGGTTTGCGTAAACTACAAATCGTTTCATCATATTTGTGCTTTATTCAACGAAGTATTATAAAGTCAATGTACAGTATCTTTCAACGTAATTATGATTAACAAAGTTGTTCAAAGTCAGTGCAAGTATATTGTTTTGTGACACCAGAAGCGTTCTGTAAATGATATCAAGAATTTTCAATTTTCAAACGTCTTGATATTCTTTAATTATCGTCTACCCTCAGTTCAGAAAATAACATTTAGACATTTCGTGTTTCTGTGCTTTGTTTTTTGTGTGTTTCAGATAAACTTAGTGACAATGTCAGTGGTATGGACATGCAGCCTGTGAATATCAAAACGTTGACGAGAAGTTGCATCAATGCGAGATAAAGAAGGCTGGTGCGGCGTCAACTGCCTGCACTTGTTGACAAAGACGGCAGCCTATCGCGGCTCTGTACGGTGGCTTACGAGGAGCATCATCGGTGATTGTATGGTGACATGATATAACAGGTGATCTGTATTGATTCCATTATGGTTCATTTTGATAACTGCTCACTGACAGTAATTGTTCCTTGTTGAGTTTGTGCTGATATTACGTAATGTCACCACTACACTATATCTGTTAATAGTAGCACTTTGTCGGCTGGTTCACGTACCTTGAGCGATAATAGCAATAATTAGAGAGTTCATCATCAGAATCACCAGATCCTATCAGAATTGTAACTAATGCCATTGTACACCACGATGAACGCTAAGCAGTAAAAAAAAAAATGGGAAAGATGTTTAATTGAAAAAAAAAATGGAAAAAAAAAGGAAAAGAGAAGTACGAGTCATTGCAGGGAATAATCCGGACCTTTGACTCAGCTAAAGGAGCGTATACCCGGTCTAACACAATCGGCTATAGGGACTTTTGTCCTGACTAGCACGATTGGTTATAGGGGGCAATGCCTGGTCTAGCACTAACAACCAGGCTTGTGCTCGGACTAGCGCGATCCGGTCTAGTTTAAACTAAAGGGGTCAATAAAAAAAAAAAAAAACAAGGTAAAAAAAAAGGTTAAAAAAAGAGGTAAAAAAAAGGTTTAAAAAAAGGGTTAAAAAAAGGAAAAGAAAAGAGAAAAAAAAATACTGTGTTTTAGCGATCGTGAATCTCTGAAGGATTGATGTGAACTTTGATGATGATGATGTGCAATTTTATCCATGTGTGTCACAATTTGATATCAAAGAATAACGTGTGATGTATAGCTAAAATAGTTGAACTATGTTTTTATGTCTTGTTCTCAGAGGCTCAAAGGACGCTCGAGGACGAGCGTATGTCAGAATGGCCGTGACGGCGCCACCATCAATGTTTTGTAAAAAACAGCGTTCAACGGGCAATTCGAGCGATCGAGTGATGTGTCACTCGATCACAATTCGAGCGATCGAGTGATGTGTCACTCGATTCACACCACAGATTCTTATATAAAGCAGCGCACGCGCACAACTCGGGTCATTCGTTCATCGACCGTTGCCCAGTGCACACGTTACGTAGTTACCGAGTAGTTTTGCCATCGAGTATCAGATGACTTTGCGAGACAATCAGTTCTAATCGCGTATTTAATTATAACTAGTGTAAAACCTGTGTTAAAATGAGTTTGACTAAAGTGATTTAAACGTCCACTGTTGCTGTTAATTCCCGGACCACCCCACCAGTCATATTTGCCTACAAATACAAAAGTTAGAAACATTAAAAAGCAGATGAAAATTTTTAAACATTTTTAAAAATATAATTTCTAAAGAGCAATATAATTTCTTTATAGTTCGTTGAGATAGTATAGTGTTCATTCGTAGGTAATAATTTTCTTTTGTCTCCAAAATTTGCCTCTTTTACCTTTACCTTCTTTTTTCCTGGGCCACAAATGAGAAGGTATTTTAACCCTTTTAATTTAGTTAAAAATATTTCAAAATCCTGATACAAAATAAAAACTGCGTTGTTTCTGTGCATAGATCAGCGCGACTGTAAGTTACGGCGTACTGTATACTCACTTGAATGTAATAGGATGTCGTCCTTTCTCCCTCGAGTAGTGATACCAGGTGACCGCTCTAGGTTGTAAGACTTCGGGCATCTTGACAAACGACCCGAGATGCAAGCTCTGTCCCCATGTAGCTGATACGCTCTTCCGAGCAATGGACGAATCGCAGATATCTGCGGTTTCGTTCGCCACGTCTTGTATTAACCTAGAAATAAAAAATATTAAATATACAGGAATCGTAAACAATTTCAAAATTGTTTATTTATGTACTGCAGTAGGTTTATTTATGTATTAGCTGTGTCTCACGGCTTCATCCACGTTAATTTGTGGAAAAAAATGACTACTAAAATATATTATGTTATATAGCCTATTACCTTCCTCGATAAATGGACTATCAAACACAAAAATATTTTTTCAATTTGAAGCAGTAGTTCCTGAGATTAGCACGTTCGACCAAACAAACTCTTCAGCTTTACAATATTAAGTATAGATTTCATATTTTTCTTCTAAACGTGAAAAAAATTAGGTCCAAACTAAAATCAGAATAAATAAAATTGTAATAAATTTGTCAGAATTAGGGTCAGAGGTTAAAAGTAAGTAGGTCTAAATTTTTCCCATTTTAGCCAGGTGGCATGGGCTCCTGACGTTTTATTTGCAATTACGAGTTAAAACACATAACATTTTCTAAAACAAGACCACAAATTACACGTCTGAATAATGTTGTGAATATTTTTGTCGCACAACTTCAACGGACGTGGTATCTTATAGCTATATAACAATGAATTTTTATAATTACATATAATTAAAAAGTTAATTTGAATAGTAGATATAATACCCTTAGACTTCCCACCATGACATGAAAAATTTATCTTAATTACATATTTTTTTATGGAAATAGCCGGCAAACGAGCTGACAATCCACCTGATGGTAAGTGGCTAACGTCGCCCATGGATATCAGCAACACCAAAGGCATCACTGATGCGTTGCCAGCCAAGAAAGAGAGACGAAAAAGAAAGAAAGAACTGGCTCTCAAGCCTCCAATCGGAATACGACGAGTCGTTTGGCGGTTGACTCATGCTCATGGGTGGTAGCTATCCAGGCGAACCCCATGGAGAAAGAATTAGTAATAATGGTATTAACTAACAATTAAAATCAATATCACCAATACCATCAACCAATCAATAAAACCAATACCTCGAGGGGCCCTACCACCAGCGGGCCGGATTTAGTAGCCTCTTACGACACCCATCTGACGTGGAATTGGGGTTAGTATATAAGCCGCCCCAATACAGCTCAATATATGTATGGAATATGTGTATAGCTTTTAATTGAAGTTTTTAATACACCTGGTATTTAACCTACGTGCATGTCTACGCCGTAGCAGCTACGCTAACCGTAGCAGTAGCTAATGCTACGTTGTGGTACTATATCTACGGCACTGAAATAGTTCAGCAAATCAATAGCGATTACTATCAATGTAATCAATTTGCAATTTTATACTTAATATTTACAATTTCCGCAACATACATTGTCCGCAATGTTACATACATTGCAATACAATGCAATACAAATACGCTTTGCTTGTACACCAAAAATACTTACAAAGGGAAATTATTAAAAATAAACTGGCATACAAAAGGCAGCCTTATCGCTAAAAAGCGGTCTCTTCCAGGCAACCTTACAATATAAGAAAAAAATAGAAATTACAACGTGGCGTAAGGTTAGAAAAAGTGATTAGAAGTTATTATTTACTAATAAACTATACTGCTAATACTAGTGATGTTAATGAAAAAGGGTTTATCCGTCCTGATACAGATACAATTCCACCTGTATTTTAAAACAGTGTATTACCCAGGCATGTATTCCCGGCAGACTCCCGCGTCGCGGTCCCAGCCGCAGTAGGGGTCCCGCGCGCACCGCACGCATGCGTCATAGCGACGCGCACACAACGCTAGCCGCAGCTGCAGCACGCGTCGGTCTGACGCCGCGTACAGCGACCCGTGGAGTCGGGATAACGCCATTGCCTGTTTGACGTCAATAGCGTTAATATTAGGTTATATAGTCATAGTTTTATAACTATATTTTTTTTAAGGTTATGTAATTTGGTTGGTTATGATAGTAATTTGGAAACACACTTTTATTTATCAGCAATATTCTAGCGATAGATAATACTTGGCTGTCAACTAAATTAAACACAATTATCAAAAAGAGAAAAAAATATATAAAATGTAATTATATTTACACAACTTTTTAAAACTTAACAGGCATTTTATAAGTCCCGTGCATACCTGAATGGGTTCGCCCGGAGTCACGTCAAAAATGTCAAGTAAAGCGGACTGGCTGTCGCCGTTTCGCGTCCACTGCACGATTTTATGAATTTTTCCTTCATCTGAAACAATAGAAAAATATGTCAAGTAGAGTAATTTTGCTTTACTTAGATTACTCTTATGTTCAACCATAATTGCTTTACAACACGGTACTGAATTGTTATTAAGTGTTTGTAATGAAATTAGAAAAATGGTCACTGAAAAATGGTGAAAAATAGTGACTGTTGTGTTTAAAACATTTTATTAATTTTAATTGATTACAGACTTATATAAAACAGCTACAGAGGCTTCAGAAAAACCTTGTGTTTTTGATATTCCACTATTTTATATAATTAGCCAGCCAATAGGTAGACGGATGATCGACATTATGTCGTGGATACGCCAGGGGCTTCAATATAACCAGATACGTCAGAACGCGATGTCTGGCAGAAAAGAAGCGGTAAATTAGCTTGTTAACTAGCTCGTTAACAAACTCAATTCATAAGCATTAAAACTTTTGCTGGAATAATGTGAGTTGGCTTAAATTAAATCTATACTACTCGTAGTACTAGTATAATAAAGTTGAAGAGTTTGAACGCGTTAATCTCTGGAACTGCCAGTCGGATTTAAAAAAATATAGGGAGTTGGTTCTGAGTATAGGTATTTAGACTCCGGTACCCAAAGCGAAGTGAGGGCGGATTATTAGTTGTACTATAAAATATAAAAGACTTGGAACATAAATTTCACATACCTAAAATAACTATAATAAATCCAAATATTGATTACATACACAAAGCTACATTAGAAGCTACACCAGAAGATAGCTTGTATTTCTGTGTGAGAAGCATGTGCAAGACACGAATCTTGCATATTTAATGTTTATAATCAGTTGTCTCGGGACAATACAGGCTGGGTTTTGCTTACATAATAAATACAGGAGGCTGGAGCTTACGGAACCCATTGCGTCGAGTACGCATTACTTATTTATTCATAATTACAACCAAATCTTGGTATGAAATATTCCGAATAGTGCAACAGTCGGTACATGAAATTAAATGCAGTAGGTAATGTGTATAACAATTAAAAATGCGTCAAGTGTAAAAATATTAAATTAGGTTTCATAGCAAAAAAAAAATTTTGCACTTGTATATTGTAAAAATATAAGATGTTGAAGTTAAACGAAACGCAGTGGTAAAAATTAATAAAGTAGCTTAAATTATTAGGGGGAACAAGGTATAAGAAAACCTTAAATTAAATTAATTAAAAACTACATCGTATATCTTATCTCATCTTAAAATAAAGTAAAAAGCTCAAAATTTTATATCAAGACATCATTACAAAAAATGTTTAACAAAAAGTTTCTTGTACTTGACAGTATAATGTCTAATTTATTCGAAGCTATAAAACTTTCCGTCTTAACCATAATTGAGTTTTCGGTAATTCTCAGCGTCCCGGCATACGGGACATTACAATGGTTCGTTACATTTTGGGATCAATTAGAGAGTTTTGACTGTCGGCTGGGGTCGTACTATGTGTGGCTTGCTGTTTAGTTTGGTGTTGCCTAGCCTATCAAGTACGAGTGCTTTGAACTTTTGTATAGTAATTCACGAAGATTACAAGTAATATTGTCCAATATTTGACAGCGTATATACAATGATTTCAATGATGTTTGCTTTTTGATTTGATCTCTTTATTCTCGCCTTTATTCGACATTTATTTTGAATCTGTCCCCTACTCCAATGCTAATTGTATTTGTTCATAAATCCTTAGTCCTTTTTGGGTCATTTCTCAAATAGTCTCGGAAACAACGCACTTCCGACACCATTCTGGCTTCAACCTATTAATGGCCCACTACTGGGCACGGGTCCCTCCTCTTGAGGAGGCCTAGAGTATACTCCACGCTGCTACAGTGCGGATTGGTTAATGGCCAACCTGAGTGTCGGAATTTTCATGCCGCCCAAGGGCCTCCGCATGGTTTAACGACTGTTTTCTTACGATAATAACCGGGACCGACGGCTTTATGTTTTTTTGCCACTAGCAGTCACCCATCTAACTACCGACCGCGCCCGCTGTTGCTTAACTTTGTCGATCACTTAGGATCAACGCAAGCCGCCGAGCTTTGAGCGCTTCATCATTTTATTCATTGTATAATAACTACAGAGATAATTTCATACACTGATGGTGCAATCTGTAGGCTGAGTTTACAGTCCTTCCTATTAGCGCTCACCTGAATGATTCAAGTCGAACATTATGTATTACATTTCAACCATTACAAACACAGTTTTAGCGCACGCTTCCAAACGCCAAACGAATCAGCGCCGCGGAACAATAGTTCTATGTGTCCGAGAAAAATAGTAAGAATTTCCACAGAATCTTTGTAAATACAATTGTTAGAAACACAATCGGACCCGGCACGTGACTACGGCTGGCGGAACTGTTGGGTCTATAGTCTATATGTCTGTAACAGTAGGTCTATTGTACATAAGCTTGGCGCTCGGACGTAGGTGGTAGGTTTCCTTACAGAGCGACTCACGATCAAATTAATATTCGGACCACGAATCTTAATAGCTAATTGGATTACGGGCATGTACCGAAATTACCTAACTGGGTTACGGTACAATGGTTTAGGCGTACGTGTCGTTGTGTCGCTACAGTCGGCAGACGGAATGGCGGCACAGCCCCGTATTGTTACGCTGTTCGTTAAGTTATAGTCTGAGCGCTATAAATCGGTAATTGTATTATGTTGGTTCGTAATGAATGATAATACTGATTCTATGCTTAAAGCATGTGTGTCGCATCTAATGGCGGGTCAGTTAATAACTTGTATTGAATATTAACTATGTTTAATACTGTGTATAGCAATAGTTTTTATTTTCAGTTAAATTAATCTTCCATTCATCCGCAAATAGGTCAGAAAAGCGTCCAGGAGAGCATTGAGTGTATTGAGAGACCATGGTATGGGAGATTTTTAATTTTAATTTATTAAAATCAAGAAAAAGTCAATAAATTCATGCATATATCACACATTCG
Source organism: Thymelicus lineola (assembly GCA_963932265.1). Classification (NCBI taxonomy): domain Eukaryota; kingdom Metazoa; phylum Arthropoda; class Insecta; order Lepidoptera; family Hesperiidae; genus Thymelicus; species Thymelicus lineola. The sequence goes on along the minus strand of OZ010695.1, from coordinate 6,432,610 downwards.
TTCACAATACTGCAGGCATTCTGTGAAAATCATTTTTCATTCATCCGCAAATACATAGGTCAAAATTAGGGGAGGCGTCCAGGAGAACATTGTGTTGAGCTTGACCGTGGTATAGGAGATTTTAAATGTGCTACCGTGCTACACTGTAGGACTGCAAGGAGATCGTGCTTTCTGTTCCGACGGTAATTATCAGGTACATATATAGTCTACACAGCTGGGCGTTGGCGTGTCTGCTTATACTGAAGAATCCCAATCCATTAGTGATGGGCATTACATTTAAGTTTCGGTCAAGACTTAGATTGAAATTTCAAGCTCTACATTATGACCTGTAAGATACTTCATCTAAGTTGATTTAAATCAAAGCCAAAATATGTAAGATTATTGTATTTCACACCAACATTCCAAGTACTTTTGACTGCTTATTTTAGTGAGAATTATAAAACATACAAAAAATACTTTAAGATTGCATCCTTTCTTGTTCTTTTACACGTGTCTGATAGAATTAGCAATCGTTCTTTTATTGGTTTATTATATAAAAAGCTCTCATACTTCCTAAAAATAGCAGGGTTGCAGCAATCATCTTCAAATGTTGTTAACATATTTTAAAGGTTACATTTATGTATATGTTTTGAGCGCTAAACTGAGCAGAACAATGAGTAGGATAAATGCGAGGAAGCCTTGCTCTGACATTGCCGCCCATTAGTTTTGCCAAACGACGCGAACGGTGTGATTGACGCAAACAAGGTCTGGTAATTATGTTCCCTGAATATCGTATGAAGTAACTAATTCCCCACTCAACATAAGGTTGCTTCCACTTACGGCACTTACACATTCGTCTGGAAGTGATAGAATTCCAATTAGAACACCGGCTGATTTCTCAGAGCTAATCACCGGAACGTTAGAGCTTACGTTTTGCATTACCGGGTAATGTAATTAATGAGCCCGCAAGCGATTTTGCTAGTTAAAGCTAAGTGTTTACGCTGTTTAAACTATAATACATTTGCAACAAAATTTCAAATTGAGAATTAGAAACATGTATTATAGTTTTGTATTGCATTGTGATTGCATAATAATAATCGTATAAAGAAATTGAGACATATTAGCAGTGAAAAATTGTAGTAATTAAAATTTTCGATGATAAATATTTGATAGCGGCGCTAGTGCCCACAAACTTAAAAATTACTGAACGGTTTTCATATGAAAAATTAACGAGGAAGACTTCAGTGAACAATTAATTAAGATGCTGTGTATTTTAAATTGGATGCTGTGTATTTTAAATTGTGTGTGTTGAATGTAGGGATGATTGTTAAAGTCCGAATATAATATTCCTATAATTTTTGCCCGTACAAATTCGGGCTCAGCTTATATGATTGTAATCACTTTATATTATCCACTTTCGTAAGTATAAAAATGGTACGTAATTACTCACCATGTTTATTGCTTATTTCATTGTAAGTTACCTTTTATGATCAATATATTTCTGAAATTAATGAGCGCAATTTGCGTTGCTGACGCGATTAAAATATTGAGCGCGTTTATTTCTGGCAAGTTTTATTTAATAAGGTAAGCATATTATAGCCTTAACGTAGATGGCGTGATAAAGAAACAACCCTTAATCATAACTTGAGTAGGATTTCCATATTTTTACACGATATTCAATCATTGTTAATAATTTGGGGACACTATAAAACTATAATACGCAACGTAGTGTTTTAATGTTATTTATAAAATATAAATACGCCTGAAACCTTTCAGTGACTTATCTTTATACTAAATCTCCCGAGTTATGGTCTACAAACATGAAATTCCGCGTACTATTGAACATATTTGAGTTTATGTATTTGGTTATTTACATTATTCGGTATTGAATATACTGAAAGTATGTTATACTTATATCTTTAGCGTTTGAATTCATTACCCCCTCAGTAAGGCATTCAAATACCTACGTTAAAAATACAATCAATGTTTGTACTGCTTCTATATATTTCAGCTTTCCTTCCTGTTAAAATATTAAATATCATGGGCCCTATTTATTTTTAGCAATGGAATACAATTTGGGGTTAATAATCCATCCAATCCAATTTGGGGTTAATAGCCCAGTGTGTTCACAAATTGAGATACCCATTCGAGTAAGGTATATAATGACAAACAAATCAACACTATTTCAAGGTATACGTAATTCTATTGTATTACTTACCAAGTGAAACCAGCCTCTTATACATGTGAATTTCAAAATCGTGTTAGTGTAGCCGTCAGTATCAGTGTCAGGTTGATGCGATAATAGCAAGAACAAGGGAAAGCATTCAGGGAATTCGTACGAGAATCAGGAGTTCGCTTAAATCTGTTAATGGCAGCGCGTTGCAAGCTTTAATAAGACGACAGCCACAAGCATTGACACAATACGTAAGATAATACACTAAGATAACTGGTTCAATGATTTAAGGTAGTTACTTTAATAGTTCAATTGATTGGGTTTTAGGATAAAATAATATATTTGCATCATTATAATAATTAACATCCGAATTACACTACATGGTTGAATATTATAATGTATTTTTAAATTAACTGAAGTCACCGTATGTTTTGTATTGTATTTGTATTTTTTCAGATTTAGGATTAGAACAGAAGCTTAGGAGTTGGTCTCAAATGACAATTGCCAATCTAAATGTTAAGTTTAATTAATGTGAATTACTTTTGTATGTATGTATTGTATGTATGTATATACATATGTATGTATGTATGTATGAGAGTAATAGGGATTTGTATAATCTAACATTTTAACAAAAAAATAACCGACTTCAAATGAAGTACATTGTACTTTTGACATGGATACCGTAGTCAGATCTCGTTCAAATTTATGTGGGACCACACGACAAGCACCAGCTTTCCATTAAAAAAAGAATCATCCAAATCGGTTCACCCAGTCCAGAGAACGGAGGTAACAAACATAAAAAAAAAACAACAAAAAAAATACAGTCGAATTGAGAACCTCCTCCTTTTTTTGAAGTCGGTTAAAAATATGTTTAATATTTGTATTTTTATTTCTATAGTGAAGCACTAAAAACGTGATAAATATTTCTTAATAAAAATGGCGAGACTACGATTACTCTGTCTGCAAGTCTGCCTGCATTTTGTTTCCCAACACTGATATCGCTTATTAAAAATTTCATGTTATAACATGTCATAACATTTAATGTTAAAAAGTTTGTGATCAAGAAAGCAACGACTACCATCTTTCTTCATGTTCACATCGAAGTTGGTTTTTGAGGTTGGTTGGAAGAATTTGTATGGAACTTTTAACGCCTGTAAGAAACGAGTCTTGAAGCAATTAGTTTCACGCCAGTAAGATTTGTCATGTTAAACCCATTCCAGTCAAACGTTATTATAGTCTTCATTATTGTGAATCATTCCGCTCATTAAACACATAACACCAATAATTTCAAGTAATCGATACGCAATTCACGATAACCTAATAAGGTTAAGCTATTATCAAGGCTCATAATACGGTGTAATAGTTAGTGTGCTATGATATGCATCCGAGAATGTAATGGATATGCTGTTATAACCAATGGCATCTAATGCGGTTTGCGTGCAACGTGTCAAGTGCCTTCGTAGTACTGAGGTGTGTTTATACCGTTTACTATTAAAATAGTGAATGAGTCTGGATATTCCGAGTCATTTCTGATGCAATTCACTCACGATTTATCGATACAGAAGCTTTTATTATTATGTCTGTAAAAATGTGTATCAGATTTAAAATCCTGCATTTTGAAACCACAATTAATTTGAACCCGATAATATCGTGAGCTAAATTAACTATTATTGTTTATCACATAATAGGTGTCATAATTCGATTGTACTTCCTACGGTCACAAATATCATGATGGTGATGGTGATGCGATTCTTGACCAGGGACACATTTACTATATGACGAAAATCTTATCCCGAGGATGGATTTGTAAGAGCCATATTTACATACTTTTAAAGCATCGTTATAAAATGATAATTAAGATTCCAGATCAATACGGATTACCTATAAGTACCTAATCCGTCTAACGCTAAGCTTATAAATATCCTTACTTATATTCATTAATTCCGATCACGGTCGGGGCTAGCAAAATAATTAAACAATACCACATTGGCTGTGATCGGACGGGTCGTCCCAGAGGAACACCCTGAGCGGCACAAATTAGGTCGGTACATAAGGATAACACCAAGGAAACGTCCGACCGAACTGTTATAGGGATATGTCAAAGAAGTGACCGCAAATCACTAAACACGCGAAAACGACAACCTACGGGATCGATTCAACCCTTATTCCGATCACGTCCGCCGTACCTTCTAATTGTACGAGGGTTTTACTTCTGATTTTTGGCTGGCCGTCTTTTATAAATGTGGGAAAATGTACGATATTTTCTCATAAAATACATGCCTCAATTTCGGTAAAAAATACTTGTTTTACCGAAATAAAAATGTATTTAATTCACTCTCATATTTCAACGAAAACAACTTGCAATTAATCAAGTCGAGTCAATGACGTTGAACAGTAGCGCAAATAATTTATAATTATCTTTTCATATTTTCTCACTCACTGAGCACTGAGCCTTTCGACAGCGGTCTCAAAAGAAATAATTCCGCAATCCAATAAAGATTTCGCTTCGACAGGCCTAAGTGAAAACTTTTTTGCGATCCCCTAACAATATAAGTTTTATTTCTCCAACTGGTATAAATTCCCAAACACAAAGTAGCTTTAACATCTTTATTGCTTTTCATAAAAAAGTCCTCGTTTAACGTATAGATTCGGCACCACCCAATTGGATGGGTTTTCCTTGAGAGCTTGCTCACCGCGTTTTTTACCTCTCGGCTTTTGCACCTTACGTAGCGGGGCATCCGCCGATATTTATATTACTCCTTCACAACGTACGAGTAGTAATGTACGCCCATAAAACTTTGAACGTGGGAACGCTTTTGAATTATATTCACACCTAATTTATTTATGTTTCCCAGTATCTTTACGTAATTTCATTTTGAACAAGTAAAGTAACTTAATCAAGAACCGTTCATTGTTTAAGTTTGTAAAACTCGTGTAATTTTATGTAATGAGTATGATTATTATTTAGTAAAATTTGACTGTTTACCATAATATCTTTATATAGGGATCTTGTTTTTTCATAGGCACAAACGATGCCTTTGGTGTTACTGATGTTTTTGGTCTTTTGTCTTTGATCACCAACGGAAAGATCCCGCAATTTCAATTAAAGAAATGATTATGTAACTTTTGTTGAGATGTTATATTTATACAATACATTTGTTTTGGGTAGACTACGGTTGATTAGTTATGCAAGGGTCCTGTGACGCTGTTGTTATTATCAAATTCCCAAAATAAACCGAAATTGTTCGAATCGTCTACAAAATACCATAACATTGGCCACCAAAACTTTCATATACAGGTTGAATTTTTCAAGTGTGCGTGGATGGCCCAATTCGAATATGAGGAATAGCGAAAAATGGTCAGTCTCGGGGTCGATTTTGATGAAAACAAAAAGTGCATCATTAGGTTTTTACAAAATTAATATTTCTGGCCAGGAATCAACCCGTTGATTTTGAAAAAAACTCACCCTCTATTATTACACCATTCGATAGTGTTGCTAACAATGATTAAATTCTGGGAAGTAATGACATACGTAGATTCAGTTTAAGTTTTCTTCAAAATCGGCCCTGAGATTCCTTTGACCACTTATCGCTATTCCTCATAGTTTCGAATTTGGCCATCCACGCACACTTGAAAATGCACCCTGTATATTTAAGTAGATAATCTATTTTAGTAGCTCAATGAGAACAAATAAATTCCGCTATGGGCAATATGAACAAATTCGGCATGGACTTTTATCGTGAATCGCAATATGTATTTTATAGGTTCCGTAAATCGAAGAACGTGGCTTTTTAGCGTTTGCCTACGAGCTCTCCGCCGACTTTTATGAGGTTCGTCGTTACAAATTTTATGTGACTGTCAGGAAATCGGTCGATCTACTTCGATCCGTTTATGCTATTTATGTCAAATTCGATATAAATAATTACACAGCTTTCCAAACTTAATAAGGATAGACGAATGGGGCGGGGACTACGTTTCTTTATAAACGTAGTGCTTAGTTGTTTCGAAGTTTTGACGTTTAGCGTTAATAAGTCGGCCAATAACCTTATTATAAGCTTTATAAAACCACTATGCCTTAGAAAACCCGCGTTTTTTGAAAGTATTAACATTAGACGAGATAAAAATCTACGTATAAAGCTTTTACTTCAATAGGTGCTTCAAGTGAACGTTACACATAATTTTATTTTTCATAAGGAAAGGTAATTTGTATAAAGTATAGGTACTTTTGAAAATTAAATGTATTGTAAGGGGGTAATCGCAAACACCTGATCAAGCTGTGATCGCGCCACATCTGGCTGTAAAACGTCACAGAACACAAATAAAAGCTGGCTCGCTCCACATCTTCATTTCTTTCTTTCTTTTTCTTCTCTCTTTCTTGGCCGGCATCGCATCAGTGATGCTTCTGGTGTTGCTGATGTCCATGGGCGACGATAGCCACATACCATGAGGTGGGGATAGTCGGCTCGATTGCCGGATATTTACATGAAAAAAATATTTTTGCTTTGAACTGGTCATAGAAGAATGTAGAATCTTCGATTACAAAACCTAGTTAGTAATTATGCCATAACTCGTAAATTTAGTAATATTGAAAGTAACGGTAACATTGCAAGCAACGTACGTTGTATAACTGTTATAGTTATATAGATTTATTTTTAAATTAACTCAATTCTAAAACTAGGTAAATTTCATTAATCCGTAACCTTAATTAATTTAAGATGTCGATAATAATCTGCATTGGTCACTTCCAATCTACGAAGAATGCTAAAGCGATAGCTTCCATATCAAAATATATATATAAAACATATATAAAAAAACATATATAAATGTACTTGGTTGTTATTTCGTATTTTATATTGAGCGAGCAGTTATTCCAAACACGTTTCAAAGGTGTATTTTTAAAGAAGGCTTTCACGGTGGCCGGCATTAAGGATGCCTCGACCGCGCGCCTGAAACTTCCTCGCCCGTGCACCTTTTGATATTCAATATACTGTGGGACCTAAGCAATCCTTTGATGAGATGTTTTATGCAAAAAACGTTGGGCGCCGTTAGCGGGGCGCGAATAAGCGTTCAAAAGTGAACACATTAGTATTCTCAATCCCGCCCCGGGCCACGGCCTCTCTCCAGTTTTGGGGGAATAAAAATCAATGTTTATTCCCACTGGACGCGCTTTGAATGCTAATTATAGGTATAGCTAATTGCTTTACGTTTGCGTAAAGGTGCAATCGTTTTGTACACAAATCGCTAAACCGCAATCTGGTTTGGATTTCAATTCATGAAACAAATGCAATTACCCCCAGATATTCCCGTAATACGAGTATTATAAGCCGATGTAGGTACCTAGATAAAAATCTTTATACAAAATCAGGTATGAATATAAAACGGAGCTCTGCCCGACGTAAGGTAAGGTACTATAGTGAACTATAAATTACTTTGGAAATTCAGTTCCGGTGCATCGTATCGCAAGCGAGCAATAAATATTGTTCACTTTCGTCCTGTGGGCAATGCTAGTCGATGAGGCCCGAGGCAACTCTCCAGCCTTCGGGAGCAAACGTAACTCCATCGCAAGGATACATGCTCCAATAAACTGCTTTTGCCGTTCAAAGAACGTTATTTAAACCACCTTCACATATCATTTTGCACAACCACATTTTATGTTTATGGCAAAAGTTGGACTTCATGCACTTAGGCAAATGGCTTTCCGATACTTACTGAGATATTACAACGTATCGTTACGGTAAGTATCTCATGAATTATTACTGCAACTGCGAGTACTAGTATATGACTTCGTTCTTTTTAAAAATTCAATTACAAATTGAAATCTGACTTGATTTATAGAAAAACATTGTGATTTGTAACTTTATACTCGTACATTGTAAGTCTTTTATAATACGAAAGAGACAAATATGTAGGTACATAAATGCCTTAAATAACACATAACACAATTTCATGAATTTAACAACGATTTATTTTATAATTGATTAAACTGAGAAATAAAGTAAAAATCGGTACACAAGTGTTCTAGTGATAACCTGATGGGTGTAAATTAATTTAAATAATAGCGCTTTTAGCAAAGACATATTTCCAAATTAATCAAATGATTTTGGACGGTTCAAGCCGTGTTGTGTTTAATTTTTTAACGATTTTCGGAGACAAATTCTATGTATTTCCAGTGACAGTTAACGAAGTGATGTCATGAAATAGACACAGTTATGTTTCAGAACGACTCGACCGCTAAGCCGACTGTGAATTTTAAATCGTTTTTAATCGTAGGTAGCTCTGTACTCCGGCACTGCCGTCAAAGCTAATTCGCCCTCTACAATTTGATTTCCCGCTGTTTCCTACGAGTTTCGGAATTATCGATTCAGAGACCAACATATGAAAGGTAACAATTATAATTATGTTTGAATACAAAGTATTCGTCTCTTTTGTGTTACAATGAACACGTCGTAATTAAGTTTGAAGTTTGTTGTAAACATGCTAAACTGTATTCGTGTCGTACGTTTACATTTACATTGTGTTTACTTGTTTACGAAGGCGCCCTTGATACTAAAGAGTCCCGGTGTAGACGTAGAACTCGGGGAATTTAATTAACTTCGTTAACTTCCAAATACTCTTAACATCTTTGATACCTCGGTCTCTTTACATTGAAAAACAAGGGCATGGGTGTGTGTATGACAGTCGCTGTCAAATTTCTATCAACGTTTGGGTTTTAGATTTACGAACATAACGAGATGGAGCATACGAGAGCGAAAAATTTTATTGTGCTTTAGTTGAGATTTGGAATATACTCGTAAATATCTTAACCACACAGATATTTTTACTAACTGAAAAAGAGTATCGTTTCGTAACGCATTGACGTAAAAAGTATATATTATAAGACAGCCATCTGAATTGTATTTTGTGTTATGTGATTTAAGAGATATCTCATCAAAAACATAAATGTGAAATGAGAGCCAAGTTCAAAAAAAGAATTGTGATCTAAATGGATGCCAAGTTCTGTATAGAAAATCCTAAATTTTTTGTCACAAGAACATGTAATTCAAGCTCTAAATTTGACTTGTCTAGTTTTCACCTACCTACGGGCTATACTATATTTGTATAATTTTCTTCGTTAGGTTGATATCATAACTATGTTACTTTTCTAAAATTTCGTTTGTTGGTAATAAGCTAAGTAACGAAATGGTTCATCTAATATTACACATGGCGCTGTGTTACCAATTCCCTTATTTTTGAACTTTGGCTGGACACGCTGCTGCGTCTCTAGGTTAATATGGAATCCCAAAAATAGTTTTATTCGCTCCATCTCTGACTCTTAAATCTATGGTTCCGGCTGTTGAAGAGTTGTCAGTCAGGCAATAGATAGGCGTGATAAAACAAACGTAATGAGGCTAGACAGGGGGCCCGCATTGCGGGAACATCATACGCTCATTTCTCATTGTCTGCTAGCACCTCGAGCGTCGCTACAACTTTCCGCCGGTGCCGGTGCAGTTTAATGCATATTATAACGCGGTAAGCACTCGAAATGGGCTAAGCGGAGAAGCAATATTGCGGCGGCAGACGCCACGGTACGAGCAAACTCTTTATTGAAAGAGTAAACTGTCCTTTTTCACGGGACGCCTCGAGCTCTTTGTGATGCCGGAATTTCGCGCAACTTATTTTGCACTCGAGTGTAAATAATAGTGAACTAAGAGAGCTACGGATTTTCGGGTAGTTCCTCTTTTCCTTCTTTGTCGCGGTATGAATACACGCGACTATTTTATTGTAGACGATTGTCACGACGCGGAAGTAACTGTTGCATTGAAACACTTTATCGTGTTTTTTCTTTGTCGGAGATACGAGTGTATACTCAATGTTAACGCGTACTTCGTGAACTAAGACTAGGCTTAGCGTTGCCATTGAAGTGAGAAACAAAATTACATTGCCTTGACGAAGTTACAGTAATTATAACAGGACGTGACGTACAGCGAAACGTCAAAGGTAACGGTTAAACAATTTAATATTCCGCACACAAGCATTTCAAACGCAACTCAAACGGAGAACTCTCCTTTCGTAAAAGTTGTTCCGTAAGCGTACTCCCCTTCGTTAGATATCTACGTGAGTTTAATCCATTCCGTAACCTCACGGCGGGTGGTTTCATGAAGAACGAATTTAGAGGAAAATTGGTGAAAATTGCAACAACATAGGCGAAAATTACTACTTGGAGGCGTTGTTTAGCGGCGAGTCGAATTTATGCAGCGTAGGGAATGTGATGTGGGGCCTCTGTGGTCGGCAGCGGCGGGCACATGCGCCGAGACCAATGTGGGTACTGTACTGTTCAGATGTGTGGGTAACAATGGGAGTACTTCTAAAAAAAGAACACTGGTAATGGGAGACTGTTTTCAATTTCAGTAGTAAACAAATCCTATGAATGTTTTTGCCTACGACGAGCCATTCCGACTTCGAATTTTGTAAAGAGTTTTAATTTTATTTGAGAAACACACCTGTAATACGAGTTTGAATTTTAAATTTAAGTGGGAACTGTAACAAGCTTTCGTTAATTGAAAAAGAAAATGTTTTATTTTAAACTGTCATATTACATAACGCAAGACATAGTGTATATTATACTTAGTATAAATAATATTAAAGTAGCAAGCCATGCATTGTTATTGCAGGGAAACGAAAATCTCCCAACGCGTGTCTAGCTTTGTACGGGTATTGGGCTTAAAAGCTTTAGTGCGAGCTTTTAAAAGTTAATAAATTGAGAGTTGACAAAAAGTGTTAAAGAGTATAGGTGTTCGGAACGGTATTTGGTTACAAACAATGAACGTGTAATCGGTTTTTCGTGTTTTGAACTAAATCCCCTGTTTCGTGTGTGAATGTGCACGGGGTAGTAAGGGGTTGTATGGTGATGTATGGTGTTGTATGGTGTGGACGAGACTGCCGCCGGGCCGTCACGGTGCGACGAATTGCCATTTTCATTCGCCGCTACTTTTAATGTTCCACTACACAGACATTTTTAATTTATTCGAAATACTTCATGTTTTCGCGATTGTGCTCGGAGTTTGTACGCTTTCCGACAGTGAGTCACTTAGTTATAAACAATGCTATGCCGTGAAATGTGTGGAAATACGTTTTTCGCTTATGTATAATGCTAATTTACGGTGTAACGCATACGTTTCTGAATTTGAAAATACTTCCTGTATTATTTTTAAGACAATTTTATTAACGTTCAAACTTAGCTAAATGCTTGACCGTTAACGTGACTTTAACTGGCCGTGATGTCGTTTTAATTACCGCATTATATCACGCACTGGTTTATAGCATTAATCTCGTGGTTTCAGATGTGTTACTAATCCTGAAGATTACAGATATACTCGTATTTAATAAATAAATATAAATAAATAACGCTTCACACTCATAGCCCCACACTAGGATTCCCTGTGTCGTGGGTACCATGGACAACACACAAGACAAGGACATTCACACCCAGACCAAGAACCGAAATTCAAACTCATCATTCAAATTTCCGCCTCGCTGGGAATCGAACCCAGGACCCTTGGCGCGGCGATCCGGCATGGTAACCATTGCGCCACACGGGTCGTCAAATTATGTTTAATTTATGTTTGTGTGCGTTCGTACACTTCAGACTTACTTCAATAATATTTGAGACGGTTTAAGTGAAGATACCCGAGAGGCTATTAAAAGCATCGGGTAATAAAATTCCCGCTACTTAACACCCTAAATGAGATTTTCCAGTGAAGCGTCGAATAAATTGCTCTCGAAAATAGTACGCTTTCGTACCTACTGTTAATTCTAGATTAGTTAAGAGCGCTTTTCGAAAAAGTCCGCACCCTCACGGATCACTTGTTTCGACAAACGCTAGAAATCGGATTTAATTCGGCACTTTAGCACTTTAATGAATCTCTCTTATCTCTTTAGAATATATTCGAGAAAACAGAAATTTTACTTGAGAAGATAACTTTTCATGAAATAATAAATATAATTTGATTTAGTACGGTTCATAAACAAATATTTTAATGTACATTTAGGATATTTGGCAACTCTGCAATCTAGTTGATACGGAGGTTGATTTTTTATTTTTCTAGAAGTACTTACTGGTGCCAGCGTAGTAGACAGTGTAGTCGAGTTGATGGCCCATCATGTCCACCTTGACACGGTCTACCACCAGCCTCGTGAAGAACAGGTCCCGCTTGTAGTATATCGGCTTCTCGTTCTCATGTGATACTGCGCTGTCCATTAGGGGATGTGACCTGGACACAACAAAAATATTTATTACAAATACAATGGACGAACTTAACGCCTGATAGCCTCCAACATTCTATTACCTCCACTTATGGTCTTCGCTACAAAAGGCCCAGTTTATCTTTGGAAGGTACAAATAATTTTATTTTATTTTTATTTACAGCATTTATCTTTAACATAACCATTCATTCAGTTTAACATTCACCCTTTGGGATATCTTTTTATCTACGAATGGATCAGTTATATTAGTTTATTACAGTAAGCCATTAATAGTTAACTATTACTATGTAAGTTAAAAAATAAGTCAAATGAAAAAAATTTTTTTTTTTAAACGCTTTTATTTCAATAATGTTTAGTTTATAAAATTAGCTACAAGTTGTGAAAATTTCAAGTCTCTACGTAAAATGTCTAAAGTCTGAAAATCGTTTTTTTTAATTTAACAACAAATAAACAATGAAAATTAGTTTAAAATATGATTTTCGTGTATTGTCATCGGAAATACACATGTCTGCCAAATTTCATCAATTTTCATTAAAGGGAAGTCATTCAAATTAACGTTACAAGATTTGATGCTCCGAAAAATCGTTTTTTTTTAATTTAACAACAAATAAACAATGAAAATTAGTTTAAAATATGATTTTCGTGTATTGCCATCGGAAATACACATGTCTGCCAAATTTCATCAATTTTCATTAAAGGGAAGTCATTCAAATTAACGTTACAAGATTTGATGCTCCGAAGTGAAGCTAAATAAAAGCGTTTAAAAAATAAACCTCCATATTTATATTCTTCACCGTAGCATAACAACGTGTTTAAAATTCAAATGCATATTTCGCTTTGAGCCATAACAGCAAACTGCAAAGGTTAGATAAAAGAGGAGGCAACAGGGAAGCCGGCGGAAATTTTACTAGGAATAGTTTCGATAACACTATAACAGGTCGGAAACATTCCGCGATAATGTCGCGATGCACCGTCACCGTGCAGGCAAGGTTACTTCGTCAACGAAAAACTTGTACACTCATTTAATTACAATTTTCAATGTACCGTGAATAAAAATGCCGTGTGTGCTATTTTCAGCAGACTGGTTCAGGTGAAGTGTTAAAATCTCAACGTTTCCACATGAGGATCGTGAAAAAGTGGGAAAAAAATAATTGAACACTCTCGGGGAGAGAGCGTCGGATAATTAACAGGACGTGTCGCCAGATAAAAGTGCCTGTGGATTTCAATGAGGGTGAAATTCTGGAATCGCTGGAGAATGCCTCGCAGGATTCATGTTTCACGGTTTTAATAACAATTGTCAACTTCGTTCATTCTAATTCCTCATTGAACGAATATTACGAGCGTATTCATTATTTTGTCTGTATTTTTTCACGAGCTTTATTTACAGTTTATTTCTTAAACTTTATGGTGCTGTTGAACTTGTTTTAGCTTTCTTTAATATTTAGTTTTGATTATTAAATATGATAATGGTATTTTTTTTGAAATTTATACCAATTTCCTAACTGGACCTTAAAGCTCTACCTAGCACGAGCACAACAATATAACAATTAGGAGTGGATGGGAATAAAGACAAACTTGAAACGTTTATTTCTTTGCTAGCGAAACTGAGCAAATGATCAATCCATTCGAAAAACTTTGTGTTTTGTTTTTTGAAACTAAAAATGCTCTGAAGTGGAGCGGAGAGTTAAAGTAAACATTAAGTTAAAATCAAAAATTATTACAAAATTATTCAATGTTAATTTTTAAATGTAAATTAACAAAATAACTAACAACTTACCTGATAAAATTAAGCACGGTGTCAGGCAAAGATGCAGTATCGTTAACACAAGTGCCAGGCCTCGGTTCCGGGACTCGGCTACTGATGACGGGGAGCCAGGCTGAACTGGACGAGGCCTGTTCCTTGAACTTGCCCTCGAAGGCCTTCTGAATATCCCCAATTGTAAATGTGCAAATCGCAGACCCCATTAACCCCGTAGACGCCGTAGTGAAAACACCGTAGAATCTGCTATCGTCGCCCGGCACCTTGTAGATGCTCTCTGTGAAACAATAAACAATAATAAACATGCAATAATCTAAGACTCTGATGGTAATAATTTGTAAGGCCAGAAGACACGAGCAATCTATCCATTATGGTAATACATACATTAACATACCTATACATATAACACTGCAAAATCCAATATTATATACAAAATGTAATACATATAATACAATAATAATAACATTGCAGTATGAATAATACAGTACGAATATTATCGCACATTACGTACCCTCAGTGGAAAAAAGACATAAGATGAAAATCGCAATTTTACAGGATAGCAAAAAAACTGTTAAAATATCAGTAAGTAGTCAAAGGAATTTACATTACGATTTCTTGCATAAAACCGTTAAGATTAATGATAAAAATTTTAAATTATTATTATAATTATTTTTATTATTTTTTTTCCACTGAGGGTGCGATTTTATCTCTAAAATGTCTCCGGAGTTTCGGTGAGCTACAAACATATATTTATTTCACCCTGAAATTTACATTCTTTCTACCTACATATTAAATACTGTATTTAATTAAATGAAAATAAAAACATTTTTATAAACACAAACGATTTTTAATCGAAACATTACATGAAGTTATTGAGTCGTGATTTATTAAGTAAGTACCATCTTCACGCTTAATCTGCTCTTGGTTGCCCAAAGTGGCAGGAGTTATCTATCAAATTATAGTAATTAAGGATCCTGAATACCAAATTCTCCAAAAGTAGTTACAGCAATCAAACTAATTCCAAAGTTCATGACAATCTACAGTACCTACATACAATACAATTTGAATAATATGTACCTAATTGTTTCGTGTTGCGAAATATATGAATTTGTTTATTTTTGGTGAAAGCTAGCGTTCACAAAATATGTTAGTATGTTATTATTAAATATTAGGATAGTGTTCTTTAGGAAAGGCAGAAACATAATTTATAAACAAAACACGGAACACTTGTCAAACGAAGGCTCGGCGCGTGCAGACTACAAATACACACATTTGGGTATATTATTTAAATACTTCAGGATAATATTTTCGAGCATTTCAGTCTCTCTACTTTAGTCACCTTTGTTTACATTAGGTCTGGTGCCTTACCATGAACTTTAATAAAACGTGACATGTTCAGGACAGGTCAGCTTGTAGCTAAAACCTGACAGGCGTGAATTTCGTACCATGAACGTTCACCTGATGGCCTGCAATGCCTCTACTTCTGTCCGGCATCTTAGTCTATGACCTGCGCGGTACAACGTAGTGTTTAAGTACTCTGTGCACGGTACAAAATTTGTTTTACTTAAGTTCGGAAATAGAGTGTTTTATCGGTTTACCGATTTTCAAATCAATGCGTAATATTGATGTTTTAAAAAATTTAAAATAACAATCTCAATCGAAGATTTTGAGATTTGTTATATAAACTTAACGGTCGTTATTTATTAAACTTAAAAACCGTTCGTTCTCTAAGATTACCAAAAAAATTATCGCTATGTGATGCCTTCATTTTTGAACGTAATCTTACAACACTTGACACTTGACACAGTGACATGTCCAAATGTCTAATAAAATGTGTTAAAATTGTTAAGTGCAATTTTGAATTTTTTAACGTATTTTCAAAGAAATGAAAGATATTTATTTTGTGATGGTGGTGCATTTTCATTTTCATGAATGCCTGTAGATCATGTACAAGTCGAGGCGGATATTTACCTACTGTAATAATATGTAATTTATGTTGAATTGGGTTGGAGATGGGAACTTGAGTAAGAAAGTTGTTGAAGCCGTGTCAGTGTACGGCTACATCAGAAGTAAATGCGTTCGATGACGAGCACCCAGCGATCAAAGGGGTCCACTGGGGACATGAGGGCGGAGGCGCTCGAGGACGAGCGCACGTCAGGATAGCCGTGCCGGCGGGCGACCTCTTTGGTTCTACAACGATCGATTGATACAGATGCTGATGATGTCATACGAGAAGAGTTATGAAGAAAAACTAAATATTTAGAATATGGACTATGTCACTTTATTTAGAACATTATACCTAATACGTACATAGGATATTCTAATTCTATCATTGATCACGGAGTAGTAGAGATTGTTATCGATGTAAACGTTAGGATAACTGAAAATATACTTATCTTGGTGCAAAGCAAACGGAATATTATTGAATAACCATTATCATATAATACCTTTTCTTCCACATTTATAAAAATATATGGTATATGTTTATAAAAATATACTATAGTAATATAAATAATAAATAATTAGACCTTTTTATTTCTTAAATAGAAAATTCAATTTACAATTTCATAACGACTAAAAAGCATGCAATGAAATCTATATTCTATAAAAATAATAAAACTGAAGAATCTATCTGTGATTTAGAAATAAATGATTTAAATAAATAAAAAGTCTTCAACTTAAAGTTTTTAGGGTTCGTTAATCCTTTCATTTATCTTAATTCTTGACTAAATTTAATTCAATAATCATTATTAGTTATATATTTCTTTGTTTATATTCCTTTTTTTATATTATACTCTCTTTGTAGAGTAAAGGCTCCTCCATTTTTCTCCACATAATTCTGTCACTCGCTTTATCAATCCATTCTTTTCCCGCTGCTTACAAAATTTCATCGAGCCATCTCTCCGCCGCGGCCGCCCGGCCGTTCTGCCTCTGGTTCTCTTGCCTATAGCTGCCTTCCATGATGTAATCTTTTTGAATGTGGTCTATAGTTGAATACGTACTTATAAATCCTGCTTGCTCTATTGGACGATGCTCTTCGGTGTATTTAGCAAGGAGTTTCTCGAGACAACAACAACAAACAACAGCTGGAAACAGCTTGTAGAGATTAGATTGTAGGCAAGGCAGATTGGTCGATAGCTAATATTTACCAAATACCTAATGTTCTTCAAAATCATAAATTTATATTCAAACTGTTTTATATAACAATAACTTACGGTATAAAGAAATTATAAACGAAACAGCTAAAACAGGACAATTAAAGTTACTTTCGGTAGGCTGTAATATTTTGACGTTGACATAGGCCGCTTTCCGACATCAATACGTCAACAATCGCTTCATGGTACACAAATAGCAGGGCAGAAGGAGATTATCGAAGTCACGTGACCGCTGTCCTGTTACGGTCACGTGATCACTGGCTGACCTGTGATTTAGCTAGGTCATGGTAGGATATAGCAGGACAGCTTAATTATTGGCTAATATTGGCCTGTTTTAAGATGTCATGGTAAGCCCCCTGTACTCTGTACCACTAATGACTAACTACTTCCAAGCCAACCGATTTACGACTTCGGTAAAAGTATGTTATCATAATCTACAAAGGAATCCAAAGTATTACAGATATTTTAAATGACTTCAGGATTTTTTACCTGTAAAATGTGTACAATAAAATCGAGAAATAAATATGAACATGTAGCTTTGAAACACTTCAAAGATGATATCGAATTATAAATGAAATGCAAACAGCGGAATGAATCATTTCGAGTGAACGTCAACATGAGTGATCAGCGTGCTTACTTGCTAATGTTGCCTAAATGGATATGTAAATAGAGGCAGAAATACTTAACACTGAAGTGTTTCTATTACAATCTCATAATTTATGCAGGATATGCAACGGGGGGCGCGTCAAAAACCGTGGCGAAGCCCGAACGCGGCGTTAATATTAGATGAACGTAGCTGTAAGGCCCGACTTCGGAGAGCGAAGAGGAATTGGCTAGACTTTTGTCGTTTAAATCTTGCAATGCACTATTGAATTTCCAACTGAAATGTTTGTTCGAGATTGACAGTCGGTGTTCGTATGTTTGGGATTAGAAGGAAAAGTTAACAGTCCTTTGAAAGCTGACAGCGTCTTTGAATTTCAATCGGAGGGACAAATTAGGAAGATTTTTGTGAATTGTGAATGAAAATACTTTATATGATATGTATAAGTATAACAATTGAAACTAACTAGCAAAGTAAAATAAATTAAGGAGCCCTAATTTATTTGTTACTGGAGCATCGTTTCTTTCTTATGTGGTACTCGGAGCATTAAAAGTTTTTTAAAAGCAATTACATAAATATAAAATACGGTATTCTGGGTGATTGCGGGGACTTATCCATTTTACTTTATTGTTGGAGTTCCAAACTTTACGATTAAACTTACATCGTTAACCTATATTTAGCTTATATTACATTTTGGTAGTAAAACCCATGATGAAGATTTAACATGGTTTAATGGAGATGCAAAATGGTAGAATTACTTTTGATTAATGTTTTAACTTTAAGGAGGACTAAAATAGATCATTATGGTTAGTTCTCTTTTGGCGATATCTCGATTTATAACATGGGTATACATAACATACGTTAACATAACATAGGTTTTCAAGCTAATATGTCGGTATTGTATCTTAGAAAATTACTAGTGAGCTATAAATCAAGTCAATATTTCGTTTTTCTTGCAAAACAATTCCAAAATATATGTAAGTGCTTACGTTATTATAATAATATCCAGTGTCTTGGAAGTCTGTTACAATCTTTAGTCACAGTAAGCAGAACAAAACTTACGTATTTCATTGAAGTAGAACGGAAACTCTCCCGGGATACTGCAGTTGAGTCTAGCCTTCAGATACGTCGCCCAGTTCTGACTGAGAATATTCTTGCCGCCGGTATCTCTCTTGCAAACTCTGGCAACCCTCGAATAAACTGCTTTCCCGCAATTAATGTATTCTACTGCCGTCTCCCGAAAGAAGAACAGGACGTATTCACCGACGTCGAATGATCCCACGAAGTTTGGTTCTGAGAATACAAAAATAGATTAGAATTTGCACAGCACTGCTTTGACTACTAAATTGTCTCGTATTTATAACCAAGTTCCATATAAGTAACTCAGATCCATTAGTAACGGATTGTCAAACGTTTTTATGAATTTCATGTAGGTATGTCAGGACGGAGATAAAAATGTAATAATGTTAAAATAAATAAGTTGTATTGTGTTGTATGCAAGAGATAATAGGCTCAATAATAATGTAATAGGAGAAATATACAGTAGACAATAGTTTATCTGAGACTGTAACATATCCATTTTTTACAAAACTAACTATCGAGTTTTTTATAAAACAGAGCTCAGAGCTAAGTTGATACATTGTTATTGATTTATGATTCAATATCCAAAATCGACAAAATACGGACTACCAGAATGTTTGCTAATAACGTTAAATTAAACAGTAAAATTTTAATTTTACATAATTACTGACAATAAATTTCGCTTTAACCTAACGCGTGCGGTGTTCCAAGCTCCCACGTTAATTCCAGTATCAAATTGCTGTTATTATGTGTGATATGTAATAAATATTAGATGAAGCTGTGTGTCAATTACGTCATAGCGGGGTTTTATAGCTCGCATTAATAAGTACTTATTTGTAGGCTTCATAATGAAATCGCCACGTGTTGAGGATTACAAGCGTACGGTTGGCAATATCTTTATCCATTGTCATACGGATCCTTTGTCTAAGGTGCGTCGCTCTGACATGTGTTGGGGTACCTCAGATTTTAATAAAGCAGAACAGACGTTAGTATTATGGCTTCTATAAATAATTTTATTTAATCAGAAATTGTAATAATGAACTTATTTGGCATTTTAACTGCAACATATTAAATATAAAATCGCCCTTTAAGTCCTTAGTTTGAAATCGTATCAAATAAACTTATTTGTAAAAAGACATCATTGAACGTGTAGGTACAGAAATACAAAATAATAAGTTAAACCAACACGCATATCAGCAAAGAGTAGAATAATTTTAATATTACGAAAAGAGAACATGAAAAAAGCCGAAGGAAGAAGTAAAGAAGAATATACAATACTGTCTTAACAAATAGAAAACGACAACAATAAACGTTGCGATTACATTACTGCATATGTATGAAACGTACTGATTGTACACA
Organism: Thymelicus lineola; assembly: GCA_963932265.1. Taxonomy (NCBI): domain Eukaryota; kingdom Metazoa; phylum Arthropoda; class Insecta; order Lepidoptera; family Hesperiidae; genus Thymelicus; species Thymelicus lineola. The sequence goes on along the minus strand of OZ010695.1, from coordinate 6,412,262 downwards.
TGAAACACCGCAAATAGGTGACTGAAATCGGTCACAATGATTATTTAGTTAGACAATATTGTGTTTTGTGAACAATGTGTGATTGAGCAATTGTTTCCCGTGAGCTGTGGGTTACCTATTTGATTGATTTGCATTTTGATGCTTGTTTAGCACTACACTAATTGTGATATGTCGCGGTAAATTCACTGAGATATTAATTACTATTCTTAACATCATTTAGTTATATCATATTTTGAATTTTTTTTCTTATAGATATAATCTTTATTATTATTTATATACCTAAGAATAAAGTTACCCTCTTGATACTGTATTGTATTGCATAAGTCTATTATTTTAAAGAGCGGGATCTGAAGCAAATACAGACACAAAATATGTATAATCAGAAAGATGTAATCACAGGTTATAAATAAAGTAGCACAATTATCTGGTAGTGGCATTTCAAACGATGGCAATAAAGGTACGACGGTAATGAACAAAGCAATATTAACGAAAATTAAGCGAATTTGTTGGGGCATAATTTCTATTCGGGTGGTATTGTGGCACACAAATTAACGGCCAAAGATTGGGGCCATATTACAACTCGTTAGAGTGAAAACAGTTTAATTTCCATTGTTTAGTCGCAAACACGCCAATTTCAGGGTAAATCGTGTAATCGTCGATAATTGTTACAGTTGTTCTAATTATTGATGCCTCCAGCGCGATAATGAGCGATGGCTGATCAATCACTAAGCCATTTTGCGTTGATTTGTGAGTTCAATGGTTTCCCTGTGAGCTAGAAAGCCTAGATTAATCGAATCTGATAATATTACACGCGTTTTTTTTAATAGAAATAGCCGGCATACGAGCGGACGATCCACCTGATGGTAAGTGTCTATCGTCGCCCATGGACATCAGCAACATCAAAGGTATCACTAATGCGTTGCCAGCCAAGAAAGAGAAAAGAAAACGAAAGAAAGAACTGGCTCTCAAGCCCCCATCCGGAACACGACGAGTCGTTTGGCGGCTGATTCATGCTCAAGGGTGGTAGCTATCCAGGCGAACTCCATAGAGAAATAATAATAGTATTAATGGTATTAATTAACAATTAAAATCAATACTACTAATATGTATAATCCCTCGAAGGGCCCTACCACTAAAAGTCGCCTCTTACGACACCCATCCGGCGTGGGATTGGGGTTAGTATTTTAAGCCGCCCCAATACGGCTAAATAACGCGTATTAAATGCTCAAGTTATTTTTTGGGACAAGTATTTAAAATATGTATTTTTTATGCATGGATGAATGTAAAGAAGTCCTGAATGTCTGAAGTCAATTATTCAGTGAGTTTTTGTAAGCCACGCTTACATTATTTTGTTTAAGTGTTTTTATATAAAACCTTTCTTAATAACACACATAATACAAAAATGAATCTTAATCATGATATAACTTTATAATACACACTGAAAGACAAATATTATCCTTAAAATGTCGCAAGGTGATATCCAAATCAGTATTCAGTACGACAAGTATATCATAAAGCTACTTACTGTCAAGCCACTTGGAATCGTATTTGAGCGTTCGTTTGAACGAAAACTCGCGTCGTCCCGTCGTCAAATTGTGCAGGTCAGTTCGGAAGATAACGGTGTCTGCTTTAGTGAACTCCGCGTTAGTGCCAGAGTAGAGTGCGGGCAGTGAGCCAGGGTTCCCGTGCTCCACCCACAGCGCCGTCGAGTTATCCGCCGGGTCGTACGGACACTTCGCGACGCCCATGCCAATGCCTGGCACGTACTCGTGACGCGGCAGGTGTGTCAGGTTTGACTGCAACAAACGACAACATTTATTTTTATTTCCACCAACGCGAACCTCCTTCCTGTCTCCCAAACGTCTTACCTCGGTTGAGAACCGATACACACCGTCTGCTGTAAATTTTGTCTAGTATCCATTTGCATGAAATTGGATAGCAAAACTCTCCCGTTTCGACGGGTATAGCAGTAAAAAAGTTAAATATTAAACTTTTTACTGGCGCACACTTCGATTTTATGCCCTATTAATCAAAAGCATTCCTAAAAAACGTCCCGGCGAGTAGATTTATGCGCCTCACTTTCAGCGCAACTGCCCACCCCAGTAGGATTCAAAAACACATCTGCTATTAATTTTTCCAAAACTTCACGTCAGTTTTGCGTTCCGCGCGATTTATTGACCGAAACTTATTATTTTGAAGGCGGCCGAATATTTTCGGCATCGCATGGGCGTCGGATTCCTCTATTAGTATAATGCGATGGGTGGCGGTACCGTTTTCGAAATTATCATAAAATTACTAAATGTAGCATAAACGTGGGGTGGGCAGTGGGGCCCGTCGTCGTGGATTGAGACTTTATGTAAATTTTAACGACGCTGCGACCATCGGAGGCACCTGCGACTGCCACCCCGGTCCGGGCTCCCAGGCCGCTTCTAGCCCGCGGCACCTGTCGACAACCTATGTCGTTTTTATTTCAATAAGCTGAGGATTAAATAAGGCGTGCGTGGACGTCCGCTCCGACCGAACGGGCGCCCGCGGCTACAAGAAAAGCTTTTCCTCTTTCTTTACTTGTACCTCGCACTCGGCTCGGGAAGCCATTGCGGCTCTACAAAGTTGTTTGCGTTATTGGACACATGTAAGCCAGTTAACAATAGCTGTTCGATGTCGATAATTCAATGGCGACCCGACAATTTTGAATAAATAAAGTCGCACACAATAAAAATAAATTTTTGGTGGGATAAAGAATTTTACGGTGGAACTTTTAATTGCTCCGGCTACATGTTTTGTATATTGTGTTTCTTATAATTTGTATACATACACATATCCAATTATAATAATAAACATTTTTCCTATCTCTGTGTAGTGTAATTAGTGCCACAGTAAAAGTATATTATTTGTACCGTGATAGTGCTTTCAAAAATGTGTCAAAAAGCATGCAGCAACAAAATGTTACCCCTAGTGTACAGTGAGGTACTTTCTTTGTGCAGTAAATAATTTTCTAGCTGCATCGAAGCGACCGTACCTACGATAAATAAGCAAATGTAACGGACGGAAGAGCTCGCGGCCATTCCTTCAATAAGAAAGTTTGTGGGCCGCGAGCCCTTCATTAGGTCCTCGCTTTTGTTTGTTTGTTTACCAAATTAGCATCTTTTAAACTTTCAACGGAATGAATCGTCCGCTGATGACGCAATCATTACGCATTGAGTAAAAGTTGATGTCTGGGATTTACATCTTTGTTTGGGACTTTGGGACCGCATTTAATGTAGGTTTTTTGTTTGTTATACGCAGAAATTTATAATAATTCCGAGAATCTATTTTGCGTGGTACAAAGCTATATTTTCTGTTATGGAAATGGATGACGGTGAAGACACAAATTACAAGCGTATTGCCGCGGGGTCCATTCTTGCAATTGAAAGGGCTGCACTGCATAGTATATAGGTCTATGTGCACTACACTGTTTTAATACGTACCATCTAATGCATCTAAGTGCACATAAAACTCGGGAAAATCGCTTAATGATTAACAGAAACATTGAATTATTTATGCATCCAATTTACAAAGATAATACAGACAATTATTTAGCATTAAATTTATTTACGTTAATTTAGCAACTTTATATTTACAACAAAAACAACTATCTCTAATAACGGATTCATTATGATAAGAGAAAATTTACAAAACTTCAAACAGTTAAATATTTCAGTTATTAAATATAGTGTTAAATCTGAAACCGGGTTGGAATAAAATAAAATTTGTAGAGATAGTTGGCACCTGCAATACGTAATACCTTGGAATGAGATACTGCAATATCTAGGCATAGGTACATCGTACGAGCGTGAAAGAAACCTTTTAGTCTAAACTCTAAACCTTCGCCTTAAGCTCTTCATTTTTACAACATGCATATAATCTATTTTAAAGAATAACCCAGTTTAAAACTTACAATTTACGAGATGGGCTTCCGCAACTTTGCAAATCGCTGTAATATTTTATTATAAGTACGAGAGGGTACATGAAACGTGGAGGTAATGAGGCGGAACAAGCGATTACAATCACACGTATCGCGGTATAGCGGCTGATATACCGCCTACACCTCGTACAAAATGACATCACCAGTCGCGTATAAACATTATTACATTTCGCTTTGTATCGAGCGACTGGAATAACTTTCAAACGCACAAAGGATCTTCAAATTGCACGAGATTGCCAGAGGGGTAAAGTTTTGGCAACCTTGTCACTATCAGCTAATGAGTTGAAGACGATCTGAATTTACTGTCGCATAATATTAAGTTACTAATACTAAGTTCCCTGGAGACTTCGAAGTCTGTATAATCTGAATACTGCTAAGGGATGGCACTAACTTTGAGCTCGTATCACTTGCATACTGAGCTCATTTTGCATTTCCAAAATAGAAATAAGCGTGCACAGTTTACTTTACTCGCGGAGACTTGTACGAGGCAACTTTTAGACGCGCCGGAAAGACATGTGACGTAAACCAACACTTATTGTTGAATAAGTTTCTTAAGTTATTCTTCGAATACATTGTGCGTCTGTCAACAAACTTAACTATTACAGTAATATTTAAGGTCTGGTTTAAAGTCACTCATCTCTTTGTTGATTCACGAGTTTTATAATAAACTAGTGGATACCTGGCATGTCCACTACGCTTAAAACTTTTCTGATGAGAATGACAAATCAGTGTTTTTATGTTGAAGTTGACGTTGATGCGCCATCTTTACATATTATCTCAAAATTTTTGTATGGGAAAAGTGGAAACTCGACTTTATCAATAGACCGAATGTGCCAATTTTAGTGGTCTCAAACTTATTGTTGCCTTTCTAATGAAATCATTTTGAGGCATATCGGTAAGCTAGACACTTATTTGTTGGGTTTTAAAACGGGATTACAATTCGTGGTAAAATGTAATATGATATCGTTACAGATGTAATAAAGACTTTGATTTAGAAAAAAAAAACATTGAAGTGATATTTACGTACGAAGTGTATTACTTCCTTTTATCAATAAAGACAATTCAGAAAATTATGACAAAGCAGGCCTTTGATTTTCAATACGAGATTATTTCAGTAAAAATAAAATATTATAGAAGTTATTTTGTAGTATAATGATAGACGGGAAAAAAGATTTGTTAGCAAAATGTCGACTGTAAAACCAGTTAAAACAACACTCTCAATTCTAAATAAGTACACAATGTCCTCCTGCAAGAACTTTTATGCTAATAAGTCTGGAAGGTTTGGTAAAGTAGCTCTTAAAGGCTTTGTTTGGGTGTATTTGTAATTTCGAGGCACTATCATAAAACAGCGAGACACGACGAGTTCCGGCGATATTGGCTCCTAATTCCGAACGCTCACATATTGCACCTGGGCACTGTACGTTGTCTAGTGAAATATGAACGTTGTCAGATAACCGTATACACTGCGAGGTAGGTTCAGTAACTAACTGAACATCGTATGTGTTTGAATCATAGGCGCGACATTTAGGTGCCTACATTTAATATATTGTAATTGAGACCATGGTTAAGTCATCTGTCTGTAACCATAGAGAAGATCCTTCGTCTAGAACATCCTGAGCGTTGTTAGTCATAAAAATGCTTTGTAATAGGAAGTTAATGCAATGAGTAAAATTTAACTCGTAGGATAAGAGAAAGTATAGACAATAATAATGTATGTATTAATACATTTATTCGTAATATAGACTAATATGATTCCTAAAAGTATAATTCATTTATTATTATCTAACTTTTTTCTCTTTCTTTAACTGCAATATCATATACTTGATCAAATTTGACTGAAGGAATCGAGTTATCAAGTCTCAGGCTAATATTCAGTAAGTAGCGATAAAAGTTAAAGACCGTTCCAAATACCACGTTCAGGTGAAGTAACGAGCGAGAGGCAGCCTTTATCTCGAGCGTAATGTACCAACACAAACATAATTATTTACTATT
>OZ010695.1:6316784-6406106 GCA_963932265.1 Thymelicus lineola | reverse complement strand
TACCGACACAAACATAATTATACGTATTTACTATTAGAAACAAAATCATACGCAAATCCACTGAAGTATTATTAGTAGCGTATAGAACCAACACCGCGAACACGATGTTTGTCCCAATGAATTGGCGCTAATGGGCTTCAATTTTTAATGAATTCGTTCGATTTTGAAAGGAGAACGGGGCTTTAATTTTGAAAATAGAACTTCTCGGCGCGACACAAGTTTTGTTCGCAATGTTTGTTCTGGTACTTTAGTATATCATACTTCAATGCGCGAATCTCATTTACCAAGACCACCTTTTATAGCTTCATTTCACACACGAGATACAGATTCGTTTTCAATTTAAATGGAAACAATCAATAAGCGCGGCTTATCGCGTTTTATTCGAACGAGATGAATACACCGTGTTTTAAATCTGCTAGCTACAAATTGTTCTATTGTTATTGCAGGAACAACGGTGACAAACGATTGATACTCTTGTTTTCGCGTACGCTTCCCTTTACACCTTGTATTGCCTAATATTTTAAAGGTAATGCGACACAATTTTGTTTTTGCTCGAGTTTTCCATTCCATTTACTGACTCAATAACTTCAAACCAAATTTTAAGGTATGATGAAATTTTTTCACCTACCTATATAAAATAAAACTTTATGTGAAATACATGTTTTCCATTTTGTAAAAAAGTACTTTATAATCACAATCTAATCTGTTTCGCGCTTATAACTATAATCTATTATGTAGCAAAAACTTAAATAAATATAGCTACGTAAGTAAAAGTGCAAGGAAAATATCAAAAATAAATCAGCTTATATTTTACCGTTCCCGTCATAAATTAAACAACACTACACACAAACTATTCCACTTAATTAGTATAGGAAAACAAACATTTTACGGTAATGAATATTCAGTCACGCCCATACTTACTGCAGAAAATGTGAGATACATTTTCAAATCTAAAATGGAAACAATACGAATCATGTGGCATAAAGCAATTGCGCCTTTCATTTATTTTCAATACCCTTCCAATCGAGAAAAGCCATTTGTAACGGAATAGATATAAATTGGTGGTTGCAGCAAACATGAATCATTCCAACAGTTTTGTATCAGCTCAGTGGGTCTCGACTAGTATTCCCAAGAGTTCGATTTACGCCGGACGTCCGTATTCTGTACATCTTAAAGTTATGTCACGTCAAGAAAGATGGAGGACGTTACATTCCGCTATTTTTAGGAAGAAATTCCTGTTCGTTTTCCTGGGCTATTTTATAGAGTAAATATTTAATTGTGTGCATGAATGTAGAATATCTCACAGAATAATATGCGATTTGGTAACTCTAGTCTCCTCCAGTCACATAGCCCTATCAATTGCGTACATGTGATTTCACTCAATTTTTGAAACTGACGCGCCCTTTCCCTTCTTCGGAGGGGCGGACGAATCATTCTGTCCACAGATTACGCATAATAATACTTTTCCATTTAGTTTATCTAAGATAACAAAAAAAAAATCATATTAAGGTATCTACTTAATCGAATCAATTCGTATTTTATAATACTTAATACATATTTCGACCTAGTTACATGGATCGTAGTCACAGTAAGACTCAGTTTAAAATCAAATCAATTCGGTAAAAAAATTGAATTTTTCGAAAATTAACACTTATTTATATTATTTGTACGTCCATTCTTTAAACTGTAAACTAAAAATGAATGATAGATATTATTTGATAGGATCTTGCAGTAAACGTGAAGTTTTGCTTAATGTTAATATTTACTTTCACAGTTACAATAGTGAATTAATAATATAATAGGTTTAAACCATGGTTTAAACATATTAATATTGAAAGGAAATTAAGCCGTCGCATTACGCATAAATCGTCACTATCTCTGTTATAACAGTGTACTCTGTACAAAAGACCGTCGGGCAAGTATCAACACGGCAACGTTCGGTCCCCACAGAAGTAATATATTTTCAATTTTCAACATTTTCCCACTATGGGTTTCGACTTTTACCAGAATTTATGCCTGTTTGAATTGTACACCGCCTTTTATATGCATTCCTTTTCACAGTATCATGACAGATTTTTTTGTTAAGTAGGTACTTTTGAAAACTGACTATTCTGTTTTGTAATTAACTACGGTATTATAAAAATAAAATAACTTAGTCTGTTTAATGTTAGTTTCTCAACAATCGTCTCGATTAAAAAAATTAAATGAAAATGCAACATTTCCGCATCCTAGGTAATAGCGATAACCTAGGATGCGGAAATGTTACGTCGGGCGGGTGTTTTACCTGACATTTGAATTCATTTTCATCGAACATTGAACAACGACGCAACGTCAAATGGGATATGCCGTCATTTTATGCGCAGTAAACCCTTCCTATGTATATTTTAAACTGAAAATTGGCAAAATGATGATAAAACGGCCTGAGTTCTCACCCTGAAACGCGATAAAACGTGTGAAGGGTCAAACCGACCGCCGATACATCATAAAATTATATGAAAGTCAAGAGCAGGAAAGCGAGAGGTGAACAGGGCACGGCAAATTTATTGCGGTCTGCTTTCGATACCTATTGTGAAAAGCTCGTTTTATAACTTTTTAAAATTATTTCGTGGCAATAACTCGACTTATCGCCCGATCGCGCGCCCGTCCCGTCCGACATTCGGGAGGTTGCCCGGTTGGAATGAAGTCTTATTAAATAAAATAAAACGAAAAAACTGAACAATTTAATTTGGAACGTTTATAGTAAAAGTAGGTACTTTTCTATATAAAATTGTCATTGAATGTGAGCTTTAACGAAGTCGTTCAGTTAGAAATTTCTTCAACGCAGACGAAAAATCCGCTTTCGCCTTACGGCATCATTTGGAGTCAGTATCCGTGAAATTTGTCGCGTCTCCGGCGCGAAGTTACCTACCAGATGCAACCACATGAGATGAAAGTTTAGAACGGCGTTTTAAATCTATACATATAGGTACAAGAAGAAACAGACCAAATCTGCTATTCATTGACAACCCAAACCGTTTAAGGTGGAAACTTGATTTTGGCAGTGCTCATGATGTAGGCACATTAGCGCATACTACGAACAGATTTATGGAAATTAAACCTGTTAAATGCGAAGAATCAAAGGAGTCGATTTATGCACAATTTTATGAATATCTACCAATACAAAAAAACCATAAAAACAAAGCTATATTAACCATATTAAAATTAATCTTGATACTTACTTCTCAACATACTTACTTTATTTTTTATTTATTGTATTTCAAACTTTTATTGTTTGTACACTCTTAGAATTGGTAAGCACAAAGCAATGGGAGGTCTTATTGCTTACAAGCGATTTCTTCCAGACAACCCAAACATTTAAAAGAATATCTTGAATAAAAGTTAATTGTTAATTTATACTGACACAGCCAAATCCTATAATTTTTAAATTTCCCGAAGCAGATAGCTTCGTCATTGTCATCTATCTGTTAAAGGTTAGATAGTTTATTTTATTTAAAAACAAATGTAAAGACCTGTTGAGATTCCGTTGGCTTGCTGCCAACTCTCATGTTGGGATCAGTTAGACTGAAGGGTTGAGGACACTAGTTGGCGCTGTAGGCTAGTGCCAAGATAACCCCGGCTTGCAATGGATGAGGCTATGTCAACACAAGCCTATTATATTCCGTTAGTGAAATTTGCTTGCCAAATCTAACTGATTGTAATCGTATGAAAGTAATTTTAAGTTATTCGGATGTTTATTATTTGAACAATTTCTTATTTGGACTAGTTATGTCGTATTACCTTAATACGGATATGATTTACCTTAATAATCAATATGATTTACTTTAATTATTAAGGTAATTATAACCACAATGTGTCTTATTTTTAACTGAAATCAAAAATTATCACGTAACTCTGACAGATATTTTACAGCCACAGTATTTGGGATACCAGTTAAAAAATAATTGTAAGATCTTATTTTTTATGTAGGTTCCTATACGTACAATAAAGAAATACAGCAAGAAATTAATTCAAAATTTGAATGAAAGAACATTATAATACTTCGTAACTACACACTAAAGTACGCAGTGACAATAAAAATAAATCAAACACAAATTGCTATTTGCATGACCATGTGTTGGGCCAATGACCAGTAAATTATATCGATTTTAGACTACTCATAATTTGTGAGGTGTAACAAAGTATTAAATTATTCAGTACTTACATATAACACCCAATCTTTAGGGCTGTGTGCGTTGGTTCCACACACGTACAGACGCGCGCCGTCACCCATTGGCTGGATCACTCGGACGTGATTTCGGCAATCGAAGTGCTGTAAATTAAAACATTATTAAGAAAGGAGTCTAATTTTTTCAAAATTCAAAATAATTTATTCATATAAGTATCACTGATACACTTTTACCCGTAATTTTTTAGCTTTTCGGAAAGGTGCTTTATCATGGAGGAAAAGAAAAGCCTAAAGAAACACCTCAGTACATTTAAAAAAAAAATACATAGGTATTATATTATTACAAAAAAATATCAGTAACTTGAACGGAGAGTTGAGATTTTACATGTTTCTTAAACAATTCCACTGGCAAGTCGCGTATTTACTTCGGGATTTTATTATAGAATTGTACACCAAGCCCCATAAAAGATCGCTGCACTTTACAAAGACGGTAAGATGACGTTACTAATTGCATTTCAAAGCATTATGATATTATATTTTTCAACAATCACACTGTTGCATCTGAATTAATCTGTGTTTTAATCCATTTTGTTTATCAAATTCATTTATCAATTCAAGTTAATTTTTTTTGTGAATGTATAAAGTGTAAATTAGATAGTCCTTTAATTCTAAGTTTTTTAGATTTGTTCTAATTAACTGTTCTGAAACAGTTACTTTGACAGTCATCGATAAAAAACCGCTAGTGTCATTTCTGACGTGCTTTTCTGGAAGTTTATTCAGCATTTTAATGGGTTGCTAAGAGGCATTAGAACTTGCAATGGAAATAAACCAATCCGCAATCCAGTAACGAGGCAGATAACACTTAAAACCCGTGGACGGGTTAAAGCCAATAGACAGCTTGTAATCTATTTAAGGAACGAAGCAACCTCAATCGCGATTAAATACACCTAACGTGATTGTGTTCTGCTAAACCATAAGCAGAGGGTCGGAAATACGATTCAATTGAACTAGTTAGAAGTTAGTTAGAAGGCTACACTATTCCCGGGTGACATAGGCTATAGGTATTATATTTTTTTTACTATTTTTCCCGAAGCGAAACGAGGGCGATTTCCTAGTATATAATAAACTCAAGAAGTATTTGTAGAATATAGCGTAAATTTTATCAGAATAATAGTAATACGCTGAAGTGCGTGGGGATGTATGAGCGTTCACAGCCTGTGATTATGCAAATTTGTGTCCAGCATAAATATTGAACGGGACATTAATATTCCGAACGACAGAAATATGCGTTCCTCGTTTTAGTGAATAAAACGATGCTCAAAATGAACAATTCCACTATATTTCTGTTCATTAGCGTTTATTCTTTTGCAAGTATATTCTAGGTTAATGATATTAAAATAATAAATTAGGGTTGTTCTACAAACCAAGGAAGAAACAGTCTGATTTTGGTCAGATATTTTTTGTACATTCCAGTTGTGAAAAGCGTATTATAAATATCACTATATATTTTAACATAATGTTAAGTAGAACTGTCAAAATATTATAAAGTTTTAGTTTATGGCCATTTCGATCAAGAGACATTTTAACAAAATTCAACAGATCTATGCCTTAATGTAGGCAACTTATACAACAAAACGCTAAATTATCAAAAAATATGTATATTTATTTCGCAAGTCAACAGGATTTTGTGAACTCAACTGATTTCGACTCGATATCCTTTGCTAATTGTGCAAGGCTGACTAAACAACATGCCAGGTGTAAAAAGATAGGTGGTATTCGTCATCCCTTGCGTAGGTGGGGACAAAATGTCACAAAGAATTTTATAACATTTTTGTGACAGTAAAATAAAATATATCTTCTAGGCAAGACAAAAAATCTATCTATTCTTCAATCAAACACACTGGCTGTCTAATCAACGTATGTATGTAAAAATAAAAATGTACGGAACATTTAAATTGTTCCTCAAAAATATTAAATCCTCCCGAAATATCTGATAATTTAAAAATATATTAAATTTCATTTCATTTTTAAGATACGATAAAACTTATCAATGCTTTAAATAAATACATATACCTATTGCTTTTTAATATGTAGCACAAAAATTGAACAATTTTATTGCAGTAATCCCAATTGGAACATTCGCTAGCTGGTTATGAATTTCAATTTATTTTGTGTAAAAATAAAATGAACAGATAAAAATGGAAATGGATGTAGAATGAAGTTATCAATATAAAAATAAATTGGAGTGACATTTTCGAACTACGAAGTAAAACGTTGTGAATGTTTATAGATTGGTATGTGGCGGTTGTGGCCGGGGCAGAGATTGAAACTAATTTTCTCTCCGTCACACCGAGAGCTACAGCCTCACGACTATTGTGCAGATGTCATATTTTGAAAATATGAAGCAGGACGGGAATATCATAAACTTTGAAGAACAGACAGGCACAGATTCGATTCTATATCCCAGTTTCAATTTCCATGTTTTTTCCAAGATTAACAATTTTTTTAACCAACTTCAAAAAAGAGAAAGTTACTTTTTCCTTATCGCAAATATGGAACATTTATCTATGAGAAATTAAAGGAACTCCTAAATTATATAGGCATTAATAAAGCTTTTGATTTTGTTATGGGCTGTTCGAAGACTGGTTCTTTGAAGTCAGTTTTTCTTTTTGGTAAAATTCAGATTATAAAAACGGTAAAACGGCACTATACGCCAAAAATAACGTTCATAAGAGAATTGACGAAGAACCAATATGAAGAAATATGCCAAAATTAGAATTTGTCACATTAAGAAACACTCAATTACTATGTAGGTTACAAAGAAATTTGTTACAAATAATGAATTGCATTAAATCATAACATTTCAACTTGACATTGGGGAAATAAAAGCTATTAAAGAAAAGAAACGGTTAAAAAATCATTCCACCAATTTTCTTATAATAAAAATAGTTCCAAATTAAGCTAGGTACACAAGTTAACGAATTCCGGAGCAAATCCCAGCTGGTAGTTTTCCGCTTAATAGGCGCGTGAAAATAAACAATTAGCGCGAGTTCTTTGTTTCCTCGTAAAAACTTTTGCCACTGTTTCTTTGGTTGGGCGGAGGTAACTTTCCGGGAGATTGTTCTAAAGTAATTATCGGATTAATATACTTGGAACGTTCTGTTGTACTGACGTGAAGGCGAGCTATTTTGCGCTCAGAAACAATCAAAATAAAGCTAGAGAACAATCAGGTTCACGTCTAAGTTTCTTTTAACGGCACTTAGCCGGCGTTCGCATAACTTCACGCCGAACTAATGCTTTCGATTGGTCCATTTCGTTAATTATTCGCCACTTTGTACGTAAGTAGATTTACGGCCAGCTTTACTTTTCTCGCGTTTTTTACAGTAAGTCCTTCTTAGAGGTACGTGAACTGCTTTTGCTTTTACGGTTTTATGTACCATGCATAAATATTTATGTACATAGGATATTTTTGTATGGGTAAATCGCATGGCAGCTTCAGTAATTTGAATTAGAACCGTTGATATTATACCAAAACCGTAGATCGTAAACCGTGTACCTACTAAAGAGGCGTTGTGTTAAAGCATTATAAGAAATTGTACATAATATTATTTGGTTTCAAAAGGAATAAAGTTTAAAAATAATGTTGAGGAAGATGAATTTTTTTAAATCTATGATAGAAAATAACCGTAGAAAGAAACAGTTTCTTGAAGGCGTTATCTGTCAAAGTTGTCAAAATAGAGTCCAAACCCAGAGTAACAGCAGATCAAAAAGTCCAAGTGGTAAAAATTTATGGAGCGTTTCCGTGCTTCGGCGGGCACATAAAGGTATCAGTCCCTCGGGTGGCATAAAAATTTCCGAATCTTGAGTTGGGCAATAACTCCTCCACCAATCTGTAATGGAGCAGCGTGCATACTCCACCTATGCTCTAGGCTTCTTCCAAAAGAGAGACCCGTGCTCAGTAGTGGGCAATTAATGGGTTAAGCTATATGTATATTTCTCAACTAATATTGTTCTACTCTCCATCTCATTATACTCGTCTGTATACATTCTTGGCGCCATTCCACAATGAGAGAAACAATTTGATTTCCCCGCACCGCGCCAGCGCTCCTATTGTTAAGATCGGTAAAACAACAAGGTGATTGTCGGCACAGCGGCTGCCTTTCAGAATTCCGCCGACGGCGTTTTTCCAGCCCTTTTCGTGTTACGACACCGTGTTTAGAGAAAGGCAAGCTCGTCGAGAGTGAGAAACTTTGATTGTAGCTTTCACGAGTAGCAATTCTTTCCACGATCGAGGAGATAGACTCAGTGATATTTCTTTTTTATGACCCTCTTTGATACTAATAAAACAAATTTACTTTTTTCTCTATTGGACTAGTTCAGTTGGTAGCATGTGGTCTATTGCTTTTCCTGAATTGCAAAAGTTTGACCTTTTATTTGTGTGGCTTACTTATGCTCGTAATTTTTCGTGACAAATATTCAGTTGGGCACCAAAAAATGTAACAGTATTCACAATCATGAACTTCTTTTCAGTGTTGGTGTAGTTTTTATAGTCGCAAAGTTATTATTATAGTTTTTAGCGCAGGATATCTTAGATATTACTCTAGAGGAGTTTATATGACTACAGTACCTGAGAATGGTTCCTTTGTTTATTACTTTGTCTGTGCCACTGCAATAGTCTTTGGACGGACCTTTTCATGATTTTTGTTACAGAAACTGAGATTAACGTCATGAAACAAAATTAATAGTAAACTATCATGACTAATAGTTTTCGTTTTATCTCGATCTAGCCAAGCACTAAACTTGTCATATCAATTACGTTCGGGGCTCACTAAAGAGAGAAAGCTACCGGAGCGTTCAAATGGTTCGTTCGCATTATCGAATTAGTGGCTCGTGCAGGGCGCAATCGCTTCCCGATCTTGGAGACGGGTGTAACCGCCGAGAAATAAAACAAATATTGCTTTTGCGCCGCGATTGTAAATCAAAATTAACGGCCTTAATATAGCGAGCGAGCGGAGGTTTAAGCTCCCCGCTATGAAATATGCCTGCAGCCGCCGCTCACTGTTAAAAACGGGATTAACCCTTGATGGAAATAGTGCTAGTTGCTCGGAACAAAGGAGCCGCAATTGATTTAATGAGCCAATAACTACGCCGTGACGTGTGGGTTGTAACTCTGGAAGTCGGTATTCGGTAATGGTGTCGTAATTTTACATTCCTTTTAAGTTTAATGACATACAAAAATAATTTGACGTCTAGGGACGTCTGATAGGAGCAAAGCTTGTATGAATTTTGAGACCGACAAACCGTTTTATTAGTATCGATTTAACTTTCTTTTTTGCTGAAAAATTTTAGTAAAAAGCTGAAAACACGCTTGTACTAAAGTCGTGATTCGGTGAAAGAAACGAGAATATCAAAATCGGGCAAGTGCGTGTCAGGTCACGCGCAATGTAGGGTTTCTACTTAATTTTTCTACTTAATGAAAAAAAACAGGCATCAAATAATCACAATTTAATAACAAAACTAAAGATTTTTATTTATTAAAAAAATTACAGTCAGAGAACGTCGGGTGACAACTTTTGCGCCACCCTATCGTACCTACTAAGAATCTCGGCGCTATGCCTCGAACAGATGGACGGACGGACGGACGGACATGACGAAACTATAAGAGTTCCGATTTTACTTCGGAACCCTTAAAAAATTATCAAGCTCATTATAATAATTATGTTCTCATGGTGTACAATGTACAATCGAAGGATGGATTTGTTGTAGTTTGATATTAGTATCGTAGTACTATTATCAAATCATAATATTTAACGTTTTGTCAATAACTTGTTTTAGATAACGTAGATACTAACCTCTGACTTTCCTTTTGAAACGCATTGCGCTACGTTGCTCGGCTCCAGATTTATGGAATCCCTCTGCGAACAAAGGAGTTATTGTTATCAAAATCGTTCAGTGGAAAGGTATCATGGTAGCGTTCTTCTATTTGGGAAAGTAAATTTTTAAGGTATTATACACCTAGTACACTACTCAGAAAAAGCTTAGTTGCAAACTCTAATCCAAATTGCTGGTGCTTTCTTCTGATTAAAGCATTGCTTCATGATACAAAGTTCAAAGAAGATCACAAAGTGTCCAGTTTAACCATCAGTAAGCCGTGGCTTTGGGCGTGGTTTCATGGTTCTTTAACTGCTTTGATGGCAACTGCCGTCCTTCTAAAAACACTGATTTTTATGTGTCTGTATATATAACAGCTGCACTCGGGGCTATAACCATTCTTCTAATTAGCGTAAAATATTAACCTTAAAATTACATAAATTAAGTATATTCACTTACTTCGCAATGTGAAGCGCTGATATTGTTCATGTTAAGTCGGTATAATCGATCCCTGCAACAAAGGCAAAGACAAAATATATTGACACAATCATGTCTCATAAATGATTAAAATTAGGTATCTATATATTATAAAGTGGAAAAATTTGATTGTTTGTTTGCATTGAATAGACTCTGGAACTACTGAACCGATTTGAAAAATTCTTTCACTGTTGGGAAGCTACAATAATGTAACCCAAAGTGTAAAAAAAAAAAGGGTGCGTGTACTTTTGTACGCGCGTGAGAAGTTATACTTCTTTGACATGAAAAAAAAATAAAAAAACAATATTAAAAAAACATTGTTCAAAATACAATATTCAAAAACAGCAATACTAAAAATAAAAATGAAATAATATTTTGAAATAATTTAATTTACGAATCTCTATAGCCAAACTATATGTGTTAAGCGCCATCTGTGATTAATTTTGTAGTATATTCTAATATTACTTTGCTACGTATCGTAATAGTTCTCGTAATAGAACATAGATGGTGTTTTTACAATTGCAAAAACAAATCAATTGTAAATCTTTTTTTTTCTGTTTTTACAATTGTAAAAACACCATCTATGTTCTATTACGAGAACTATTACGATACCATGCTGTAAAACCAGTTTTTGTGGGGGGGAGGGAAAGAAAGATTTTATTCAGTTCAGTTGAAGAATAATTTATTTTCCGACAGGCATTAAACTTTAATACAGATTAAGGAGAGAAAAAGAATGTGCTCCTAGTCCCAAAGACAAGTATCGATTACTATTTACTACTACAGTCCGTTCACAGTTATTTTACCTCTGACAAGCTGTCATTACCTTCCCATTAGATTAGCATTACTTGCTGTCAAGTGACGAGTGTTGTAAAAGTTCCCGATTTATCGGGAGATCTACTGATTTTGGTTATCGTCTCCCGATATCCCGTTTTAGCGACCGTTTCTCCCGATTTTTTGCATTTTCTACCAATGTAATATAATATTGAAAATTAAAATAGAAAATAGTGTTATAAATACAAAAAACAAAAGAAACTGAGTCGCTCAATGAAAATACAGAAGAATTTTGGGCAAATGTAGGTACATATTATAGCATAAAACGTGGTCATGGCTCACGAAATCGTGTTCTAATATTTTTCCAACTGAATCAATTATAGGTCTATTACACACAAAAAAATTAAAAAATACAAAAAAAAAAGGGTGCGTGTACTTTTGTACGCGCGTGAGAAGTTATACTTCTTTGACATGAAAAAAAAATAAAAAAACAATATTAAAAAAACATTGTTCAAAATACAATATTCAAAAACAGCAATACTAAAAATAAAAATGAAATAATATTTTGAAATAATTTAATTTACGAATCTCTATAGCCAAACTATATGTGTTAAGCGCCATCTGTGATTAATTTTGTAGTATATTCTAATATTACTTTGCTACGTATCGTAATAGTTCTCGTAATAGAACATAGATGGTGTTTTTACAATTGCAAAAACAAATCAATTGTAAATCTTTTTTTTTCTGTTTTTACAATTGTAAAAACACCATCTATGTTCTATTACGAGAACTATTACGATACCATGCTGTAAAACCAGTTTTTGTGGGGGGGAGGGAAAGAAAGATTTTATTCAGTTCAGTTGAAGAATAATTTATTTTCCGACAGGCATTAAACTTTAATACAGATTAAGGAGAGAAAAAGAATGTGCTCCTAGTCCCAAAGACAAGTATCGATTACTATTTACTACTACAGTCCGTTCACAGTTATTTTACCTCTGACAAGCTGTCATTACCTTCCCATTAGATTAGCATTACTTGCTGTCAAGTGACGAGTGTTGTAAAAGTTCCCGATTTATCGGGAGATCTACTGATTTTGGTTATCGTCTCCCGATATCCCGTTTTAGCGACCGTTTCTCCCGATTTTTTGCATTTTCTACCAATGTAATATAATATTGAAAATTAAAATAGAAAATAGTGTTATAAATACAAAAAACAAAAGAAACTGAGTCGCTCAATGAAAATACAGAAGAATTTTGGGCAAATGTAGGTACATATTATAGCATAAAACGTGGTCATGGCTCACGAAATCGTGTTCTAATATTTTTCCAACTGAATCAATTATAGGTCTATTACACACAAAAAAATTAAAAAATACAAAAAACCCGACTGCGTATAAAACATGTGCGACATATTGAGGATAAGTTTTGTAAAATGGATGGAATCTTAGACGCGGAAATTGATAAATTTATTATAGAATTGAAAGACGAGTGTGATACGGAATCTGAGAGCAGTTTTGATGATTCATGTTCGTCCGATAGTGATTATTTATCATTAGGCGTGCGTTTGGACCATTCGTATGCCAACCCAATTTAAAGCAATTCAATTTGTTGTAATTTTAATATAACTACCGAGAATGTGAACTGATTAGTTAGGAGACTGTAAAATAATTTGAACGTGTATCATTTTTACTATCGTTACTTTTGGATCAACCTAGTAAATAATATTTATATACATCAGAAGAAACATGTAATATTTCATGTTAGGGAATCGTACAAACTAAACATTACAACACACAGCTAAGGTTAATCAACTTTACTTAATAAATTAATAATGTAGTTTTTATAAGGAAGAATATAAACGCGTATAAACAAAATTTTGATATTAATAATCGCCAAACAAAAAGAATGTATCAATTAATTACGCCTTCGTTCCGCCAAAGTAAAGTGCAACGATCTTTCATAGGGCTTGGTGTACATTTCTATAATAAAATCCCAAAATTAATACGTGACTTGCCAATAGAATCTACGAGTTTAATGGTTAAAACTAAGTTGGCGGGTGTCTATTATACTATCTACTACTTAAATGGTTTTTACCCAAAACGAATGTCATAAACAGGTTGTATAATAAAAGCTATTGCATATTTCAAGAGATTTTATTAGTTATCATTTATATTAATAGTTCGTCTAGTTGTGCAGGAGGCGCTATATTTCGTTGGTACCTTGCCCAATCAAGATACCATAACATACTCATTGTAAGTATGGCCACAGCAAACTACTGATCTTGTAAAGATGTATAGGGTACGTTATCCAGTGTTCAGGACTTATTCTGAACCTTTGTCAGTCACAAAACAGGCGATTAAGTAGTCCATATTCATATAGTATTGGTTTGCCAGAAATTGTAGCGAAACTGCGAAAACACATTCACCAAAACACAAGTACGAAATCGAATACAACAGTAAATTAAAATAACTGTGTGCATGTCGATGAGTTTCAATAGTAAATAGGACTCCAAATAGGTACGCTGAAAATATTTAATAGAAAAATACAAAAAACCACGCGTAGAAACATGAAAGATCGATGACAAATATGACAGTACAGTGGTGTTATTTATAAATACTATGGTTACCAAAATGACATTATTAGGGATTACATCATCTTTGTTGTCAATCGATTAATCGATGTCAAAATATTCGAAATGTAATGTAATAAAATTAGGGTAACGATTGAATGGTAATTCTAAATATATTACATAGTTTTAATATGTATGGAATAGGAAAACATGTAAGAAATAAATTAATATTATAATTATAATTAACAAATAATACATAAAATATATTATTATATTCCATCAATCGATTATTATGAATCAATTCAATCGATTATAAAATCGTTTTTAATGAGGTAAATACTGTGAAAACTTTTTTGCATACAGAAAAAATACAGAATTGAGCTAACTTCACGATGCAGAATTTAGGTGTCGGTGTGCGCGCGCATCGTAGAAATTCACTCTCATCATTTTTCACCATCGCGCCAAAAGAAGTATAACTTCAATAAGAAAACCGAAGCAAAGTGAGGGCGGTTACTCGTATCAAATTAAACTATCTGTCCAGACAGACACTGAGCTACACTAAAGTATTTGCTATTATGCGGTCACTCGATACAAATTAAATTATCCAATATAACATAAGAGGTTGCGTGAACGGCACAATAAAGCCTCTATCGGAGATCGGTTTACGGCTGAAAATGAGATAGTTATATTATTGGCGGGCCGATGTTTCCGTGACGGGCACGATTGACCTATTATATACGCTTCACGTATAATTCGATACAACTTTCTTTGACGATATCATTTCATTCTTTCAACAAATAATCTAAAGCAATTTTTAGTCAGAATTTGAAAGGTTTTGTAATTTTATCGTTCGCAACGTTCTTTGATATATTTATGATATAAACGATTTTAAAACATAGTTTTTAGGCTTATCTGCAAATCTAGGGGTAAAAACTTCAAATTTTGGTAGGATATCTAAGTCCCAAAAGATTACCTCATCGATGCTTAAAGGAAAACCAGAGGAGTGGAGATATCCATCTTGCAACCCTGATTTGGAACTATGTAACTTTTTCCCATACTCTCTCATAATCTTACGAAAATAAAAATCAGTTCAAAAGGATAGTCTCTATCCACGGAGTCTGAGCTAGCATCGTTTGATCAGGATATGGAAGAGTTGTCTTAGGTAGACTGAAAAAATTTATTGGAAAATTTATTTAGACGTATGAAAGTATAGATACTGATAAAGACTAAAAAGAGCAATTTTTTAAAGTTTCGCAATAGGTATTTACCCAGTGCAGTATGTTACCCACATGCAATTATGGTTAAACGCCTATTTAGAACAAAGAATTGTCAAAAATGTTTATAATTTTAAACAAACATTTTAATAAAAACGTCTTGAAAATGTGGTCAATTAACATTTACAGGATGTTTAAAACAAACATTCACAGTTCATACACAATGGTAATGTAAAATTTAATGTACTAATTATTTGATGATAAAAACCTTTTCCACGATTCACTTATTGTTATGAGTTCATAATTGTAATGGACATAAATATATATACTTACATGGCGCCAACATACAGAGCATCGCGCTTTGAGTCCACAAAAAACGTTCTGTAGTAGAGAGTGCCGCAAGAAAACTCGCGAACATGATCTGAAAAGATGGAAAAGTTTTGTTAATGAAAAAGTATTTTTGTCATGTATCTCGTTAAAATGCTTGTGGTGATATGGAGTCTATACATCTATGTGGCCTGTTGCTACTGTAAATACTGACTGGATGTATTTCATTTGATTAAATAAACAATCTTTAACGAAAAACTGATTTTAAATTTTAGAAAATGCGATTTTAATAGCAAATTCAGTTTCATTTACCTACGTGCATTTTAATTGTTTGGTTTTGGTGCCATAGAGACAAATAAGCCAAGATTTCATTATCAATTACGTTTGAAATCTACTAATTAATTCGACGAATAACTAAATGATTTCTTGGAATTGAAGCAGTTTTACGGTGAAAGTCGATCGTGGGTTCAAATTACTGGTCGGTATTGGCGGGCGTAACTTTGTACCTTATCTATTATTTAGGATCTGGATGGGGCACGTTTGTCGCGTGTCTCGTTCTTTAGTTTCGGGTGTCTGCAGCTCGCGCAAGGGCAACATGCGGGATTGAGTCACGCACCAAACGTCGACCACTTTTATAACCATCCTCGTCGAACGAATATCCCCCAAATAGTAGCGAATATACTATAAATTGTAAAAGATACGTGACACGATAAATACGACATGCGCTTCAAGGTATTGTTTAAAGGTAGTGTGTGGCACTGTTTGTTTGTAAGTTACCTCATGAATAATTTAAGTAGTGTTTTACTTGTGTGAAATGAATTCATTTGTTTTTCTTTACGATTTTCATTGTTTTACTTTTCGAAAAAATTCCGAAATCAAATGTTTTAAACAAAAATCTAAATAAAAATATAGATCAACATCTCGAAACATAATAATTATAACAGTGTGTATAATAAATAAATCGGGCAAGTGCGTGTCAGGCCACGCGCAATGTAGGGTTCCGAAATGCTATATTCACAAATATTTTCTGTGTGCAGCTATGATACTGATAATTTTTTTCACTTGTCCAAGTCCAACGGTTTAGCCGGCAAGGGGGGATACATGACTCTAACCAAAATTAGCACTTTAATGCCAAATATTTCGCAAACGGACCCCTAAATCCTAAAATGGTCTTCGAAGAATTATATGTTTAAAAGCACTTTTTAACGATACCCCATAATATAAGGGTACGTGACGAATAAAATTCATCCTCACGTTACCTGTAGGGGAGGTACTCTGAAAAAAAATGTTTTTCAATATTTCATTCTAAGATTTTGGAGTTTTAATAATAAGTATATCCATGCCAAATTACAGCTTTCTAGTATCAAGGATCCTGGCACTTTGCTTCGGACAGACGGATCGACATGACGAAACTATAAAGATTCTGATTTTACTTCGGAACCCTAAAAAGCATGGCTGGAAAGAATCTGAGTGATGTGAACCGGGATGCAAATTTTTATCGATCAAAATTTAAAACGAACAATAAAATTTTAAAGCAACGTAGAAGATATGACGAGCTTTGTGAATGTTCGGCGCACGTGAAATTTAAAAAACTCAACAGTCTACTTGACACATAGCGTAAGAACAGCTCGCGAGGAAAACATTTCAATGTGTTCACCTATTTGCTTCGCGTCGGGAATGCTCGCCAACTCTATATAGAATATATTTTTCACAAAGCCAGCCGTCGCTCTTTATGCTATGCAAATCTTTAAAAGAATAAATTAAAACGCCGACAGTTGGTTCTCAACTCAGCCATAGATACGTTTAATTCGTTCTATTTAAACTACTTTCACGTGAAGGAGATTTTAAAAGAAATTTAAATATCTTTTTAAGATTCGAAGTTTCTTTGAAGATTTTGTTCTGAGCAAAAGCAATATCAATTTAGTTTTTGATATTTTATTTACATAATATGTTGTAATCGAAAAAATATTTTGAATATAGCATACAAGTTTGAGTTGTAGGATGTGTAGATATAGAACAAAATTTAAAATAAGTAGAGAGTGATAAAATTAAAACAAATACTGCTAATTAAAGCTTTTATCGATTATAAGCTCAAACGTGAAGAAACAAAGTTCACACAGTCTTCAGTGAGAGTAAGAATATCAGATACTTAAACAGCTAGTCCGGCTCTTTCAAACGTACTAACATTTAACTAATTGTCTTTCTGTGACTTTGATGTATAGTAATCTTAATTACTATTATATGTAGAACGTGCATATTTATTATGAAATACATTGTCTTTATACATCTATTTGTATTCAGGTATAGTAAAATTTTTGATTCTATAGTTGATTTATTTCCACAATTTGGTCGGAAGGATGGTTCATAGCTATGTGAGGATTTAATAATGTCATTTTAATTTATTAGGCGCCGACTGAAATATGTATGTGAAGTGGCGTTTGGGGCTTTCTAACACAAACATTTGTCGGGTGACTTCATGACTATGCCAAGACCTGGCGAATTGAAGTTAGCACCACTCGACGTGCCTTCCGCTTCGATTTGAAACGACAGGATGCTACAGTGAAGTTAGCACCGCTGGTTGCGCCTTCCGCTTCGATTTATTCGGATTTCGATTGATCCGGATTCAACATATTATTTTAGTTTACCTAAATATTTATTTAATTTTATCGTCTTCCATACCCCGCAATACAACACGCATGCATACTATAAGTAGTAAATTGGTAACTATTTCTAATATTAAAACTAACTTCTATAATAACAAAACCGACTATCAAAAACAAAAAATATCCTTAATTAAATATAAAAATAGTGCATTACACCTTTAACGGACTAACGAACGAGTTTATAAGATTTGATTTTAAAGGGTAGACAAACAAAGCTAAAACAATAGTGCAATCGAAATACCTTTGAAAGGAGGTTGATAGCAAGGTTTCGTAACACAAATGAACTTTGAATAGAGAATGTGACGTTGGCTACAGGGAATTGGGCAGGTGCGGAACTGGCATCGGTTTTGCTCAGACTAGACGCCAGTCGCCACGCCGCAGGGAAACTTCACGCTACATTGTATCGCCAATTTGCATGTTGGTTGAAAAGGGACTGTTTTTAATATGTTGCAAATGACACCGTTAATAAATTTTGTGTCAAATTTTAATCACTTAGAATTTTTCGTGGGAGCAATAATATTTCGTTTGTTTAACGTGCGCGGTGTACTTTTAATTCCTTTCTTCTTTGAAAGATTTGCTTTCAGTTTTGTTCTCTATTCATGTAAATAGGAATTTTACCTCTCGTATAGGTATTGGGATATTATTATACTTTATTTGTTCAGTCATACTAGATTACCATTGTTTTTTATTTGGAACAAAGCAACATATTACGACGTCCAAAACTTTCTAGATATTAAGGATCATTAACGAATATTTAGGCATCCGTTGATGATATTTATTTTTAAATACAAAATCTTAACAATTATAACATTAGTTAGGTACTTATACATACTTATACATATACCTACTAATATACTAAATATTATTTTAAAATATGCTACAGTGCGACAACGATCTACCCGGTTTTACACAGAAGGAATACTACAGGGACATAGCTTGCAAGAATGTATTTTTGCATTATAGCATTCACAATTTGTTCTTACTTATTCTTTGTTGTTGAATCGTAAATAAGACTGCATATAATATTTCTGACGTTGTGACTTGTGCTGGTGATAGCAGTTATTTAAGGTTGTGAGGATGTATACTTAAGAGAATTGCCTACGGATTTCTCAGAATATACATTACAGAGGGTTGTAAAAAACGGTTTTAAGAATAAAATCTTATAGGTACTCGTCGATATATTGTTTGGTGTTTTTGGCTAAAATCACAGTTGTTAAGAGAAGGTCCTCATAGTCCAGATGTCCAATCGATGTGGATTCATTATGAAGCGTGCCAGTGTGAATATGCGTTGCATTTTTACCCGAATGCCAAGGAAGGATTATTGTATAGGTATAATATACAAATCCCAAAGGATATAATAAAATATAGTAATAACTGTAAACTATAATTAGGATTGTGCAAAAATGCATTGTTAGTTAAAGCATCAAGTTCTCAGCAAATAATGGTTTCGTATAAACAGCTTTTATTGCGGGGAATATTGCCTTGGATTTCAAGGACCCGATAAAAATCAAGCCATTTTATGTGCTCTCCATGCTTTGAATTTGATTTGACTTTCCAGTTTATGGCAATTTTATTTTATTGTGCTTCTTATCTTTGGAAATGATACCTATTATGGGACAATACAAGTTATTATCAGATACATTCTTTTCAGACAGTGTATGTATACTCGTAGTATGAAAATAATCCAGTCTCAATAAAACGGCAATGAACGAAGAATACGCTAGCTGGCAAATATGAACTAATACGACTTCGTTCATTGGCTGGCAACCATTATGGTACCAGACAAACTGAACATCAGATACATTTGTTTTAACCATTTTTCGAAGTGATTTCTGTAAATGATGAGAGTAATTTTTGAAATTTCTTTCAGTCAGGCTATAATTTTATTCTATTTGCTATACCTATGTCTCGCTATTGGAAATAATATAGCAATTAATTTACTTTTGTTATTTTTTATCGATATTGTTCAGAATTAAAGTTTTTATCATGGGTACTTAAATATAAAACATTTTTTTTATATTCAATCTTAAGCGTCAGTGAATTTGCGGCTAACCCAAATATCGGAACTTTTTACGTCACCTGTTTGTCAGCACAATGCACTTTAACATTCCGCATTGGGGAAGCGTGGTAAAATATGCTCTAGGCCACCTGTAGCAGTAGACCTAGATGTAGCATTCGACACTATAAAATAGCTACATATTTTAGGTTTCACTGTTGTAGCTTTGGATTTCAATGCGACTCCTGTCAGAATCATATATTCAGTGACTGTGCATTTTTCAACATTCAATCTTTTATATAGACCACTGTGAGCTGCAATATAGTTTGTTGTTTCTGAGATAAGATCATTCAAGTGTTTCTTTATAAAATCTGAGCTTACTAAATAAGCAATACGTTTTGCGTCGTTAGTAGGGTTTAGCCTAAAATCATTAGTGTGTATTGTAAGCTTCGTTCTCTTTCCGTTGAGTAGGCCTGATGCAAACTTCACCAAGTTGCTCTGGATGGTATTAATGAAATAACTTTTTTATTGACAATAAACTAAAACGACAGCTTATCTTGCAGTTCGAAGTATGGAAAATATGAACAGAATTAGCTACTGGTACACCGTAGATCATTTACGGACAAACACAAAATACTTTTGAGTGTTTAAATTTGCATTTATCTGTTAGATAGCAGCAAAAAGTTTTGCTTTAACATTTTGTGTACTTTCATGATTTATTACAATGTAACATAGCCGTACTTCGTATACAATTCTGGAACATTAGCCCTGTGTAAGGTTGGCTGGATTCCCGTTAGGAAGTAGTTGAGTTTGTTGGTGAAACTATAATTAGTGTGGGCCGAGGTATATCAAGATTCTATGGCCTAACCCGTCACGCGATCGCTTCAGCGGTAACACGACAACGTGCACTGAATCTGATAATAATTCTTGTAATTTGTTTGTTTTTATATGTCACCTATCAAGAATTGAACTAGATACTTATTATTTTAAAGGATTAAAAGGATTTTTAGATTTTGTTTAAAAGTTCAAAGCGCTTAAAATCTTTTTAAACCATCATATTATTACAAGCGAATCTTAGATTACGCAATGAAAGAAAAGTTATTAAAATATAATAAACTTCATTCATTGTAAAGTATATTTGTATACTGAAAGTAATAGTTAACCCGTTGATCCAGATATAAAATACGATTCATAGGAATAATTAAAAGTGGAATTTTAAACTAGTATTCACGTGAATCCATAAATTGGTTTTATTAATTTCATTTGTTAAAAAAATAAATATGAACACCAGTGAGGCAGAGAGGCTTCGAAGAATTACAATATTACGAATCTCACATTAACTACTATTATACTATTATTTCTTCTGTGCAAAGTCTGAAATGTATTAAACATATGTACGAGTACGTTACAAAAAATCTAAGTACTTACACAACTATTTGTGTTCTAGATTATTTCTAGTTTAACGTTACACGTCAGTCTTTCTGTTTTTATTATTTGAACAGAGTATTAGTGTTGTAAAGCTCGATTAGTAATCTAATACGCAGTGCCTAAAAATGCCTTTTCCGACTTGTGAATTTATGTGACCAAACAGGACTTATAGAGGTAATTGTTTTATCGCATGAGTCCGGTCGCAGTGGTCAGGTGAGGAGGGGCGAGGGGCGCAGAGGGAGGGGCCCCTCACAGCTGGAGCCAAGGAAGAAAGTTATAATAACCAGCGCACGTTCCAAAGATTCTATCGAGCTAAATTATTTTGGTCAAGGATAGTTTAGGCAAATAATTTTTATATCACGACCGGATATCGCGGTACCTGGTAAAACAAAGGCATTTTGTCCGGGTTTTGTTTTAATGCTATTGTAGTTTTACGTGTAACATAATGTTTATGTTTTAAGTTAGATTTCTTTTATGTTATTTGTAGAAGCTTTAGCCTTATTTGAAGTGAAATATTCAACAAATCGCGGAATGCGCAGTGCTTAAAATATAGATTGGGCAGTAATGATGATATGGTATAGCGGCATACGGCAGTAGTCATAAGCAAATTGTTCAGTTATTCACCATCGTTTGCGTTGATGGATTACACGGCGATTATAGTCGACAGGAAATCCTCGTATTTTTCATTTGGCAATTGTTACGGTGAACCCGATATAAAATATCGTAATACACGGCACCGATTAGATTAACGGCACACAATTGGCTTACATGGAAACTTCGGCCCATTAGCCTTCTGTAATACCTTCGCCGTGGATTGGATTAATTCGGAACGCGCCCCGCGGGTGTTTGTTCCGTGCCGTTATCGCCTCAGTCTTTAACAATAACACGCCAATGTTAAAATTAAATATTTTACTATTTACTACAACTAGGTTTTGTTGTTTTCAATTTTAGTTCATAAACATGGCGTTAGGATTGTATTATTCCATAACAAACAGTAAAACCTGTCGGACACATGCCGTTTGCTCGATTTGGGAGGTTACGTCAAAAAAGTTTTAGCAGGTTGATTCAAACTTTGGTGGGTACTACACATTGCGTTAGACTATAACAGTCAACAACCATGAGAAATAACTTTCTAGACTAATTTTTTTTTAATAAAAAACCAAGTTTATATTTTTATTCCATAACATTAAAATGTAATGGTAAGGTTTGTTCTCAGAACAAGAGGTCTAGCATATCTCCTAAACCTCTTGTTCTGCCCTTTAAGTTATCACTTAAAGGTGCTTGCTTAGTCCCAGACCAACAAAGTGCAAGACTGAATAAACCACTTGACGATCACCGTGTATACAGAATGAGACTGTAATATTTCAGTCACGATCTAACTGAATACTGAATGTATCCTGCGGCGAGATGGGAAAATAATATTCCGTAATATTACATAGGTGCGACATATTGCGAAACAGCAAAATTTGGAAGCTACGAACATCGCAAAGACAGCACTGGAACTAAGTTACAGTATTCAAAGCAATGATTCCTTACCAACTTATCAAGTAGTGCAGAGTTTACTGCAGCGGAACTAAATTAAAGTGCTTAGGTATAATATGAGATGTGAGTCACGCGCACACCGAATATTCTGTACTTGCCAGTCGAAGAGTTAGCGACTAATCGCGACACGTGTCGAGATAATGTATTAAACAACTGCGTCTACGTTTCCACACTTACGATACATAGTTGTGAGTAATATTCCTAGTTTCTCAGCAACTTGGCTGCTGTTACTTCACTAGTGGCTTTACACCAAGTATAATTTTCTAACTAGCTTAGTAAGTGCTAATATTTCAGTGCTTACAGCGTAAGCGTAATACAAACTAACGTAAGTTAATAATTAGCAGTCGAGGTGTTAGTGAGTTATTTGAAGCCTTGACGAAATAATGATATATGACGGTACGAACCATCTTTTATTCTAACTGCTTTCAAAGTTAGCTCTAGAATGTTCGATTTCTAACTGGTTCAGATAATAAAACTTCACTTTTAAAATTAATAATAATAATAATAAAATCGTTTATTTCTACCATAAATACAATCAGTGTTACTATGTAGATCTTACTAATCTTAGTTATAATACTATAGTATTTGTGGAAGCTGGTCCCTATATTAGGTTTAAAAACCTGTATCAAAATTGATGAGCAAGATAATAAGTTTCCCGAGTTTTTCCTTTTTGTGTCAACATTGAAAGTTCAATCTGAGTCGAAGTTTGGACTCGATATCCAACATGCATCCATCCTATCCATCCTAGAAATAATGTAGACTGTAGAGTAACCATGATTATGGTCTCATTTAGGTTTAGTAGATTATATTAAACTGTATCGTTTATTATTCATTCCATCCTGGTAACATAAAAATTACGAGTACGAATTATAATATTATGAACACTATCGTTATTCTATAAAGTGGGATGTGAACGTTTACACCGCCGACCCTGTCATTGCATGGTCAGTCGAACAAGTCTCGGTTCAATGGGCCGGCACTGGGAATGTGTGCACTTGATCTAATTCAATGATCCAACGCCAATTTTCCTGGGTGTTGTGAATGTGTGTGTACCTACTATGTGACCATATACTCGTATTAGTAATTTATCAATTGCTGTTTTATTTTACAGTTGATTAGCTATGTATGTTGTTTTGTTTGATTTCAAAACAGTCAGTTTCTGTGTAGGATATAATTATGTAGATATATGTAGGATAGGTTACATTCGTCAATAGTGTAATAATAAACCGCTGAATAGACGGTAACCACTTACCATCAGGGCTTCATCTGTTCGTTTGTTGGCTATGTCCTACTATATGGTTTATTTTATGAACCTCATGGGAAAAACACTGTATTCCGAATGCGTTCCTTATGTCCGAAATTAATCAGAGGGTAATTCTCTTTGCGGTCATAAAATAGCAATAACCTTAAAACAATTCGGATATAAAGCCTCGGCTTTGTAGTAAAACTATTTTTGATATCTAATATAAACTGAGGAATACTCATATTATAGTAGTAGTAGTACCAGTACTAAACTAAAATTTTAATAATAATGAATGAATGAATGAATATTTATTTATTCACTTTCACAAATTAATACAAAATATGGTTCACAGATAGTACATAATAACTGCGTAGAACTTTTTATTCATGTCGAATTTGCTTAAAAATCCATTCAAAACGTTTGATGAATGGACCGTAAAATTTAACAGTACATTTTAAAAGGCACACACACGAAAATTGAGTCCCTGTGGTGATTAAATAGCGGAAGTAAGCCTGTAATAAAGTCCGTAATTTAGAAAGTTAAATTCATGAGTGGTATTCATTTAATCAATGTGTTGTCTTTATCAAGTTTAAACAAACTTAGTAAATTATTTATAGCTTACTTAACTTTTCATGAATTATCAAATTTTTAATGCCTAAATATTGTAGTTATGAATTAATATATTATACAATTATGAATAGTTCAAGAAATGCAAACTATTCACATCAAATTAAAAGTGCTATAATTCACTTATCAAATGCAGCTAAGTCACAACTTTATCATGGAAACTTGTTCCGTAATCAACGAGCTACCAGGAAATATTTATTGCCATATGATATACTTTTGTTTTGTAATTGTTGTTATTTTCACATTAAGGGGTATAGAAATTCCTTATCAATTAGTATAATGATTGTAAGAGAAAAGCTTTCTATATAAACCCAATAAAAAAAATTTAATAAATTTAAAAATAAATTTAAATTGAAATCTACCTGTACAGTAGGGTAGATAACTAGATTAGTGACTATTAATCGCCTTTTTACCCAACTGCGCCAGGAGGGTTATGTTTTTCAAGTATATATATGTATGTTGTTGAAGCATTGGCGTAGTTTGCATGACTTTAAAAAAGTGTTTGTAAACCAAACCAATTTCGAATAAAAATATTTGAATTTTGAATTTTTATGTATGTATCTTATGTACTCGTATGCATATTTCTTTGGCATGCTCTGTAGCCTAAACGGTTTGATCGCTTTCAACTTATTAGGTGCCGTTAGATCGTCTTAATTGTGAGAGTGACACTGGATATACCAATATTGTCTTCAAGTTTTTTTTTCTCAAAACCTATCAAGTGGGGTGCCGTTGAATAGGTACCTATTCAAAAATAATTTTTAGGTTTCTTTCACGATTTTTCATTTTAAGTAACAGTTTAAGCAACCATTTTCGCAAGTTTATTAACTCTCCTAATGAAATGACAATACTGCGAATTTTTTCGTCTAATAAAGAAGTCAATGAATCCTAACTAAAAAGTGTAAAATAAACTACAGGACTTATTATTTTCTTTTTAGATTTTTTACACAGTCGGTTTTGTTGTTTTTTTTTTTAATTATTTTTTATATACTGTATTACTGGTGTACAGTGAATGGTATCGACATTGTATATTAATGTATTATACCATGATTATACCTAATAAAAAATGTTAGACATCAATTGAAATAAATTATTTGTTGCTTATTTTGCTGTTATAGTGTCTGTGATAGTTACGTCTTATTTCCTTCAGGTCAATGAAACTTAGTAGCGATTAAAGGAGTGTCGTAAAAGAGAAACTGAGTAATCTCATACGAGGCGCAATAAAGTATTAACGGAGACTCCATCCCGCTGCGACGTCTCGTTTAAAGGTTCATATTTTTAAACCATATTAAAAGCTTTATTAAGAAAATTGTGACTTTAACATTATTACTTGATTTTGACCGGTCGAGTCTAGTCCACTTAACTCTTTTAGCAAAAGTTATATATGTATAACTTATACATATATGTTAGTCATGTTATATATGTATTTAGTGTAAGCTCAATGTATGACCAGATTAGGTAGAGATGTTAATGTTAGCTAGGAAAAGAGACAATCAAATTAATACAATAAAATTCATAATAAGTGAATTAAGCTAATACCACATGTGTCTATTATGAAGTGAAATACTGTGGACTAGTTCTGTTAGAGTAAAAACTATTATTATAAAATTATAAATGTAAAACTTTGTGAAGCTGTTTGGATGTTTGTTCCTCAATCACGCCACAACCGCTTAACCGATTTGGTTGAAATTTGAAATGGAGATAGCCTATACCCTGGACTAACACAATGACATATACTACTTATTATTACGGAGAAGTTCAGGGTTCCCGAGAGATTTGTAAAATATTGGTATCCACACACGCGAAGCTACAAGCATCATCTAATATCCAATATTATGTATCCTAATCCATCATTCTACTTATAGGTCCACTTTATTTTTATGTGGGTCCATATATCTAAATTAATTAATTAAAAATTTCGTTTCGAAACCACTCTACCGCGGGCGAAGCCGCAGGCAACAGCTAGTACACAATAAAATCGATCGTTATATTAACACACTAACCTATAAAACTACTAAAAGCAAAGAGATGTGACAAACGAATATGTAAACCGTGAATCTACTGGCAGTGCAAATGAAAAGCAGTGGTTATTAATTAGGCGGGGAGACAAGTGGCGGTAGGCACTTCGTAATACGATGCTACTGTTTCATAAAGTGGCTGCCGTGAGACTGACAGATTACCTGAATTCCACCCTTTACTGCCTATTAACTTCGCTTTATTAACTCCACTCTACATGCGTTCGAGGCGCATATCATTATACCGCGCGAATACAAAGTAACGTCAACTATTTAACACGAGAGATAAATTGTTTCTTATTACGAACACATGCGAAAATTTCAAGGATTTTCTGCCCTAATTTATTAACGTTACCGAATGTAATTAATAATAATAATAATAACGCTTCACACTCATAGCCCCACACTAGGATTCCCTGTGTCGTGGGTGCCATGGACAACACACAAGACAAGGACATTCACACCCAGACCAAGAACAGAAATTCAAACTCATCATTCAAATTTCTGCCTCGCTGGGAATCGAACCCAGGACGCTTGGCACGGCGATCCGGCATGGTAACCATTGCGCCACACGGGTCGTCATAATTAAAATAAATTGATTTTCACAATGGTAAGCTTTAAAAGTTAATAGCATTCATTTATTTAAACTTTATTATACCATACACAATGTGGTACAAAAGGCGGACTTAATGCTAAAAGTACTCTGCCAGCCAGTCAATCTTTGGGCACTGGGAAAACAACGAAGGCGGTTATATAAATACAGACTAAATATGAATTGCAACATAATTGCACAGACAACAATAAACTATGAAATAATATCATATCAAATTATATAATACTAGGAAATCGCCATCGCTTCGCTTCTGGAAGTATAGTAAAAAAATATATGTCACCCGGGGATAGTGTAGCTTCCCAACAGTGAAACAATTTTTCAAATCTGTTCGGTAGTTTTGAAGCCTATTCAATGCAAAAAAAATTTCC
The DNA here is from genome assembly GCA_963932265.1 of Thymelicus lineola. Lineage (NCBI taxonomy): Eukaryota > Metazoa > Arthropoda > Insecta > Lepidoptera > Hesperiidae > Thymelicus > Thymelicus lineola. The sequence continues at coordinate 6,378,221 of OZ010695.1, read as the reverse complement.
TCTTTATAATATTAGTATAGACAAAATAAATATCTAACATACTACGTATATTCAATATAATAAGATATACAAATACACATAATATAAAGACATAGATATAATATTAATATAATAAGACGTATAAATATAAAATATTAATGATGCTGTAATGTACTCAGGATATGAGCTAGTACCTGCTTCTTGAAGGTGAATTTGCTGGAAGGTTGTCTCAACTGCGGACATAGTGCGTTCCAGAGTCGGGTAGCTTGGCCGGCAAATGACAAAATTAGAAAACCATTACGGTGAAGACAAAACCAAAGCCTGAGAAGAACGGAGCAGTCGGTCATGCGTACACTGGAACTGAAATTTACATTTCAGATACTCCGGTACAAAATTATCAAAAATAATAAAATAAAGTGTAGAACGTATCTTGTATTGCCTTCGTTGGCAAATCGGAAGCCATTTCAGCTGCAAACAAATGAAATCAAATTTTCTAAAACAGAAAATGAAACGGATGCATTATTTAAGAGACGGTCGAGTTTGTCTAGTAGATCTTCATTTAGATCAGGGTAACATACATCAGCATAATTGATAAGGGGAAATATAAGAGCATGCACAAGAGTTATTTTTACCTTCAGCGGAAGAAAGTTCCTAAGGCGGTTCTCTCAGCTTTGCAGTAACAGAGCCACAAATGTTTTTAATTGGTGTTGTCCAACTTATTGTTGAGTCTATATAGATATCTATGTTAGATCATGTCGCAAAATTTTAAATTACATTAATTTGAAAACCGGCCAAGTGCGTGCCACGCGCAATATAGGGTTCCATAGTTGTAAGTTTATCAACTATCATTCACTAACGACTAAAGTTACCCTGCCCGGGATACTTTTCCTTTTACAGATCCTTGAATCTAAAAATGGTGATTGCACACCCATCATATTTTTACAAGACCCTTTTAACGATGACGAAAAATTTCATCCCCATTCCACCTGTGCGGGAGGTTCCTTTTCACAAAGGAAGCCTAAGAATCTAATAAATGGTTAAATGCACGTAGAAACGGTACATTTCAAAGTGATAAAGAAAATGCGCATAAGTTCTAATGCAACGCTCAGTAGGTTAACCGAAAGAAAATCTATCGCCGAAGAAAGAATTCAGTCTGTTAGTCATTGTAATCCTTTTACCATTCATCTTCTCAGACACGAAAAGGCTCTTCGACAGCAGGGACTAATTCCGAATGCACCTCCAATCGTAAAAGAAGTCGTAAAGAAGCGAGACTCCCCTCGAACCGATGCACGGGAATCAAGGAACAAATAGTTGATTTCTTATTGGCTTCCGCCCAGACTCAGATTGAAAATTCGCCATAAAGACATTGGGACACGCCTGGCCGGATTAAAGGGGGAAACTAATAAAGAAAACTTTTGCGACACCGTATTTTTACCAAACGCGCTCTTAAAACTTTAGAACCTTTATTAGGGGCGCCATGGTAATAGTTCAGAAAAAGCACTGTGGTGGCGAAACGCTTTTACTGAAAGATCATAAAACAGATTTCAATTTATAGCACAGTTTGTAGAATTCGAAAAGTTTTTCAATTCTTATGAATAATTTTGTTTTTCCAATTTTTATGTCGCGGGTTGAATTTATGTTGAAATATAAAATCAACCAGTTTTTTTAATTAAAAAAATATTAAACAAATTCTGCGAAAAAAGCATAAGCTAATATTTAGGTTAAAGAATGCAGGATAATATACATAAAACACTACGATAAATGTGCTATGATAGCATGTCGGGAACAGTACACAATGTCGGATAGGAAACCGGGTAATGTGAATTTCATTTACATAAAATTATCTCGACGAAACGTCTCCGAAATGAAAACGGGCCCTTGAAGGGATCTATTTACGCAACACGTACTGATGGGCTATTGGGATTAATTTGCACGGAGCTCTTAGGAACTAACACAAAGAAGTTTCGCAATTTCTTTAGGGAAGTGATTACAAAAATACACTATTAGTTTACGAAAATCTAAAATACTAGCATAAGAATTAATAAAGATTTGTGAATAACGAAACCAATATCGTAATCCTCATATAAATAAAATAATACTATCTATTCGTCACATTTTTCGATAAAGGTGTAAATTTTGGCACCACGTTGTATGAACATAATTTCACACAAGCCTAAACTCATCGTTCGGCGAAATATTAAGGTGTATAAAATTTTATTACGACCGTAACCCCTGCCTGCTCTATAAACATTTTCTGTTTCGCGTTTTTCCCCAGCGAGGTAATATAAAGCATCCTTCTTTGCCTTATTTCTCTCTAATGCCACATTTGTGTCTTAATAGGGCACAGTATTATGTTTCGAACGTTAACATTGTTTGATTTTCAATCTCTAGAGCTGGTAGAATGTCTTTTCTTTCGTAATGGCAGGCGTTACAATGGATTTTAATGCAATATAGGCAGGAGTTTGGGGGGTGTTTTTTGATGAACTTATTCGAGTTTGTAAATATACAATTGAAAAAAACGCACAATATTGAGAATTTTAATCCGTCATGGTTCATTTTAAATTCTGTTCTTTATGAATGCTAATAGTATTGATGATAAATAGAATTAGTTAAAAATAGAAATTCACAACAATAATGATTAAATTAATAACTGAAACTTTCATACTAAGGAAAAAATGGTAATTATGAAATTGTTTAAAAAACTGAGCATTTAAGTTGACGACTACTTTTAATATTGAACGGAAAAAAGCGATTTTGTATTATAAAGTCAAATGAGATGTTTATATTGACTGCACTCGACGCGAAAGCATCAGGCAAAATCCGATGAGCACAGAACTCATATTTACTTAAAAGCATTTCAATCTTGTTTCCTGCATTTACGATTTTGTAAATTATAGTTTCGTAGTTTATAATATAAACTTTTGCAAATCATGCGAAGAGGCCATTTCAATGTTGACTTCTAACGAGAGTCATTACGAAGTTAGACTTTACAAATTGTAGTAATTTGAACAATTACATGAATTGAGAAAACGTATCAATGTGTCTAATTTACCAAGGAATTGAAATTATAATTATGATTAATTTACAAGGAAAACTATTACGGCTGTGGTAGCCTAAGTAGTTAATGAGTAATAGTCGATAAACTTACTACTTCGGAACCCTACATAGCACGTGGCCTGACACGCACTTTCCCGGTTTTGTTTAATGGTAGCTGTAGGTTTAAAAAGTGTAATAGCTGTACACAAAGCAGATCCTCAGACTCGGATAGCAAGTGAACTCGGTAATCGTTAGCAATATCGAGGAAGCACGCTCCCCTTATCTCAGTAGATCGGTACGGCATGTCACGGATATTACCGTTATTGATACTTTTGTCTTGAGCCTTTATACTGACTGCACAAAAAATCAGAGGAAAAGCAATGGGTGCGAAGGGTTGTTTATACATATACTCGTGCGTACTGAGTTTTAAGTAGAATTTTGTGATTGAACGTTGGTGATTACTTTTAGTGCAATTAATAAACAAAAAATAATTGTTATTATAGCAATACATTTATTCTACATATAAAGCCGAATTAATAAAACACAATATAATATAATAGTGAGAATTTAAAAGTTTTCTGTATTTATCACTAAATTAAAGTCCATTATATGGAAACCCAGTAGTAATGTAACCGATTATTTAAATCCGATTTTTGTTGAAATCATATAAGTACAATAAAAGGATTTTTAAAAAAATTTCGATACTTGTACATATTAATTTATAAGACGATGGAACATGGAACTTTAAAATATGCCATCCATTGTATGACCACCAAAACTTTATCCCAAAATATAAAATGGGGAATATAAGTGAAGCCACAGATACGAAGTTCACCGGGTCAGCTAGTAGCGTATAAACCTTACGAAATATAAGGAAAAGAAAATCAACCAAATTTCCGAGTATCATCTTAAAGATTATGGACATTCGAGCGTAACTGGAAGTTCGTTGACGAATATTATCGCTCCAGGTTTCTTCCCCACTGTCACTGCGAATGTTTTAAAAAAAATAAATATTTTAGTGTAAACTGATAACCTTTATAAGGGTACAGGTAAATCTTTGCACCTTTTCTTTTCAATTGAATGTGACGCGGACGTTTCGAAAGACATATTTGGGGCTATCCACTGCGTGGAATCCTATTACAATTTATGCTCATTGAACTGGGAAAAGTATATGGGGAGGCTAAGGTCGGCGCCGATTATTTTATTGGTATAGGAAATCAATAAGAAGCGTGACGCAGAGATGTTTCAGGGACCGAAGTGTTTAATATAACTCCCGGAATCGCACTCTCATTTATACGTGTGTCGGTTAATACGTATAGGTCGGGTAACGTATAAATCACAAGTTATTTATTACGTCTCAGGAGAGCGAATTCAATCGGCCAGTCTGTGTTGCGAACAATTATTCAGAATATTTTAGTGAGTCGCCATGCAGAGGTACTCGCAATAAGTCACGGGAACCTCAAGGGGGAATCGGACTGAGATGCCACTCCGGGTTCATAATTGGAAATTGAAATTTGTTTAGGACTGTATCGGTTTCCTAATTCTACTCTAGTTAAGGTCAGCAATAACAATAAATATAATCCCCCAGGTCTAAATCATCCTCGTAACGGCCACACATTATCGTAACCTAGTGATTTAGCAATTTACCCTTTATTACGGGTCTAATTTAATTCTTGGCCATTTTCATACAGTGTACCTATAATATATTAATTGTATTCTTATGTACGTCAATAAATCTGTGAATCTGTGTAATTTGTGAATAATTTTTAAATAATAAAAAAAGATAATAATAAAATATAATGACTATAGATTTGAGTTAACTTAAACTACTACTCCTATATAAATAATAAAATATTAATGTATCTAATTGTATTTTAAGAATTTTCAATTACACATAATTTGGTTAATTACTTTTAAAAGTACAAAACAGATTTTTAATTATTTTTTAAAAGGTTAAGTTCAACAATCTGCAAATAAATAAGATGACGACCTGTTTTTTTATCGTAATTTTCAACTTATTAAATTTCAATTTTTCACTTTCGAAGGAAATGTGTGCTTAAAAATAATTAAAACAAATACCACTATCTAGTACCATTTCAGTAGCAAATATACTGAGTCAGATATTAATATTTTCAGGAACATCTTTGCTGGGTAAATATTATTGTATGCGTTGTCACGGTCCCGCGATAATTGTAAAAGGGATTTTATGGCAACACCATATCGTCGTCATTTGGTCGTTACCTGGCAACCTCACGTAGCTACTATCTCTTATTACATAACTAGTTTCGTTTTCTCTGAAAGTTATAACGACAATAATAATCTTAAACATTTGTTCTATGATGATCATCAGATGAAATGATCATGGGTATTTAGAATACTTTTTATATTTGTTACATATTTCTTTAGTTTTTTTGATTCTTAATTCAGTTTAATTTTTCCGTTACTTAATCTAAATGTGTCGCTTCGCTTTATTGAGATAAACATTCATAGATTTCTATTTTAATTTTTTATTTACAACAGAGTTTAGTAAGGTTTTGTTAATATGTACCTACTATGATTGAAGGTAGCTGTGGTTATTTAACCACCATGTGTATGTAGCTATTTCGATGTATGAAGGGGCATTCCCCTTTACCTTGGGAGTCATTCTTCTGTCCACGAACTTCCCGGTGGCGCAAATAACTTACAATTTACGCTTCTCAGACCTAGAGCGCATATTATGTACTCGTATATTTCGCGTCTTAGCGAGATTTTACAATGTATTTTGATCATATTTTTACTTTGTTTGGTTAAACGTGGGTAGCGTATATGTTTGGTATGTAAGGTTTGGTTTAGAGTAAACATTGACTCAATAAGACAATTGTATCACAGGCAGTCGTGTGTGACACGCGCAATGACAGAAACAAAAGTGGGCGCACACGTGAACACCCTATATTGGCAATATCTAAGAAATTCCGTCGATACAACAGAGAGACACGTCCCGTTATTAGCTAGGGGGATTCTTAGTTCCTTGCCCCCCGCTATCACTCACCTTGCCGTATCACTTGCTCCCCCCACTGACTAATCACAGAGGATGTGGCATAGACGCGCTATGCATATTTATTATTGCCTTCCAATTCTCAGCGTTAGATCCGAGGGACGTGGGTGTTTTTCATTCGTTCATGTTATTTATTTAGTTGGCCCCAGGTACACGGGGGTTTAATGTTTGATGAGCTCAGATTGTTCCCCTTAATAGACGCATAGTCTGTAGAGGACCTAACTTGGCAAGCTATACAAGTGGCGTTTAAGTGAATTGAAGTGATTTAGTCGTCGTGTAATAGTTTCAATGTGACCAAACAGTCCAGCCGAATCGGAAATAAACAAAAAGTAATAATGTTGGAGAGTAAATTATGTAATCGGATTCAACAAATTTACAAGGCACAGAGCGAGTATGAGCAATATTACGACCGCAACAAACAATTTGCGTCCGAGCGGTGTGGGGCGAGACCGGCTTCATAAAACACGATTACACGCACCTCCCACCAGCGGTAATTAAAACTTCTCTAGCGAAAAGAAAAACCAATAAAACACTTTCTTTATCCGTAACAACAACATTCGTATGTGGAGGCGGGAACAGAAATGAGTTGGGAAACAAGTCAAGTAAAGTGGAAACGAATATTTTTTTAGCGCGAATTAAATTCCTGACGAATGCTAATGTTGTTTAACCGGGGAATTCTTGTGCACTTTAATAGGGGTGGATCGGTTAATTAAATATTCCCGGGGTTTACTTTCGCGAAATTATTTGATGTCGGGCCGACGCGAGCCCAATTCGGGGCAATTCATTCGCTGAGATCGCAGACTTAATTTGATTTTATTTTTGTACACGAAGATTCAGTTTTGATGGCGAATCGAGGCGCGGCATCAGGGAGAAGTTTATTTGTACAGTAACTACATAAACATGTAAGCGAACTTTATTACTGTCAGTCTGCGCTTTCCTTCCGAGTTGATTTGCGACTACCAGAATATATTTAATAAATTTCGGATTCGTAACAGAATTGCATAATTTGCTCGAATCATTAAGAGTAAAATTAAAACAAGCTTCATTGGTATTAAATTGAATTGTATGTCTTTAGGTTTACATAATTATTTTATTGAGCTCTTATAAGATTAATTACAATCATTACATAATCATTACTCATCATTATCATTACTGAATTGCTGATTGATCATAATGAATCGTAATGGACGTGTGAGTCTAAACAACGCGGCAACGGGTATACTTGAAAGGTTGGGCGACAATAATAAAACTTCCCCAATCATATGTATACCGGCTTTGGAGAGTGTGTGACATAACTATTCAATATTCATTTCAATTAAGTAGATATTAATTGAAATAGGTTTAGTATCTTCGAAATATTTGAGTGCTTTCACCTTGTCGAGGTGGCAATGTAACCCCAGGCTATTCTCACGGAGACGGTCTAATAATGTAAGCTAGCATGACATGAGATGTGGCTATTTTATATTACAGTGGACTAAAATAGAAGATGAACGCGTGAATAAGATTTGTCATTTGATATTTGAATTAATAAAGACTTCGACAGTGAAGCTGACGTAGCTTTGACAAATTGCTGCCGTAAAGTTTTGAAATAAGAAGCCGTAAAACAACAGTAAATTATTTAATAGATTTAAATCATATAAATACAATAGTGTTCACGTAAAGCAAAACTTATAGCGGCAGTAATTAAAATAGCTTAAGACATGAGTTAGAACACCATTCACAGTACGGTACTTTTATTACACTCCTCTCTGAATTACGACTACTTGGTATTACCTAAGCAAACGCCAGAGATTTATAATCCTGGAGTGCATACGACAGCATGCATAATTTAATAATATACACACGCCCTTGATTAAAATTTTGCTATAACGCATTAGTGGCGCCGAAGGGCGTAGGGCAAGGAAATTAAACGGTCCATAATAATTTCGTTATGCCAGTACCATGATTAAAATCTTGCAATTAATTAGGAAAAGTTTGCCTCTCGCATAGAGGGGTGTCTTCGGGACGTTAGACGCAGAAACAGGTAATCAATTTCATAAATTTATATTTAATGCCAATTATAATTAATGCCAGCAAACGACGTGTGACTACCGAAAGTAATAATGGAAAATATCAATGTCTAAAAGTTTTTATTTTAAAAACCATACTTTAAAATTGTTAAAATTATTATTGCTATTAAACTATACATATATAACTTAAATTATATATAATATTTTTTGAAAAAGTCATTATGGTGGATATAATCATAATTCTGGAGGGCAAAGCAGTGTTTAGAAAAGCGTCTTATATTGAAACAGGAAGGAAATATCCCGATAAATCGTCAATAGATATCTCCTTAATCTATACGCAAGAGGTTAACCCTTCAATTAAAGTTCTGCCGACGTGACGGGATAAAGTTGGCATCGCTCATTGGCAAATGTGGAGACGTCGGAAAACAAACTGGGAAAATTAGAACAAGAATCGAATGAGCGCATCGCGGTTCACCCTTCCAGTGCGATAATGACTCAAACCTTCATTCAGAGGTGGAAAACTTCGCCGCCGATAATTATCGAAGTGTGAACGGGGTGCCGATTCCGTGCGCTATAGCTTAATTTAGATCAATGTAGCTCGATTTGGCAATTACCAGTCTTGCTGCGTGCGCCGCTATTCTACTCGCCTTTCTAATTAACCATGTGAATTATACGGATGGAGGTATAAGATATAGGACTGTAAAGGTATAGGAAGAACATCTATACCTGCAGCACATATAGAAGAGGGGGATTTTTTGATCTTCCCAATAAAAGGAATTCGTAGCAGTATACGAGCTGAAATTGTACAACGTAGGATATTGTATAGAGTGTGACTGCTGTAGTTACTGAGGAAATTTGTAAAATTATACTTTTTATGCAGACTGCAGCTCCCATTGTCTTCTTTGTACTAATTTTATGAATGAAAGAGGAAAACTTTGCCGCCGATAATTACAGAGTCGCCGATTCTCTTTTATAGCCTTTTGTGCTACACATTTTTTTCCGTAAACGTACTTAATTACGATATGATTGAAGAAAGGTAATAGGCTCAGTCTAGCTCATGTATTTGTTTACGGGTCTTTTAACATTTTATGCACTTCCCGTGCCAAAGTATGAGTATTCTATACTCTCTCTATATGCACGTGATTTTACTTCTTTATTAGTTTACTTCTTGGTAACAATATTTTCAGACTAATTAGGAACTTACTTATATGTGCTCAAAATTTATATAGATCAGCCCAGCCAACTGTGGGTTCGTTCGTTTACGCACTGCCAGCGATGAAAAGGATAACTTTAAATGAGGATTCTTTTTTGTAATAATTTTTTTGCGAGTTTTATCACAGCATATAACCTGTGATATAACACAATTATTATGACTGTCGGGTATAAATTACATCTTTGTAGCAGTTGTTTTTAAATGGTTTCATTTAGCTTGACCTGTTTGTTGTTTATTTGTTTGGATCAAATCTTGCAAACTTGATTCGACCTACTTCCTCTTATCCTAAAGAGTTGTTTTAAATATTGTTTTAGTTCTCATGACAATGCATTGCAATGAGCACAATCTGATACTATACTCGGGTTTGGCTCCAGACGAGAAAACTACTTAATGTTTAACAGAAAAGTCCCAATTTTTTTTCTTTAGTATCTACGTTGACACAATAAAACCGTGTATTTAGTTTTTTAAACTATTAAATTGTAAATAACTAGAAAAAAAGTTGCTTTTATTTAGAATATAAATTTAGTACAGGAAGAGCGATTTATTATTATGTAAGTAAACTTATAATTCTAAACTTACTACAATATCCATAAATAGACGCATAGAATCTACACTTAATTTTTTTCAAAAAAAAAAATAATATTATAAAAACCTTCATATTGATTTAGTTAAGGCCTTGCAAATGTACATCGCGCGATATAGTTTAAACATTACAATTAAACTTACTGAGAATAATACAATAGCTGCTGCATATTTTACGTCCACGGCGTTTTAAAGAAATGACCGCTAATTAAGCCTAGAACTAACCAAAGGTTAACATTATGTTCGTTATATATTTTTCGTTGGTATTATTTCTATGTTTTGATCATCATTATTACTTGCTTTGAGGAATTTTAGCCAGCGAAATCCCTAAAGTATTTCGTTTTCGCGTCGTCGGGACCTTCTGATTTATAAATGCGTAAGACCCGTCGTGTTTCGGCGTTAGTCGTGTGATTTTGAGACAATCTGATTTTGTGTTTCCCCCGTTTTGGTTTCTGAATGTTTTATAGCTCTCCTCTGATTCGGGGTACGTCTAATGGCTGCGGTGACACAGTAATCAGCTTGTGTACACGTGAGATTTGCATTTTGTACACTGTACAGCCTACATACAGTAGTTTGTCCACATCTAGTTAAAAAGTATGCCACATCAGATCAAAAAGACCAGATTTTATTTTACATTCATCCTTGTGTCTCTGAAAATTTACAGTTTTCATCAATTTCGTGAATATACCTGTTTTTACTAGTTCTCTATTATACAATCTGCAAGATTTCGTGGTTTATATTTAGATTGTACCTTATCCAATTTTTATTTCTTAATTTTATTTTATTAATTGATTAATTATACATTTCTTAATATCTTGAAAATTATCAACCAAATCATGCAGATGCTGAACCTGAATGACCTGAACTTATTTGTTCAGGTTATCGTTAGAGATCGAAAAAATGATGTTCCAAAAACATTGCGACATTTGAAAATTGCAAAACTGACCTACATAAGTATAAAATGTTTAAGTATACGTTAGTTCCAAATATTTGAACGTCTAAACTACCAATGTTAGGTATACGTTTGGAGAGGCACTCCGCCCTTCGGAGTTCGAATAACAGGATTTAGTTCAATCAAGTATAAGAAGGGTCGAAAGTTTCAATACCTGTTTATTTGTGTTACACTTTGATCTGTACGGCGTAAGTCGGCATTGTAACGTTTTGAATGTCAATATATATTCAGGAACGCACAAAATATCGGTTAAATGCTGTTTAAATATGGGATGTTGTGTACATAGAATGGTAGTTCACTAGCTTTTTGAACAACAACGCATCGCTAGTATGTGTATGGGCGAAGTAGGCCAATTAGAATAAAAACAGAACTAAGTTTGTATGTACATTTTACATATTTAAAATACATATGTATGTTTGTATGTTCATTTTACATATTACTTTTTTTGGTTTAATAATAACATAACTTACTGTACGTGCAGTGAAACTGTGGAATTGTCTCCCCCCTGGTGTTAGAGCATGTAAAACGCTCACTACGTTTAAAAAATCTGTCAAACTACACTATTTGTCCATTGCTTATAGTTAAATTTATTTACACTGTTTAGATATAGGTTTAGTTTTTATATCACTTATTCACTTTTTTAGTAAGTATATTATTATGTTAATACTATAATTTATAGCTATTGTTTGTATGTATTATTAGTATAATATATATGATGTATATGATATATTTATGTATATATGTATGTATATATGTATGTGTATATGTATGTATATATGTCTATTTTATGTATATGTATGTATTTTTTTATATTTGTTTATGTATTTTTGTGTGCACTCAGTTTGCCACTCAAATTTCAATTTTCCTTTTGTGGGGCTACTGGAAGAGATTTCGTTTCGAAATAAGTAGCTCCCATGTGCGAATGTCTCTAAATTTAAGTTTTTCTATTTAAAATTGTATGGTGTGCATGAATCATTAAATATATAAATAAATAAAAAACATAACTTAATAATTACTATAACTTAATAATTATAATAATTTAATTTAATGCATCATTAAAAAATATGCAAATAATAATAATGCAAATTTTTAATGCATGAATCATTAAATAAATAAATAAATAAAAAACATAACTTAATAATTACTATAACTTAATAATTATAATAATTTAATTTAATATAACATATTTTGGCAGATCACCGATGCGCTGGACAGACCAGATTAAAGCTGCTGTGGACGCCCCCGTCCACGAATGCACACGGAGAGCAGCGATTCGTGAAGAATGGCGGCGAGTTGTGAGGCGTGCCACAAATACCGAATGACCACGACCACTCTGCCAAGAGTGCAGCGACTTAGAAGAAGAAGAAGATAACATATTTTAATTTACCCGATTTAATTAGATAAAACAAAAAATATTAGAAATAAAATGAATTGGTCCACCTCCCATAAAATTGCAACACCCTTTTAGGGTTATTTGTGTAGCATGTGATGTGACTGTGTTATATATCATATTACTACATATTTATGCAATAAAGTATTGAGTATTGAGTATTACGTGAGAAACAATATTATGTACTTTTTTGTTATAATATTTAGCTGCAACTCAATAACGGTATATCAAATTCAAAACTTGGTGCTAACAGTAGTCTTCACATTTTGTCCATAACAACCTTGCAGATTTAAGGGTAATAAAAATCACATTTAATTAACAATGTTATACTTGCATACAGCATAAATAAAATATCAAACAAATTTGAGAAATAAGGGGCGGGTTTAATTACAATGGCTCGCGAAACCAAAATCGCACGTTCCCAGAAGTCGCTCGTTCGGTATAAAACGGGCGCGGATAACAATAAACAACGTTTAACTGCTTTTTTATGTGAACAAGAACATGCCTGGACAATGGCTGCGGCCAGTGGGGGCCAGTGGTCATTCGAACTGACCGCACTACCCTATTAGCGGCGAACATTGACCAACGGTTATCGATGTCGAAATCTTTAATTGAAATAATTAAAACGGACGCTTTCATACAACTGTACGGTTTACAGTGTAGGTACCGATAATTACTATTCATATTTATCGGCAGTTCTTTTGCTGAATTGCTTTGAGATTATTTCTTAGAAATGCGTGACCAGTGACTCTTGTTAAATTCTATTGAAACTTACCATGAGTATAAGTTAATCTATTTACAGTAGGTATATTTTATTCCCTCGCTTTATTTTATAATAGAAAACATAATCCTTATTTAAAAGTGGTATAAATTCCAGAATAGACTGTAATTTATTTTCATGAAGGCTTACCCCATGGTAGGTTTTCGATAGGTGGTAGAACTTCTATACGGTTCTCTATGCGGTCTTCTATACGGTATATCTATTTATGCTATGTAACAGTATTCCAGTCGGTAGGGTGTTGGCTGTCGGTTAAACAGAGGCGACGACCTGTCCTCAGAGGTAGCAACGCTGTGACCAAATTTAAGTGGCACAACTACTAAAGATTACTAATTGGATGATTACTAATATTTATAACAACTAACCAATACTGACCCAGAGTCCCAATTTCCAGAGTCCTCTAAGTAAAGTACTAAGAGGTCCACTGAATAGCTACAGTCCTTAATATTTATTTATTTATTTAATCCACAGGCTTAAAAACTAACATTACAGGTATTCCTAATTCGTTAGTGTGCCTAATTATGTTTAAATTTACATTACAATTTTAAATAAAATACACTCAGTCAGCAATCCTCAAATAAAATATTAATCATTAAACAAAATTCAATAATAATAAGCACTAAATAATTTAAATATCACTAATAATTAATTCATTAATTTAAATATATCATTGTCCTATTCGAGATTTGTCACAGATGTCCATGGGCGGCGGAGGATGGTGGCACTGTTCATTTAATATCCTTATCACGTAGAAAATAGTTGTAGGAGTTCAAATCTATGTATTTGACTATATGTAGGTATCAAATCTATCTATGTATTGAGCTAGAAATCTATGTATGTACTTATTTTATTTGAATATATTTATTTCGGTAACTCCTAAGCTAAAAATTGGTTTAAAAGAAATAAGTACTGACCGTCTTTTCACAAAGTTGCTGCACAAATTATTCATTTATGATACTTTGAAACGGAATAAAACGATAATGATGTTGTTTTCAGATTTTGATATCTGTTAGTAAATTAGACTAAACGAATTCAAAGGACATAGTATAATTCTAGTTTTTTTCACTGATTAAAGTTTTAAAGGCATAATAGCAGTGGTACAAATCAACTTACCCGATCGCCAGACGACCAATGAACTTATAATATAGAGTTTAGTAAAAGATACGATTTACTTAGAAATTGTGACCTATGTCTACTTTTGTGAGTCGTAGACGTATTACCTCAGGCTGCGGGCACGAGATCTGCGATGGGCGGCGCGATGGCGGTTGCGGCGCGGCGCGGCGCGGGGCGATTAGCAGCGGTGTCTTGCGGGGCACGAAAAAACGGTCGATCAATCGCGCTAAAGTAGTGTTGTGAAGAATGATAATATTATAATCTGTTTATTTATACTTTTATTGTTGAAGCGATGGCGTAAAGTGACTTTCGGAAAAAAGTGACACTTGGTTTTCATACAGATGAAGGTACATGTTTCATCTATTCGGTTGTGAAAAACATGAGTTTGCGTCGAAGAGATTATTGGAACCTAGTATCCTGATAAGAGCTGAATTATTATTACCAAGAAATGGTTTTCATCCAATAAATAAAGGAAGAAGTAATTTAGGCGAATTCCCTACTCTTTATAACTAAGGTGTCATTCAAAAAATATTAAAACTATACGAGTATGAGTACATTTTGATTATATTTTGGAGAATATTTAGAAAATATTTATATGGTGCAAGTTTTTACTGCCCCATATAGCAGCGTTTGATGGAATACACTAAATAAGTTCTTCGTTATAAATTTCCATTACTTTAAAATTATAATTCAATACGTAATATGTACTATCAATCTAGTTTGTTCCCATCTCTTCCGCGCCGCCGCGCATCGCTTCGCACCGCCCGTGCATCGCGCATCGCGCCGCTCGAAATCGCGGGTCTCGTGCCCGGTCCCATAGTACGCCATACTGTTGATTCCATCGCTTCAAATCGCGCCGCGCCGCAACCGCCATCGCGCCGCTCGCCGCAAATCCCGTGCCCGCAGCCTCAAAGATTTTAACTTAAGTCGATGTCAATAGAGTTTTGACCTTACTATCTATCAATGACATCTTTGTGAAACTAAAATTATATATTTTTACATAAAGGCTAAATTTTGCCTGATATTATTTGAATTCGGTATGTAAAGATTTTGTAATTCTAATTACGCATTTCGACTACACAGCCAGTAATAACACACCTAATATTGGTTTATATTATAATTGAAATCGCTATAGCATTTATTTTTACTGTTACTTTATTTTTAACAGTAACTTTAAGTTAAATATTGTGATTTATGTTGATTTACGCTGTTAACGTTTGTTGTTATGCTCTTTGATTATAATTCTGATCTATATATATTTTTATAATCGCTGTGGGTCGTAGAATGGTTAAATGTATAATGTTTAAAATGTTCCGCATTTATTTCGTTTGTACCTATGACATTTGCTAGATGACTTTGATGTGATCTTTGTGATAAATAAAAGGTTATTTTATTTTATAACAATTTATAAGAAACTTGATAACTAAATTATATAAAATATATGCTGACAATGAAAATTATCGCATCTTTTATAAGCTACTAATTTAAAGCTAAAATTTAGTGAAGTAATATATTTTCGTGTCGCATATTGGAATATTACTTTCACTGGTATATTTCAGCTAAATTTCTACTTATTTTTTATAAAAGTATAAAATAGAACAAAATCTACTCAAGTGTGAGTCGGACTAACGTAATTTAGGGGTTCCCGTTGTTTTCAACCTCACTGGCAGATAGTTTCGTTTAACAGTTTTAGAGACAGGACAGGTGGTAAGGTAATTTTTCAAACATTATCCTGGCCATATTTTTTATTTTTTTAAACTCCAAATTCATTTATCATATCAAATAAGTCAATTTGTTATTTTTTCTCCTTGATTTGATTTATCATCGTCACTACCTATAATCTACAAGCGGACAAAATATAGACACGGCAGTGCTGAAGAGTTCTATTTTGTTAATTATAATCCACGGAACCCTAATTACTATAAGAACGCTCTTGCCTTGAGTGCTTTACTTTCCTTCTTAATGACTATGTCCGGTAATGGTGAAAGAAAGCCCGCATAAACCTTTGTATGGCTGACCAATGTTTTTGTAGCCTCAAATAATTTTACAAATAAAATAAACTCTAATTTACCACCCTAATACGTATAGGGAACTGTTTTACGAGTGCTGCTGACTTTAGCATTGTTTCCCGTCAATATGGTTTATGTGCGCCAGAAATATCCGAGAAAGGGAGAATCGTCGCGTAAAAACTTTATTTTCTTGCCTTTACCATCCTTTATTGAGGCCAAACTTTTTGCCAATAAACGAGAAACTAATTTGTAGCTACTTTGTACTCACATTCGTCATATTTTGTGATGCTGCAAATAATGCTATGTACTTTTAAGGAATAACAGAATTACTAACAGAATTGGAGCTTTTGGTGTTGGTTTTACGTCAATTGTTTTTTAAATAAAATTGATATGATAACTTAAAGATTCCCGGTACTATGGCAAAGTATGGTTATGTGTAAGATTAATCCCACCAAAATTATTTTCATGTACAATGTTGCCAAGATGAGACCATATGGCTCTACATCAAAAAGTTATCAGATCTCATGTAGAGCCAAGCTTCTTACTCTACAAGCACTAACTATACAAGTCCTACTATCTTCAAACGCTATGCAATTGAAACTTTACATGTTTAATAAATCCACTATTGAAATCATACCACGAATTTTGTACTATATCTAGTATAATCCAGAACCAAATTATGAGGGTTCAAACAAACGACGAAGGGCTTCGAGAAAAGGTGCACTAGCTACCTCGTCTTGGCGGGGGCATGACCGTGTCCCCAGATTAAATTAATTTATTTCATTAAGTTTATCAACCATTTTATCTTCTCGCTAGTATTCGTTTTCTTAACTTTAATAAGATATGCGTAAGTATAAACCCATAAAAACATAAAATACGCACAGACATCAACTATAAGTCATCCCCTAATATCTGGAATAAATGTATTATATAACTGTGTAAGTGTGTATGCCGTATGCCACTCGAATCCACTCCAACTTATATCTCTTATTTATGTTCATTAAATTCGTTCCACCACCACTCTCATGCATTACCGGACAATAGAAATTGGGAACATATTCGAAGATAATACTGTTACCCCAGCCCGAGGGTCAGGCAAACGCATTGCGCACATACAAATAGAAAAATGGCCTTTGGCAAGCTGCAAAATGTCCCAAAAATACATTAGTCGCATTAGAAACGCCGTTAAGGGCGCGCCGATAACAATTAGGGTGGTTCTAAGGTCTTAAGGGGAATTAACGGTCCATACCCAGTTAGCAGTGGTTTAAAGAGAACCGAGAACGAAAGCAAAAAAACTTTAATCCAATTTGTTACGGTGCTAAAGAAACAAATTAAAGCATTAGTTCTTTTCAATACGTCGTGATTACAATTTTCTTTTCTGAGTAACAATAAATATTTCTCGTGAAACAGGAGTTAATTCTCATGTCGTTTTGTGGTATATGAAATGTAGTTTGTGTAATCTGAAACATTATGCTTTGTTAAAAGACATTATTTCAAATAAACATACGGTCTACAACGTGCAAAGAACAAAAACAATGTTTGAATATGGTTACGGCACCGCGGTTAACGATGTCGTCAAATGCGGCAAAATTCATTCATAATAAAGACGGGATAGAGATAAAAGGTATGAAAAATGAGACATCAACGCCGAAAAGACATCGTATAAAGAAGACGCCAAAAATTCTTCTAACCGACGTCGCCAAAGACTCTTACAATATGCATAACTTGTTGAGAGAGTAATCAAAAGACGATATAAAGTGAAGGAGGATACAGCGAAAGGCTAAAAATGTAAACCCTCTCTAAGATTTCCTCCAGCTAAGACTCGCGACCCCTCCGGCGAACTTGCTGTAAGATGGGAAAAATTACTGAGCACGGAAAGTTTTTTCGATTTGAATTATGAATCCTTATTTTACGCTTGGTCCTAGGGAAGTTCGTTTCACACTGGCCCAAGCTTATTCGCTTCTTTGACGGTACACGAATATTAATCCCGCCCTAAATAGACAGTATACACTTTGTGCACTGATATAGCAATAAGCCTTGTAAGTAATTAGTTTTTTAATTGTAGTCTTATTACCATGTCTACTACTGTATACTATTAGTCTGACGCCATACGTCAGCTTAAAGTTTTAAATAAAATTATTATTTGCGCTAATTTAGATGAAGTTTACATATAAGTATACATTGTTAATTTGACTCAATATGATATTGTACACGAACGGTGAATAGAACTGATACTAAAAACAATTGATATTATTCAGTGTTCATTTCTTTAATTAAATGTATTTAATTATCCGATACGCTTGTGCTAACTCGAATGAAAAATCTCAACAACAAAAAGTTAGTTGGATATGGTTATTTTATTTAAAAAATAAACGAAAGCCAACCACAACAATGTCATGCTGTAAACATAGTCGTACCCGTGGAATAATCTACTTGTCAGTTTTGCATAAGATGGTGCAGACACACTAACTTCCTTCGAAGCATGAAAGACGTGAAGATTTAAAGTTTTAGTACCAAAACAATAACTAAAGAATGACGTTGCTTCTACATCGTACTCATATACCTATACCTAAATAGATGTGATAATTACGCGGTTTGAAACACTCATAGCCCGAAGGCTTGGGGTGTTTCAAGTAATTGAACGAGTTAAGAAATTTCCCGCGCGTTCAGTAGTTGCATAGATCTGTATTTGCTACAAGCGGTAAAATTTCTTGAGTGCTTCTGCGCTCCGGGGGTTATGCGTAGCCGTCAGTTTGAATTGTATTATAAAATGTAGGAATAGTAAAACCATGGTGAGACAATTTTCAATGATTCACACTGTTATCACCACTATTATTTAGTTACCACACTTTTGCACTCGGGACACAACGATGTATAAAATATGTCTTCGTTTCGTATTTGTTAGTTTTAGTAATATCTAATTTGTGTGTACTAACGTCATACAGAATTATTCTTGTGATGATAATAATATGTGACCCGTATAAAATACACTAATTTTATTGTATCTACCTACAATATTGTACAAACAACATGTTTCTAATGGTTGGCAACAAAATAAATAAGTATGTATGTACGAGTATTTTTATACCATCCTGTACCGAGTATTCAAAGACTTATAAAGATCCCTTCTCTTTTGTATAAATATCCCTTAAACAGGTGCATAAAAATAAGTGAGAATTCAAGAAGAATATTTCGACTACAGTTCTGTTATAGTGTACATCCCTTTTTACATTTATATGGACAAAGCTTAACAAGCTTATGGGGAGGTTATAAGACGCGCCGGGCCCGTAGGCGCGAGTTCTTAGTCTCACTGTGGAAATATGTAAACTTTTAAATTGTATTTGCATTTCATACATGTGGGGAAATATTGGCTCGGGACTCCGCGAAGAATAAATGCTCTAAAAGCTTCCAAGAATCCATGAAGATGTAATTTTTATTTAATATACATAGGTAGGTACGGCGTAGAACCTAAGTTTTGCAGTAATTGTATGTTACGCGTTTGTAACTTTTTATGCATTTTCGTACGTGATGGTATTTTGTCTTCGTGTTTTTCTGCCTGTTTTTCGGATTGTCTATCTATATTATAATACAATGAATGAGAGAGTAAGATCTAAAAGTGAAATAATATTTTTATATATTCTTTAAATAAATACAACTGCAGAACTGTTCAACTGAAAAATAACAACATCTAAATCAATATCTATAATCTTCCAGATATATTTTGAAAGAAAAATTCTGCCTTTTTATGGAAACGAAAAGGTGAATGTATTTAGGCAGCTGAAGGTTAACAACTTGCGTTAACCCCATGTTATAGTAGTACACAGGGAATATATCTAAATCGGAAGTAAGCACAAAACCACACTTCCTTTATACATTTTTCTATTCCGTCTATAGTCTGGGAAACAGATAAGTCAAGAAGAGAAACAAGATGGGTTATTAGATATTTTTATAGTTATTAGGTATAAGATATTTTTATAGTTAGTGATCACTGCTGATCATGAACGTGTCTTTGTTATTAATCCCCGACGAAAAAACAGGGGTGTTATAAGTTTGAAGTGTCTGTGTATCTGTGTATTTGTGTATCTATGTATTTGTGTATCTGTGTATCTGTATGTCTGCCGGTGGAATCGTAGCTCACAAATGGATGAACCGATTTTGATCCAGTTTTTTTGTATGAGGTGACTTAATCGAGAGTGTTCTTCTCTATGTTTAGTGTCGACTGACTAAGACTGTCGGGGTTTTTTTAAATTTTTATTCAAGATTATGAATTCAAGATTATTGATTTCTTTATTTTTAATAGTAACTTATTCATTAAATTTTTCATGTAATATTTAATACCGCCATCGTCGTTATCTGCTTTGCCCAAAGGTTGGCTGGTAGAGAATGCTCTTAGCATTAAGCTCGCCTTTTATACCAACTGTATTAGGTATAATAAAGATTAAATAAATAAATAAATAAATGAATTATCTTCTTCTATCGCAAGGTAAAAGGTAAAAAATAGTTTACCTCGCAATATAATTTAACTTGTACAAACGTTTAACTAGAAACTTCTAACACACTCACGATAGTTAAAAGTTTCAATCCTTGAAAGTTCTTGACAGTACGATGTTTTCAATTGTAGAGGAAAATTGTGAATCATTTTAGGTACCTATGTTCCTATTTATGAAGAAACGGTCCTATTTACTCATAAATAGTTAGAAAAGAAGACAACAAGTTACAAATGGACACAGATTTTCGTCATAACTGATATAATGTCTGTGGCTCATAACTATAATGCCGTACGATGGACTAGGGTCTCATCTCATTTTAAGAGTGATTAAAACCGATAGCCCACTTTTTAAGTGAAATTAGATCATAATCAGTGGCGGTACAGCCATACAAGCCGAAAAACCCAGCTTACTATCATTGCTTTACTATCATCACTCTGCAGCTGTTAACACTCATTATTTGTTGGTAAATATTATACGAGTACGTATGGAATGGAGTGTTCTGTGTAGTCAGGCCAAAGTTAAATCCTGGGTTGTACGACACAACTGGGCTTGCCTTGTTCTGACGGCCTAGGCATGCCACTGATCATGATGTCCACGTTTTCTGCGATTGTAAGTGCTAAGTACGTATACTATATACTGTATACTATATATATATAATATGTATGTATGTTAATCTAGACCAGGGTCTACCTGCGTGCAAAATTCAATGAAAATCCGTTCAGAAGTTTTTGCGTGAAATAGACATCCATACATCCTCCCAAGCTTTCGCGTTGATCTAATATTTCAATTTCACAATTACTTTGTTCGTAAAAACACATCAAGTTATTGGGAATCGATCTCGCCGCTATAGATAAGATAAGCGTTAAATGCCACCAAATCCTTTGTTTAGTGAGTATTAATTGTTGTAAAGCTTTCAGAAGTCCAGTGAGTTCCGACCTTTATTCGTGCCCTTTCGTTGACCATAAACGTCAAGGAACAATAAATTAGTAGGAGTGACCCCATAGAAGTACCTTTTGCTAAGTTCTTAGCTCGACTCACCCCTGCTGTCCAGACCACCCCTGTCAAAGGCCACAGTCATGTCCCTAGGGAAATTATTGTCGGGATTTAAAGGGCACTGCTTACGCCAAAGTATAAAAAACAGTGTACCCATAATCGAATTTTTTGCATTGCAACCGTATTGGCCACGTGACTGCATATTTAATGACATCCATATCAATTGTTGGAAAGGTTGACACAGTAAATTCATAAAGTTTTTAAAATATTTCATTGTTTTTTTTTGTAATTGACGACCAGTTATTTATATGAAATAGGTACTTTATTTATATTATTATATTATATTATTCTATGTCATTAGCTGACTAACAATCACGCATCCTTGGCATCATAGGCATTACCAACGTGATGGCAGTCAGATAGTGAAGAACCTGCTTTTATAATATTTAATAAGGATATCACATATTTTTTACATTAGTACCTACCTACCTAAATTGATACCATAAAAGCGTGTAGTTTTGAAACTATTTACTATTACTCAATCATTCTTGTATTCTGCTTTAAAATAGAATGTTTGAAAATATGCCAAAGTTTTCTTTGTTCAATGTACGTTACAGCGCTGATGTCAAACACAGTTTATCAATAACATGTCCCCCCTAAGCTTTCAAAGTTTGTTTAGGAGCTTTAGAGTCTTGAGGCTCGAAACATCGCTGTGAACTTTACTCACTAGGACAAGCAAAATTTGTGAATCAGGATCAAAAGCACCCTACCCGCCCCGAAACAAGATTCGGATCGACACTTTGGCCAAAAAGTTTTCCTAAATCATTGTCAATTCCAATAAAATAAACAAAATTAAATAAACAACCCTCGCAAAGATAAAAGGTCTAGACGCCGTCGACAGAGACCACTGCGGTGGTGTCGTATTTTTAAAAGTTAGGGGAAAGTTGACACTTAGACGAATTTAACCTTCCATTGTGTTAATTATTCAAGGCGGTGCTTTCGTGTTTTTAAGGTGCGCTCGCGAGAGGGTAATTTGTTTCAGAAAAAATATATTGAGGAATTTAGGGAGGTTGCAGTTTCGCTTGCCCGTGCTATAGAAAAAGTTGAGGCGGAAAGGCGCTTATTAAAAGTGTTTAGGAATGCGGATCGAAACACGTGCCTTGTCTGGTATGTCTATTGATTTAAACGAAACGAATTAAACTTTATTAGAACTTTGCAGTTGTCATTTTAACCGAAGTGTGTAAAGTTATAGTGGTGCCGTCGATTTTATTCACCTGAGTTATTTCACCCAGGTTTCTTAAGACTACTTTTAGTACACTTTTTTCATCTGTGTACCCAGGTGATTTAAGTACGTAAGTAGAGGTGAACTAATATACAAATAGACTTTATTTCTGATAATATAAATACATTTAATACTTATTTTCTATCACATAATTTAATAAATCATTGAACATGTTACATCAATGTATATTTTTACATACATACAATATTTTTTAAAGTAATTATTGCATACAGTTACAAAAATAATATTTGTAATTGTATTTTATTTAAAACTTATTCACTTAAATTATTACTGACGATTTTTTAAATAACATTTTAGTTGTATTTTATTTTATAAATTATTAAATTTAAATTATATTTTGTGGTAGGTACATATTATTCAATCTTCGACATCGGTAACAGTATTACCTGCTTACCCTTTAGCATAAGCCTATTAATTAATATAATTAGACTTAAGTCACCTATGTATACTCCATCTAATTATATACATACACAGTACATTCAATTAGTAACATTGGAATACTATTTACCTATAAAACATTACGTATTATAACTGTAAGTGATCGAAGTCTGTACATGAAATACATTTGAGGAAAACTACCAATGAAGCGTTTATTAACGCAATGGATAACATTATAATGATTTTCAGAATTTTTATCTATTTGTTTATGTTTTATATATTGTAATCTCAGTCCAATCGGTTTACAATTACAAAGATATGTCAATTTAAATAATTCCATTAAAACATTTTTTGAGTGTAAATCAGGGTAGATTAATACATAAGTCAATGATAATTAATCATAAACATTCGCATCTGGATACAAAAATAATAAACGTAATCCCAGAATTATCTTATCTTATTTAATTCAAATTAAAGAGTAGGCCACCGACTGCTATTTAATGATAATACACGAGACTATATAGTAATATAGACATAGATTTATGTGCCCACAGATGCACGGAGTTGCTCAATTTTTTTTATATTAGCGTTCGCTCCCATACCGAATGCTTGTTCCTCGTTCGGTCACTTACGATAGATACATGTTGCTAGTTTATGAGCGTAGTTTTAGAAAAGAACACATCACTCTAATATTACGCCCTTTCCATTCAGAACTGAATTATATTTACATCACATCTCAATTAAACATACTTACTATACGAGCTCCGAATGTGTATACAAAAGAATATTCCTACGCCAATCTCATTTGTACATTCTGGGGGAGCTTAGCGTCCCACCCGGAATACTTTAACTTTTCAATTGTAACTTTTGATGGGTTTTCGAACGTAATAATAATCGCTGTAGGTATCGCTGAGATGGGGCGCGTGAATCAACGAATACTACAAAAGAATGGCGTTTTTTTCACGGAAAATTGAGTTAAAGCTCTCTGTATTATTTGTCTCTCCCTTGATGGGCTGCATCTTCGATATAAATATTTAAATAGGAAATATTGTTCTCCACGATTCTCTTGTGATAATAGTCAGTTTGAAATACCTTATTGGCTTCAGGTTTTTTTAACACATAATATCAGTAAGGGACCATATCAGTTTCATACTGGGGTTTACGATATGAAAGATAATGAGTCACTATTAAAATGATAACAACATAAAACTTTGCTTCCAAACGTGCAGACGAACCATCTATTACCACCTCGGTAAACCTATGTCCATCGCTCATGGATACTAGTAACATCCAAAGCAACACTGACAAAAAAACATCACAAAATATATTGTAAAAATATTACGAAAAATAAATTATTAGGTGTAAGACATAAACACATAGCGTTACCGGTATGTGCCGGCAGTTCAATAAATATCTTGAACACACATTTCATGGTAGATAAAGCTCATGAATCAGTAGTCCATATGTGAAGTAAGAAGGTAAAGTAGGTGGTTCGTTTCCTTAAAAAATTCACTCAGCTGAGGCGAGACGCGAGTCGAATTTCCTGTCTGATATGAATCTTCCCTACTTGCTTTGAGGTGATGTATTTTCTTATTTCAACATTTTATCCTCTCGTTGGTTGTCAGGGTTTATTCCTCTTTAGTCGGGACAGTTTTACTGCTATGTGAAGGTGCGAATATTGAATAAGGTTCTTCCTAATCTTTATGCATTGACGAATTGATTCAAACTAAGCTAATGTCCAAAAAATCGTTAAATATGTTGGATTGGAATAGGAAGTATTTGGAATGGATTGGAAAATGAGGCTGACTTGCTATTAGTTAAGATGAATATAAGAATTTCTGCAAATTTGACCTTGATAACGATTCGGTCTTCCAAGACAAAAGTATTGTTAATTCTTTAAAAATAAGGAAAGTAACATATTTATCAATAGTAAAGAACTTCATAATATTAATAAAGATAGAAATTTGTTACGATTATGTTCTTGTAGTATTAAATTATTCTAAAAGTAGAAAATAGATTATTCAAAATATACAACGCACAAAATGCAATACCCTCTGACAGCAATATTTTTTTCACACCGTACATTTATTGGTGAGGGGACCTCCGTTAAAATTGATTTTCAATTTGCTTGAAATGTGGTCTGCGATGCCATGGCCAATAAGGACGTAGAAAAGCGGAAAATTGTTTGATTGCCCTTGATTTTATTATGAATTTTGGAAGTCAGAAAACTTTGACATAAACCATTAATTCCAACAAGTTACTAGGAAACGTATGAAGATAGTCAATAAAATTAAGTCTCACTTCTTATGATAAAATATTTTGATTTATTTACAGTATTAAAAAAACAAGCAACAAAATGCAATGTAATTTTATTTAAACCAAGAGTTTACTTAATGTTATAACTGTCACAAGATATTAGAATCAAATTAAAATAAAAGAAAATGTGTGAAATTCACATGTGGTAGAAGTGAAACTTTCCAAAATTTTGGTTTCAAGATAATGAGATGAAAAAGCAATAAATCGAATCTTCTACCTTGTTCCTCGCGCCATCTATGAATACAACTTAGCACTTTTTAAAAATCTATCTAGCAATAAAACGAATCTTCTATCTTACTCCTCACGCCATCTATGAATACAACTTAGCACTTTTTAAAAATCTATCTAGCAATAAAACGAATCTTCTATCTTATTCCTCGCGCCATCCATGAATACAACTTAGCATTTTTACTGTCTGTATAATCGGTCGGTCGATCGACAGAATGAAAGAATGAAATTCTTATTTTTTGTTGATAAATTCTTTGAAAATATTTAAAAGAGCATTTGAAAGTATTTAAAAACAGTAAGTATAAAAATAAAACTAAAAAAAAAACTAAAATAAAGAAATCCTGAGAGACGCGAACCTGCGCATCAGGTATTGTGTATCTACGTCCTGACCATTACTGACCAGCTACGGAGAAGTTAAATTCAAAGACGAAATTAGCGGTTATATTATCTTACCTGTCGTTGCATCCGGTTTGAAATGACTAACGATTCTAAAGAAGTTTCACTTCAATAATGGTAGTTTGAACTCTCCGTGAATGTGTAGTCCAAATAAACTCGTAGATCTCAATAAAGCCTACAGACAGTTTTACTGGGTTCGGTTGCCAAAGGTTATAAACTGAAACTCTGCTTAGCGTTTAGTTTACTATTTACCAGTGAGAGAAGTCGTTGAGGAAAAAAACATGCAGTTTTATGTCACGTTTTGAGGCTGTCAAGGAACTATGAACGGCAGTATTAATAAAGTCAGTTGGAAGCAATTAGCCTAGCATTTTGTGTGAATAGGCTTTCAGTTAAAGAGCTTTTTTATGGTAGTCTAAAAGTAACTTTAGTAAAAGTAAGTCATTCGTCGGTACGGTGCGGAAGGCTTTTGATCTAATGCTGTATAGCAGTCGGCAGTTTAAATTAAAAAACCGGGCAAGTGCGTGTCAGGCCACGCGCAATCTAGGGTTCCGAAGTAGTAAGTTTATCGACTATTGCTCATTAAATACTTATGCTAACATAACCGTGATAGGTTTACTTGTAAAGTCATCACATAAGCTATTTTTAAGAATTTTTTCACTTGTCCAACTCCAACCGTTTAGCCAGCAGGAGGTCACACTTGACTCTAACCAAAATTAGAACTTTAAAGTCAAATATTTTGCGAACGGACCCCTAAATCTAAAAATGGTCTTATAAGACCCATAATATTTTTGAAAGACCTTTTCAACGATCTCTCACACTATAGGGTACGCGACGAATAAAAAATTCATCCTCACGTTACCTGTCACGGTAGGTACCCTGAAAAAATTTAAATATTTTATTCTACGATTTTGGAGTTTTAATAAATATGTATATACCATGCTAAATTATAGATTTCTAGCACTAAGGGTCTCAGCGCTTTGCTTTGAACAGACGGACAGACGGACGGACGGACAGACATGACGAAACTATAAGGGTTCCGATTTTACTTCGAAACCTTAAAAAGTAATGAGTTTGAAGTTAGACTGGAACATTAATGTAGAAATGTGTGAAGGCACAATATCTAATTCGGCTTAAATTGTCGATTTTGAACTGCACATCGATAAATTTCAACTGTAGATGACAGTAAGCTGAAAATAATTATAGTCAAAAATAAGTTATAATAATAAAACGAGACTCCTGAGAATTAACGAACAAAACGAGCCGAGAACTTCGATTTATTATAAGACACAAAGATAGATTGGATAAGCAAATTGAACATAAAAATTCATTGCGATCTCTCCCTGTGTGACAGAAAATAAATTTCTATTAACTTCTTGAGATGTTACTTCCATTTCATTGTCAAGTGATAGGGATTAATTCGGGTGACTTATAACTGCCATACATCTGCCGTCCTGGGGGGTTTGGGGGGAGTATAAAATAAAGCTTCCCTGCGATTATATTAATACGTGAAAAGGGGCTCAGTCAGAAATGATCCGGGTAGACTCAGTAAGCCGTCTAAGTGCCGAATCTAGAGATGTTGTTTGCCCCCAGGCTGCACTTTTATAACTTTCAAACGAACTGTCAAATTACATGTCTTTGAAGAGATAACATTAAAATTTTACATAAAAGTAAGTACTGAGCTTATTGTCTTTGATGATCGTTTGATAAAAAGTACTATTGGGAACATTTTTTGAAATATTTTTCAACAGCTACCTATATAACCAAAAAAGTTACTTGATAGTTATAAGTAATATCGTATCCGTAACACTTTAATGCAATAAAAATGATTGCAATGTTTTTTTCATTATTTTATTTACATTGACTTTCTGACAAAAATAACCACCACAAGAAACGACAAAAGTTAATTATCATTCTATTTAAAATTACAAAAACATTTCTATACAATACTAAACTCAATTAAATTAGAAACACTTGTACGTCTAAACTTGTAACATAACATTCCCACGATATTATACCTAGTGTTTCAAAACAAAATGCTAGGTAGGAATACCGTCTTGACTAATTTGGAATGATATTCGATATGTTCATCTGATAGACAGGCCATGGGGGAGGCCTGACAAATGAGTGCCTTTCTGTGTTCTCGGGTCGTGAGGGGCACGATTTAATGTCTTAGATATCATATCAGATTAATTTTCTATTGGATCTTTTAACAGAACATAAACTTATAGCATTGTGTAACTATATAATTTAAGTCATAGTAGTAGGGATAATGATAACGTCAGTAATTAGAATCGCATGAGACGTCACGCAGACTATGCTTTATTATTTCAAAATTACTTAATATTCCTTTTCAGGCTTTCTTTTATAGATAAGTCCTCACAGTCTTGTCTTTATTTCCAGAGAGAATGCCCTTTACAGTCAGCGTGGGTTGTCGGTTTTGAAGCTGAGGGTAAAACATACGCGGAGATAACAAGTGAAAGTTAAGTGAAGTTAGTAAGTGGAGGTAAACAAAAGACGCTTTAGTAGATCCTCTTCCGTTTTTCTTTGACATTGTTCTTCCCATTTTCAGTCGAGACCTAAGGTTTTAATCCCCTGTTACATGACAGTAATACTGAAGTGTATTGTGAAGAACTTTGAGGGGCACTCGTGCATGAAATTAAAATAAACGCGTATACTCTCACACCTCTGTAGTTGCCCTGTGTTGTAGCTGTTGTGGTCATTTAAGTGAGGAATTATATTAAGTATCTACCTACCTTTCTCAAAATGTTAAGTACATAAGACGATAAAGATCTTATATATTTTATTGTATTCGAAATACATCTTCCACCATTCGACGATACGTTCAATTATAGATAATATTTGTGATGGAAGAATTTGTAGGGATTTGATATGAAAACGCCAGCCAGAAATTTCAGCAAATAAAACTTACGGCCAATAGAGCACGTAGATTGAGCCGATCCGCCGAGCGCTTCTTTTCATGATTTTTTTATATTATCGATGCAAAGAAATGATTTCTCGGAACAAGCAATGTATGGATCTTCGTAGGCGTAGGACGTGACCAATTGGCCTGACTCGTGATTCAAATTGCCTCGAATATTAAATCGTATACCGCCCACAACCGCACATTAATTATAATAAATCATCTAATATTATGATATATAAAAACTTCAAAATATCAACGTGCTGTTTCGAAGCGATTGGATTTATCAAACAAATACAGGGAGACCATGTCCTGTAAAAAATGCATGTAAAATGTAAAATTTATTAAGAAAAGGTCTTTAGAGAACGATAGAGAACTTTGGTGCAATCATAAACTTACATTTTTAAGTTATACATGTACAAGAAACCTGAATTGTGCCTGTAAATGAAAAGGAAGGAATACAATATTTTATTGTATTCCCATATTGTGGTTATTGTATAGAAAACTTTTCTACAGAACGAAACACATTGTAAAAAGTTTATCGTTAGCTCAGGGAATCCTGCGAGTTGTCTTATTGTCAACGGGTAACGAATCGAGAAATTAGACAAAAGTACATATAGTTGTGTGTAGCACATAGTGCCATTCTATCATAGTTTTGTTATCATAGTTATGTTGTGTAGTCTAAATTAGCTTATGTGAAGATAAACATAGAGAAGAAAAGAGCGAATTTGAAAAAAGACAAGACATACAGATATATGTAGGTAGATCTATTTATGTATACAGATCTGTAATATTATCTTATTAATTTAATCGCAAATGGTGAAGTAAGTCCCTGAGAATCTAGTTATTTTTACATTTTAGCCAGAAAGCGCGTCTTCATCTTTTGTCGTCCCTCAGAACATTTTTATGAATATCTTATAAAACCTAAATTGAGATGAGGCGTACCTAGTCCGTATTTGCGCAGTTACAATTTTTGCTCCGTTTATCCAACGGTTCGCAAACAAATTTTAATTGGGGTATTCGTGTCTTTCTGTAAACTTGAGCTGTCCGTAAAATGAAAATAATCTTGTGAAAACTCTTATTTCATAGCATACGTAATTCAATTATTATTCTTCAGCCGTCTGCGTTTTTAAGTCAAATGCTTTAAATGCAATGCATTTGTGAATTTATGTATTACTTATATACAATTGAATTTATGTACCTACTCAGCAATACAGTAATACATGAACGTAACTATATGAAAATAAATCAATGAATTATAATATCACTACTTTTGTATCCATTTTATATTATGAAACGAACTAAATAACATAAGTATTTAGTAAAAAAGCAAAACATCTTATTAAAGTTCACAAAAAGAGGGTAATCCTAAACGACGGATATTAATTTTTTCGGCGGAGACGAGGTCATCATCATTTGAAAATCTCATCGTGCAGTGTGTAGCCATGGTGACTTTTGTAATGACAGTCGGAGAAGAGCCATCAAAAGATGTCATTACACCGAGTCTCGTATATTGCGTCATTATTTCCAAGATGGGAACGCCGACAATCTGAGATGTCGCTAATGTAAAGAACACAGAGTTTTGATAATACGAAGTGCTGCCAACTCGTTTTATTTAAAATGGGATGACGTCATCAGAAGAGGTGCTTAATGGTTTCACACACACACACACACACACACTCATAGCCCCACACTAGGATTCCCTGTGTCGTGGGTGCCATAGACAACATACAAGACAATGACATTCACACCCAGACCGAGAACAGAAATTCAAACTCATCATTCAAATTTCCACCTCGCTGGGAATCGAACCCAGGACCCTTGGCGCGGCGATCCGGCATGGTAACCATTGCGCCACACGGGTTAGCAACATAGTCGCTTTTAACATTACTTAACAGTCAAAATTAATTGAAAATTATTTTTATCATTTACAACATTTAATTTAACACACGTAAGTCACATGAATATGTTAGAACCTTGATTAACTTGCCGTGTGTGTTGTGTTATTTTAACTTGAATATTTAACTGATTTAACTCTAATAAAATAAATAATTTGAGCACATCGGCTTCATTGTATAAGTATTTGTTTTATTTTTATGGCTCTGTCAACAAAAATCCCTTTTTAGTCTTTAGACATGCTAAGTACAACATTTTAAGATAACTATTTCTGTGACGTCTCCAAGCTTATTACTTGCACAAAAAACTTCTTTGGAGACTTAGATGAACAATTCTCTTGTAAGTTAGACATATTACCTTATATGTAACTAAATTATTACGCTTGTTTTCTAAAATGAAATTGACATAAAGTCCTAGTTATCAATAAATTCTGCTTTTATGAAAAATTATATTAATATTGGATAAAAGTACGACATGTAAAGGTGTAAAATTCCCCTAATATTCAAGTTTAAAAGCATTGTTGTGAATTTGTCGGGAATGGCGCGAAACATGATTCCGGGAATGAGGCGTTCTGATAACGTACAATAGGTACTCCCTCAATATTTAAGTTCTCTTATCATAGAACATGAGGTCGTTAGGTATGCGTGTCTTTTATGACGTCACATCGTGGGTGCAAACTTGTTGACAATAGAACCCCTGTATTGGTACAAGCGTAGGGAAACACAACAAATTCGCTTCGTGTCTACTTGCTTACATCTGCGAAATAGTACGTTGGTATCTCGATATATCTATGGAAAGAATGAGCAAAGGAATACAGCCTGTAATTTGTTTATATATAATATTTTTAATAATTGTTTTTAAACCTAAAAATAAAAAATATTTTAATAAAAAAATTTATGATCCAAAAAAATTATCCAAAAGATTGAATATTGTCAGTGGTATATGTATCATTCTGTATTTATTATTATTAATATTAATGATAAAAACTGTAAAAAATACAGTAGTTAGGTATGTTTAATATGCATTTAATAAATTCATTGAACAAAAGTACCTACTGCTTAAAAAATATTGCGCAAGAGTTTGCTTGTTTCTACACAATAATCAGATTTCAAATTTTAATTCAAATTTCAAATTCATTATGAAAATGAAATAGAAAAAATAGTGATCGGAGGTTTGTTTACCTTGCGGGTGCACGCTGATCGCTGCAACATTTGGCGCAGTCACCCTATGTATTCCTTGGGGCATTTCCTCCCCACTCATTATCCTCGATAGTTATTACTGTCATTTTTCAACTCGTTATTTACTCTGAGGAGCGCTGATAGCGAGACATTTGCTCGCAAAAGCCCAACTCTGATTAGGGGTGAAGGATTTTCGGGCTAAGAAAGGATTTACACAAGCTTATACGAAAATTGAAAATAGACCCTTTAAATTTCTTATTTCAAGGGACCTTAAGACTAATCTAATATTCTAAACATCTCCTTATTTCAGATACTGTTACTTCAATATTGTCACAATGTTTTGTTATTTCGGTTTTATAACTATTCCATCGACTTGATTTTTTTACAGGAATAAGTTATTTGATAATGTTATTGATTTCAATCTAATATATTCAAATAAACAAACATTTTGCATTCTTTTAATATTAATAATATCGTATTTCAATTCTAGCTTCTAATCTTGTAAGCTTCCTAGGCGTCATCATAAAAAGGAATATTCTAATTCACCAGCAGGTAGGTATAATAAAAATATGTAATTATAACTCGGCGCTGACATCACTTTGTCAAACATCAATTCACGGTTGGACAATGATCAACGATGCAAAGTTGATTGCCCAAATCCGACCACGCCTGCGAGATTTTAAGGGGGAATTTATATTTTGCAATTACAATATAGAATAACTAATAGCTGAACGATGATATTATATTTTTTCTCCGCGACTCTCCATGAATCACAAACATTTGCAAGATTAATACAGAAAATTGAAGCAGCTAACTTAAAAGCTTCTTTTATTATTAATCAGATACTCGAGCTTTATTAATATTTACCTCAGTAGAAATATTACGCCACGCAAGGCCGGTTAAAATACTTGAAAAGGAAGATATTTTAGAAAATACATAAGCTGATTCTCGATCTGCTGAATTGAATATATCAACTACGGTAGCATTAATCATGTAGCAATATAATAACAATCTACTTAATCTATAGAGAAAATACTAAAAATGAACGACATTTACAGATCGTAATACCCAATATTTAAAAACATAACCGTTTAATTAGGTATAAAATGTTGTGATTGTATCATTAATGAATAGATAATTATGGCTATTGAATGAATAGTGTGTTTCTATGATTGACACTGCACTAATAATATTATAATTATGCAGTGTTAGAGAGCTATAAATAAACACGCGAGTAAAAACACTATGATGTTTATTTATGTGTATTTTTTGTGTGTACATATAAAACGATATACAAAGATCAAGTAAAAATGTCAACTTTAAACTTAGTAATCGAAAAGGTCGTCTAATAAATTTATACGTTCGTGACTGCAAATGCTGGGAAAGAAAAGTCAACGCGTCTAGACGTGAAACCATCAATAAGTAACGGTTACTGCTTAGAGAGCCTTATTAAGCTCACCCCAAGGCAATATGATAGGGCAGCATTTATAAAAGGCCATTATAATGGATTTGTAGCCACTCAGAATTGGGTTTGTAAATATTTTATGGAATCCATTGTGAAGTGGCGGGCGAGTGATTGACAGTGGCGCTCCCTAGTGGTCGCGGCTCAACATATAACCTGTCTGGTGTCATTTGCTCAACAGCGTGTTAAAACCGCTGCGATATTTAAGCTTGTTAATATATAATTTATTAAATTTATTTTTTATGTAAGAGTAACAAAAGCAATACAATTGACCTATAGGTTCATCATCCATCCATCCATGAGCTTACAGGTCCACCGCTGGACATAGGTCTCCCCTAACTTGCGTCCCTCTGACCAGTCCTGAGCCTTCTGAATCCAGCGGATGCCCACTGAATGACCTATAGGTTGCTTGTTGAAAATACTAAATATTAGTTGTCAAAGTAGAAGACAAAATTAACTTGTATTAAAATACCGAAATTAACTTTCTCAATAATATACTTTAATTGAAGACACTTAGTGAAA
Organism: Thymelicus lineola; assembly: GCA_963932265.1. Lineage (NCBI taxonomy): Eukaryota > Metazoa > Arthropoda > Insecta > Lepidoptera > Hesperiidae > Thymelicus > Thymelicus lineola. Next base: position 6,344,044 of record OZ010695.1, on the reverse strand, counting down.
ATACTGTAGATTAAATGTCGTAATTAAAGTAATTTGGGACGATTCACGTACGTTCTGAAGAGTTTCAGTTTAAGAAAAGAAACATTTTTTGCTTACAAGACTGAGTTTCGCTATCTAACATAGTACACGTTTATTTAATGAAAAATAAATAAATTATCTCGTAATAAAATTATAATCATCATTAACGATATCAATACAATTCTAAACAATAATTGTTATACTTGTACACTAAATATTAGTAAGGGCTTATATTACATCTAATAATAATAAATTGCGCAAACAATTAATAACGATCCATATTCCACGTTATTGTCGTATTACTTACGACATGTTTATGACGGGGCTCAGCTGCGCTACATGGAAGGTTCATAGCTAACTAGTTGTAAGTTTAATTTGTAACCTATAAATTTAACACCTGACTTGGATCTGTATTAACTATAACAAATAGTACTTATACGAGTATGAGAATACATTCATTAATTATTACCCACATCATAACTTTGACGACCCTGTAGCCTAGTTGGTAGCGAAGTTGGTTCGATTCCCAGCTGAGACAGATATTTATGTTTCAGATAAACATTAGTACTCGGGTCATGGGTATTATTGTGATGTGTTATATGTGTCGTCCATGCCACCCGTAATACAGGTGAAAACGTACTGCAGGGGTATGAGTGTATAAGCGTTTATAACAAGGATTGTCTTAGAATAAATAGATCTTGGCTTGAAAGCATAATTCAAACTCATCATTCAAATTTCCGCCTTGCTGGATTAAAATACAAATTATAACAAGTAAAATATTATTAACCCAGGTAACATTAAATTTCAGTGTAAACTTGTTTTAATTTAATTTAACCTTACCCAGCTTACCTTACTTAAGAATGCACACTTTATTTTTCTTGAGGCTAAGCCTGATAAAATACCGTTTACAAAGTTACACGCACTGAGTGTATCTACATGATTATTTAATATATTACTTATTAACCCGCTAAAATAGAAATAAATTAAATAAATTAGAAATAAACATAAAAAATAGAAATTAAAAAACAGTTAAACTCGATTTACTTACTGCGATTAGACCACATAAAGAAGAAATATATTAATACAATTTCATGAACTCAATCTTTCACATAGGTAATTTACGATAAGCAGCGCCGACATGAAAGTCTTTAAACATTAGTATAGTTAGGGATTTTAATACAAATCTACAAGCTATTATAACTCTACCCTAAAATTAATAACAATTTAATTCCATATCGCGTTCTTGTAAATAAAGGCGGCGGCTTGTACGACCGCCCTGGGACCTCCACGAATTAACCAACCGTTTGCTCGCTAAACTTGACCAACGTTGCAAAATATGCAAATGAAAGGCGACTCATTTGACGAATTTTAATGGATATTTAACTGTGTTAATTATAAAGTTTCGACTTTACTTAATCAGGCAGAAACGCTCGGCTTTCAGCCCTAATGTCGTGTATGTTTAAACAGATTTCACTGAGTGCTCGCAATAAACCTTCGCTTCATTCCTTTTCGTTTTCACAGCATGATGCTTGATCTAACCTGTTTGACTTACAGTAAGTTAGAATGAAGTCAAATGAATTATGTGGACAAAACGCGTGGGTCTCACGATTTGCATTCATAATAAAATTCAATACTTAAATTATTATTTGTTAGTTGGATGAGGGTTAAGTCCTTAATGGATTTCTTCATGGAGTTTAATTAGCAATAACATTTAATTAATATAATTAAGTAACGCAGCCATACCCAATATCGATTTAAGATGTCGCTGATACCTTGAATACTGTATAGATGTATTTACCTGAAAAAAAAGAATACATTGTTAGAACATTCATGTATTTGATGTAGTTTTTAAGTTCAATTCAAAGTTACAGATGTAAATAAGTAAGAAAAAATTTTTTTAGGAAAGACAATTTTCTCATTAATCTTTACCACTGATTTATGTGGTGAAAAGTGGACATGTTATGACATATTTGTAAGTATGAGATATGTAAATTGACTACAGTGTTGAAAAATTGCTTGGACACAATTTGGGTTAATTGAATTTTTGTTCGCTAAACTCAATGTGAAGCACACCTCCCGCTTAATTACTAACGAGGGTTTGTTAATTTAAAACGTCTGACGGACTTAACGTAGCTACTCGAAGGCCGTAGAGCAGGATAACATCGAAACTCCCTTAAGATTAATTTGCCGAGGTACTCTTGAACTTTAACTCGTTTGCTTCTGACCGAATTCCCAGTCGGCCGCTCCCCGAGTTTAGAATTAAATTTAATGAAATAAATTTGGCGAATCACTAGTAGAAACTTGTGTATCGGGTCACAGGGGTCCAGTCGGGCCAAACTGGATAGTTGTGGGCTAACTGTGGCCGCGTTGTCTCCTCTCCATCCAAGTTACACAAGGGTCATTGTATTACTGACTGCCCATTTGCTAATGACCCTCATATCCCTCATGCCCAGTATTCGATTCTCAACTGGGGCATACTTTAATAAAACAAATGAATGTAAGTTTGATGTTCTATCTTGGTCATGGTGCTATTACAATTTTGCACAGTTTCTAGTGTGGGGACGTCTTTAGTTCAAAGTACTTAATAATTCTTATGCTGCGTCATGGATTTTCAGGTAAATTTTTTCAACGTAAGCCGTACATAAATGCGTCACCATGTTGACTTATTTATTTGGGAAAGGTAACTCAACCTCTAATGTGATTAAGTCGGAAAGACAGCTGCAAATTAAAAACTGGCCGCCATTTTGCTACCCAACCATAGAAGCCGGACAAGGATCTTTCGGTGCGTATTTAGCGAGTAGCTAGGGCGAAGCCTTATTGGATGGATTTCATGGACAAAATACCTAACAACAAATCTTATATACCAACGCGGATTAATTAACAATGTGTTCGATGAAATCCACTCCAAAGTTTATCTTTGAAATGTTACTTGATTCATAATATTTTGAGATAATTTTGTTGAAGTTATCGGGTCAGAAATATTCTAAAAGTTAAATTCGGAAACTCAATTAAACAAATATTCGAAATAAGATGGCTCGCGGTGTAGAAGTGGAAGAGTTGGGCAATAGCGGAATGAGTTACAGGCTTGAGTGTCAATTGGCAGTGTTTGTTAAGTGTTACTGGCGGTGTAAGAGGGAAATTAAAAAATGAAAAACTCACCGCCATGAGGGCAGTGGCGTTAATGGCTGTACATAATAAATAACGCGGCTCGTGTAGGCTTATGTGTGAGTCGAGTAGGGGGTGTGGCCGGGGTCCACGAATGGCCTCTTGCGACATTTGAGACGCCGGGCCCTTTGAAGAGCTGCTCTCGGCCTGTTTCATATTGCCCTGTGCCCTACCCGTTGCCCAGAGAGCTTCTTAACTTTGATTTAAGAGAAAAAGAACATCTTAACGATATACTTGAACCCATTTACTTTGAACTGAAACCATTGCTCGGGTTAAAGACTTTGCATGAAACTGTATGAATAGTCTATATTCGCATAAAATCTAGCAAGTAACTCATTTTCGTAACAGCATATTTCACCTCGGAAGATTGCCATCACTTCTCTTCTCCCTCTCATTATGTTCAATGTGAAGGTGGTTTTAATATAGCTAACTAACAATCTTTTTATTTTCTATTAGGCAAGTCTTAATATACCTATTCAAAACCTTAAATTATATGAATTGCGTCATAGTTCTTTGAATTTTAGTAAGTATAATACTTTGAAACCTAACAAAATTTCAGCGAACATTACGGTTACAGACTGTTGAACGTCTTTGATTGAAAACACTTATTAAAAAATCACCTCAAGTGTGATTCGCATAATAAATAGTTAAATGACTAAAGTAGGTAAGGTTGACTGAAGTAAAATTAAATTTTTGCACGATTTTTACAACACCGGCCCTGGTGTCAAAATATCGGTTTCAATTTCCGCGTCAAAACAACTTAACTATCCCCTTATCGAAGCGGCCATCTTGCTTTTCTTAATTTACGCGTCAGTTTGACATCTGACAGGCAGCCATTTTGAAAAAAACTCGAGTGTGGCTTCCTTCCGCATCGGTGGGCCGTCATGAGAACTATCGTACGGCGACACCCCTCCGTTTTACATACATTGCATTCATTGTTTTAGAAGCAAGGCGTACATACGAGAAACTTTTGTTGTTTGACGTGCCTTGTTTGAAATCCTACCAGGGCGGTCGGTGGAGCCGAATGCCGGCTCAATGCGGCGTTCTGACGTCGTGTTGTTTTGGAACATTGTTGAGTCACGCGTTAGTCGCTCATGACATAGGTCAGGCGATATTTATTTTGGATTTTAGCAGATGACTGATAATTTGGTTTAAGATATTTTTCTGTGTTATTTTGTTTCATAAAGTTCTCAACTCCAGTTAGTTATAAATTTTTGAGAAAGAAAAATGACCGATAGTTTAGGAAATTCATTATATTATGATTATTATGACGATAATTGCATTCCTAGGTACATTTTAAACTTTTGTTTATTTTTTGACCAGCTAAGTCACTAAAATAAAGAACAGTACTAAATAAAAGAATATAAAATTATATATAAAAATTAAATAAATAAATAAATAAGTACTTTTTATATTCTTACTAGGAAATCGCCCTCGCTTCGCTTCAGAAAAAATTGTAAAAAAATATAATATAGCCTATGTCACCCATGGATAGTGTAGTTTCCCAACAGTGAAAGAATTTTTCAAATCGGTTCGGTAGTTCCGGAGCCTATTTAATGCAAACAAACAATCAAATCTTTCCTCTTTATAATATAAGTAAGATTTGCAATCAGTTTAACTAGGTACGTAAATGTAAAATCTGTGACTATACATTTTAGAATTATTTGATTGCAATTACTGTAAACCATTGAAGGTGTCATAAAATTCGGTACATCCTATTCTGCATAGTTAAATGTAGACTCCTTTCAGTGAAGCATTTCCCGCGGAAGACTAACGCGACCCGTCATTCCGTTCCACTGTAGTTGCCTCGCTCCCTTGCCACTTATTGTTTTAATTGTAGCCTTTGAGTGGTGGGAGGATCTCGCCTCTTAAGATTTTATGTATCATGACTAGTGTGTTGGCAAATATTTACAAGTGGGCGTTCGTGAGTGCCGGTTGATCGATACTTGGTGTGAAAATCGTATGGAGTGCGTATAGTATCCTTCCTACATTCATTATATTTTTTAATTATTACAACTAATAACCAAAAACAACAATACAATTTTATTAAAGGTCGTAATTATAGTATTTTTTATTTTAATAAAGAGATACGTGCAAACATGCTGATATAAAATATTTCCTTAATTTACAAAAAAACTTCAAAAACTTCTAACTCATCCTCAGTTTATAGAGCAACAATGTACTCAATAAACATGTTTTCTGAACGGAATGTAATTACTATTTGACAATGTCGATGGCATGTAACAAAATAAAGCCGGAGGGTATAAAAACAAGGGGTCGCTGTTAAAAAAACAATCGACGGGTCAGATTGATGTTTGAATGATTTTTGTGAAGGATTCGTGTTTCAAGTGCATGTAGAGATTAGAAAATTTTATAAGGTGCACTTAAATAAAACTGTAAAAGAAAAGCTTACACGCTTACAATACTTACACGCTTAAAGATAAAAAATATTAAATATTTAAAAACAATTATCGCAACAATTTAATATTTTGAGTACTTATTGATTAGATTAGTGGAGTAATTGATTTCTAAACAGGAGTCTCTAGTTTTTCTGAATGTTTTTCTTCTATTATTTACGTAGAGCTATCAAGTTAAGGAAAAAAGTTCAAACTTCGTTTAATATTTATTAAAACGATCCGAAAGAAATTAAAAAATAACTTTAGTAATATCATGTCGCCGGGCGTTCGAGATATCGAATCAAATCAAACTTTGTACTTAAAATTCGTGATTCAACAAATATTGATTTCAATTTACTTTTTGAATGGCCTTAATTATCATAAATTTAACATAAACAAAATGATAAATAAAATGTTTTTACTGAAAATATTTGGGCTAAGCCTAATTTACGCTTGAGGAAATCTCATTAAAGTCCAAATGAATAGATAAATTCGTTTGACCTTCTTTCTACTTCCTTTTTGCCATCGAGTCGCGAAGCCGGAGCTAGGCAGGGGATAAACAAACAAACGTAGACCTGTACTGTCAAGTTACTATGCCAGGGCTGTCAATTTACATAAAAGCAATACGTTCCAGTTGGAATAATGTATATTGTTCAAATATTATTTTCAAATATTTTGTGTAGAAGTTAATTATCACTTGCTTCGGTGAAGGAAAACATCGTGAGCAAACCTGCACATCTGAGGGTTCTCTATTATGTTCTCAATAGTGTGCGAAGTCTACCAATCCGCACTTGACTAGCGTGGAGAACCCGAGACCAGCAGTGGGACAATTATGGGTTGTTGCTTTGCTTTTTTTACACAGATACAATTTTTGTATGTAACTTCATTGACTTTAGTTAAATTTATATGCCAGCGAGCGACCTCTTTGGTTCTAAAATGATCGGCTGATGAGATGGAGTCATACAAGTAGATTCATGAAGAAAAATAAATACATAATTAGAATAAAGAATATGTCAATCTATTTGGAACATACGTTGGAGTAGTAGAGATTGTTATTGATGTGAACGTTAGGAGAACTGGAAATATATCTTGGAGCAGCGTAAAAGGGATATTATTGAATAACCAATACCGTAGAATATATCTCTTTCTATACATAATTATATTTTAAATTGCTCTTCTGTAATTCTTCCTTCCATTCATCCATCAGCCCTTGGAGGTCTTCTGCTGGACATAGGCCTCCCTTACTTGCGCCACTCTGACCGGTAATTAATTAATTATGAATTAATTGTAATAAACGATATTATTATTATTATTAAATTGACCAGTAATTATTACCCATTAGAAATAACCTATTACATATGCACATAATCATTATTGTTGAGCATACGTATGCAATTTATAAAATTCGATTAAATGTTTTCATTTGTGACATCCCTACATTTAGTTTCCTTCGCGCAATCACGGAAGCTCCCTCTTCACGATTCTGTTTGCTAGCTTCTCTTTTAGAGAAACACATTGCTTGTCAATACACAAAACAAACAATTGCGAAACAAGGGACATTACAAAGATACTCGCAATTTACTTCTAACACCTATTTCTGTAAAACTCCGACACCTTCGTCGGGAGCGTCTGTTGACTAGACTACAAAGTTTGTTACGAGAAAGTCACTAAACTCGCAAGAGCTACTACTGTTTGCTTGTTTGGCTAGTTACGGGCACGTCACATCGGAAGGTACGTCCTTCTAGAACGAAAAATTTATGTGTATTATTGTACTACTAGGAAATATCATGTATTTCATCACAATAAAAACAGTGTTCTTTAAGGATCTAAAAGAGACGGATAACTTTTATGTGGTAAAAGATTTAAAAGGAGTCAGTTGTCCTTAATTTTTTGCTACTGCACCATTTCTCTGAAGTATTAACACAGACGTTCACTTAAACATTTGCTTTAAGCCTACTTTTTCTGTTTAGACGCTCGCGACTGTAGAATGAAAGTTACGGCAATTTAAACTCAACAGAATTAAGGCACTCCAGCGTGCTGGATCCTTCTAAAACTAAAAGGAAGTTACACTGCAATTCAAACAGTTGTGTATAAGTGTACGCAAGGGGTTTGTTTCACGAAGTAACAACTTTAAACAAAAAAGACTTGCGAGCGACGGTTACACCGCACAACTTTTAGCTCAAAAGTTAACTCTGCTCGCCATAAATAAACCTTCGGTTTTGCGCCGTGATCCCGCCGATTGCGAATTTCGAGACCGTAAACTGTAACCGTACTCACATAAATTACAGTTGCTGACACTGCGAATGTAAAAACAAGTGGAAAGTAGTACTTAACAGCTTGGCTAATTTGTTTGAGGACATTGACACCGTGTGATTTAAATCCGCTGAATTGTTGAAATCGGAGTGATTGGCTAACGGCAAAATCTGTTTGCTTGCCAAATTGGTACAGCTTATAGTTAAAGTTTATATGAAGCATTACGCGAAATTAATACCGTCAAATCTTAAATAGACCCATTATACTTACTAATTAATCGTAACATGTTTCAAATGGAAAATTGAAGAATTCGCTACCAACACTTCGTCAGTAAAGTCAAGACATCGATGCTGCAATATTTTTATTGTAGCAGTATCAATTTAAAATTATTTTTAATACATAACGAAGTGTTATTATAATGCAACATGTTAATGGTCGGTAGTTTCCAGTTACATGTCTGTTCATTTGGCAACTTATTAGAAAGACGTTGGCATTTTTATTTCATGTGCAGTTTTGACTGAAATATGGTGAAACATACAACACCGTTTTTACTAATATAAGGTAAGGAAAAATATAATTATAGAATTGTTATCACGCTTTAAATAAGTATTTTCAAACCAAGCGAGAATTGTAACCGCAGGAGTGCGAAATGGGATGATCTTGGTTTTGGAACATGACTTAATTGCCAATTATGGTAACGTTTACGACGCGACGTTAAAATACAGTAAGCAATTTTTCTCAAAATTTAAATCGTTAATTAATGTTTACTGTCGTTAACATTACTTTATATGTATACATGAAAACCCTCTTCACGGAGCAATAAAGGTATAACCCTTCAAACCTCTATAACCTCAAAGCTTTTACTATTCCCACTACCAAAGGTGCGATTGTAATGAACGATCCTTTACACTTCTTTCATGTGATCTAAGGCACTTCACACCCCTGCGGCCTTGTAGCCCCGGCGTATATCTTCGAATAGCGTAGGTCTTGCCGTATATCTTCGAATACGGGCAGTTCATTTGCTTCACGCCTCATACCCGCAAATAAATCAGCAACCCCACATACACGAACAGTCAAGTGAAAATTCTAATAGCATTTCGTACATACGTTGCTCAGTTATTTGTACATTTGCATTCATACGCTGCAACACTGGAATGAATTCATGCGAAAATGTTATCGTTTTTTTCTTGGATACCGTTATGACTTTTTATATTCATTATTATGCATGAAAACACAATATTTTCAGTTATTTGTGATATCGTTTTATTAAGCTTCTTTCTAGAGGGTGAATGTACTTAGACTGTAAATAGATTATTTGTAATCCTGCAGAGAAAGACACATAAGTAGATTATCATAATCATAAAAAGAGAAATTAATTTCGTTATTTAAAATTAGAAAAAGTAAAAACAAATAAGACAGAAGTTGTTTTGGTTAAAGATATGGTACCTACAACTATATAAAAGTCCGTGTATTTTAAGTTACAGCAAACTTCGCCTACTAAAGCTGAACACCTGCTAAATAATGAACGAGGCCATGGCATCTAGTCTCTTGTGTTAGAGGTAGTTATGTATAACCCCCCTATTTAATCCCGTAGGTTTTTTCTCTTCTTGGGTATCTACCACCCCTCTTTTAGGATCAACCGTGAGATGTTTTTATTATCTATGTTTTGGTTGCTGTGTCGGAGAGTTCATTAACGAGCGAATTTCCAGCTTTTTTATCGTCGTTGGTAATGCCTGTGTTACCTATGATTTTAAAAACATTCGTGAACAGTGTATCATTTTTACCATCAGATGATCTTTCTGCTCGGTCATTTTGATAAGTCAAATTGGACAAAAAAGAAGATATAAGTAGTTCTCAAAATGGCGCATTATTAAACTCTCTTGATATCGATTACAGAATATCTTGAACCCTAAGTCAGTGATTCAACTACAAATAGGTTCGCACACACGGTCGTGCCACAGTTTAAGAAGTTTCTTTGTTGTTACGCTAACTATTGCTTGGAGCCAAACTTAGCCGACTTTGAGAGGATTACCCGGGAGGAAAACATTTTGGAAGTCACTTAGGTAAATTATATTTAGATTGATATAACATAGTGTGTGTACAGGAGAATTGCGTAAGATGTGATTGTTATGAATAAGTAGCGTAAAATGTGACTACGCATTGTACCTATCTATATTTAGTAATCATGGAGATATTGATATGTAGAAATATAACATAATATGCGAGATCCGATTACTGATTTTAAAAAGAAAATAATCATTGTTCAAAATTCAGGACTGTTTTTAGGGTTCCGAAGTAAAAAAAACATAGTATAGTTTCGTCATATCTATCTGACCTTGAGTGCTAGAAACTGTAATTTGGCATGGATTTGCATATTAATACTACAAAGTTGTAAAGTCAAAGTCAAAGTCAAAATATTTTATTCATATAGGTATCACTGATACACTTATGCACGTCATTTTTTGGCTTTTCGGAAGGTGCTTTATCGTGGAGGAGAAGAAAAGCCTAAAGAAACTCCTCAGCACATCTTTTAAAAAAATATTACAAAAAAAAGATAATAATACAAAAGTATTTACTATTCTGAGCGGAACTGGTTGCAGAGCTGGTCATTTCCATGCGTCTTTGTCATTTAAATACTCGTCTACACTATAATATCCCTTGCCTAACAATTGTGTCTTTACACGTTTTTTGAAAGTTTCTATTGGCAAGTCACGTATTAATTTTGGGATTTTATTATAAAAATGTATACCAAGCCCTATGAAAGATCGCTGCACTTTACTTAGGCGGAACGAAGGCGTAACTAATTGATGCATTCTTTTCGTATGGCGATTATTAATATCAAAATTTTGTTTATACGCGTTTATATTCTTCCGTATAAAAACTACATTGTTAAAGATATACTGGGAAGCTACTGTAAGTATACCTATTTCCTTGAACTTTTCACGCAAAGATTCCCGAGACCTAAGTTTATAAATAGCCCTAACTGCCCGTTTCTGGAGTATGAAAATTTGTTTTATATTGGCTGCTTTGCCCCACAGCAAGAGGGCATAAGACATAACACTGTGGAAATAAGCAAAATAGACTATCCTAGCAGTTTCGACGTCTGTATACTGCCTTATTTTCCTAACAGCAAAAGCAGCCCTACCGAGTTTTGTCGCGAGATTTGTTATATGTGGGCCCCATTGAAGTTTACTATCTAAGGTCACCCCTAAAAAGACCGTGGATTCCTCCATATGCAATGTTTCGTTATTTAGTTTAAGAGATTTGCTGACTTTTTTAACATTAGGTAGCACAAACTCTATACATTTCGTTTTTTTTGCATTTAATAGTAAATTATTGATAGTGAACCAACGCGATACATGCGAAAGAGCACTATTTACGTCGTCGAAATTTACTTTATTCCTTTCACACTTAAATATTAGTGATGTATCATCAGCAAATAGTACAATATCCGCTTGGTTCTTTACATAATGTGGTAAATCGTTAATGTATACCAGAAAAAGAAACGGACCCAAGATCGAGCCCTGCGGTACCCCCATCACAGCCGGTGACCCCGATGACTTAATATCGTTTATGCTGACTTTTTGTATTCTATTACTCAAATAAGACGCGATCAAGCTAAGGGCCTTGTTTTTTATACCATAGTGGCCAAGTTTAAACAGCAATGTTTCGTGCTCAACACAATCAAATGCCTTAGATAAGTCACAAAATACTCCTATGGCATTATGTGACGCCTCCCATGCTTCAAATATATGCTTTAATAGCCTAGCCCCGGCATCGGTTGTACTACGGCCTTTAGTGAAACCGTATTGCTCAGGATGTAATAATTTATTATTGTTGAAATGGGTTAGCATTTGATTCAATATTATCTTTTCGAAAATTTTACTAAGGGTTGGTAAAACAGAAACTGGTCTATAGTTATTAAGATCAGTTTTATCACCTGTTTTAAAAAGTGGAATGATTTTGCTGCATTTCATAAGATCTGGAAAGATACCTAGATCTATACATTTATTAAAAACTACGACCAAATATGGAGCTATAATACCTATAATATGCTGTATTATTTTCACCGAGATGCCCCACAAATCACCCGTATTCTTTACCTTCAGAGACTGAAAGGCCTTAATTAAGTCTCTAGCGGTTATATGTTGAAATTCAAATAAAATATTACATTCATTAATATGATTTTTTAATATAGAAAGTGCTTCCGTCGGTGAAGAAGCTAGTGAACTGGTTAATGTTATAGGAATATTACGGAAGTGATTTTCAAATTCGCTTGCCACGTCTTTATCAGCACTGATTATATTATTATTAATCAATAATTCGTAATTGAGATCACAGGACTTCGCGTTACCGTTCTCACTGTTAATTATATTCCAAGTGGTTTTTATCTTGTTATCCGAATTAATAATTTTGTAAACAAAATAAAATAAAATCTTAAAAAAAGGGTAACAACTCCTGACAAATGTATTTTATAAATGTAGCGAGACAAAAACACGAAAAATTATACGGAAAGAAATGTAGATAGGTAATACGAGTACCTAATATACAATATTAAACATTCATGTTGCCTATTAAGTTAAATTTCATGAACTTGTTTTGAAGCTCCTAACTATTGTTTGGTGTAAAACTTATCCGAACCAACCCGAGTTCCGAATGGACAGTACTCTGAGAAATTGTTGTGTGAGTTCGTAAAGGAAAACATTTTGCTTACAGCTTAGGCAAATTGCTTAGCAACAGGAATCGTGCAGTGCGACCGATTCGTATTTTATAGGCTAATGCGAGTTTAATTACAGTTGCAAGGAAGGCTGGGCTAACAAATGTATGTCTTGGTGTTTGTACACTGCTAACACTTTGCTCGTTATTTATGCGAAACTTAGAGACAAAGGAATGACTCGTTTATACTGATCCGATTATATTGTAAGTGTTGAATAACTTGTTTCTTTAAGTTCATCGGGTAAGGTCACTGAAGTATAATGTCACAGAACAGACATCGCGAACAAAATGTGTGTGTCCCACCGGGAGATTCTATTTTCAAAATTGAGCCCCCGTTCTCCTTTCAAAATCTAACGAATCCATTGAAGATTGAAGCCGATCGGCGCCAATATCGGCGCCAATTCATTGGGACATATGTATCTTGTTTGCGGTGTCAGTTCTATACAAGTAATACTTCAATGGGTATCTTCTGTAATTATTAATATTAGAGAATGTTACTGTTATTATCATTATAAAACCATAACTTATGTATAGATGTACGTACCACTTAACCTTAATAGTAACATAAACTGTAATATCAATAATTACACAAGATTTTAAAATCATGCCCTGCATACCTAATTCTTTTGCTGACTGTACCTATAATAAGAAGAAAAGTAATATTCAACACACCTGAACTGAAAAAAGCTTATAAAGTGTGCACACCGCAGACTTAACGCGCCATGTATCACAATGTGGGGGATTAAATGGAAATTAGATGTTAAAACTTCTGTTTTCGAATGTTTCCGAATAACGGTCATATATTACAACAGCTTCCGTTGAACATCTGGGTCCCTACGAATGCAGTGGTCGAAGTTTTTGCGCCGGAGGATTTTAAATTAACGTAATAATTAAAACTTACTACGTTTGTGTGTGAGCTTCTTCGCTGTCTTGTTCTACAGATATATTGTTGTCTTATATAAAACAAAGAATGTAGTTGTAATGTTGGGATTTTTGTTTTCGATGAATTGACGAAATTAAATATTATATCTTTAATCGTACACATGATTCGTTCTATCAATAATCCACGATTTTTCACAGTAAATTTTTTTACATGCTTGTCGCTTTAAAGATTTAATAATAAAAAGATTCAATAACAATCAATCCAACATTAATTTTTTTTACGCAGTTTGTGATCTATATGATTAACTTTAGTTTTGTATTTCGAATGAAAATACCTGCAAAGAATTGAAGAAAACAAGGTGTTCATAAACAATCAGCGACACTTAAGAGCTAGGTTTCAAAACGTGTGGCTGTAATTACTAGTACAATGGATGTTAGGCAAACAAGCGACGATTACGTTGCACTATTCCTGCAAAAATTCAAAGTCAAAGAACTACGGTACACAAAAATGTTTTGTTTATCCCAATTGCTCCAAGTGGCTGCTTAGTGAACTTTCTGACGAGTCATTGTTTACGACGCCTCGTAGGAGGTGATAGGAACATTTTTGGGTGCCGACCCATGAGAATTCGTGACTTTTAAAAACGTGTTTGAGTTTCTAATAGTCGTTGTTTGTGTTTATCAATTGTTCTGGTTATTTAAAAACTAAACCATTAGTTAGAAATAGAAATATTTGTTTCAAGTAGGTACTTTGAGTAGCGTGATCGTTGTATATTTCACGATTAAATGTTCAACAATATGTTCAAGTTATATTTACATTTATTGACTCCAAAATTAAACTGGCTGTTATTTTGTTTATTCTTAATGAGCCATATCATCTTCTATACTAGAGACGTCAACGATGCATTGCCAGCCGAAGAGAAAGTGTTGAATGCCATTGAATACAATACATAATAATAAAACATTTTGACTACATTTGATTCCGGATGAGCAATAAGATAAATAAACACAAAATTTTCATGCAACTCGCTCAAGAAAATAATTCATACAGTCAGTCCTGCGACAGAGCGTAGGCATGAGGTATTTTCGGATTGAAATGAGCTTAAAGTGTTAATAATAGATTAAGTAAACTAATGTCTACGAGTAACACAGCACACAAACACCGTCTAGATTTATATTTTTATTTATTGTATTGAGTGTTTAACTTCAACAATCTAATTAGGTTGTTGTTGTTTTTTGAATAATGTGATTCTATTGACTGGAATGAAATTCATTAGACAGCGTCATTAGCCAAACACTTACCTTATATATTTAGCTGGGTTAAAACAGATCATCGTAGCCCAGTTGGCCCAGTTAACCCAGTTAATTACTTAACCTTTCCATTCGTGTGAAAGGTCTCGATTTCGAGTTCCAACCGATTCACACATTTATGTATAAGTATTTTTTACGGTCCATGCCGTCCACGACACAGGGTAAACTAGTACGGAGTTATTATCAAAATGATGTTGATTGCTATAAATAAAACATCTATTGCAAATACTTTGAATAAAAAATCAATCACAATAATAATTCCTTTGTATTTATTTCTAATTAATTAACGTTAACAGGCGAGCATAAAATAAATGATTAACATTTTATCGTTAATTAAACATTGGACTTTTCAACTCAAAAGCGACGGAAAACAAAGCTGATCGCAATCTATAGCTGTTTTAGAGAAACAATCACTCAAATAGGCTGCTGGTATTGAATATTAATCGTCATTTTCACTGAAGGGCGGGAATAATCTGAAAGGCTAGTTCAAAGAAGGAAATAAATTTGTAATGCAAAGTTAGACATTTCATTCCTGTGGTACCGATAAGTAAACCTTCTTATGTCGAGTACGGCGCAAAGGTAAGAAGAATACGCTTAGCATTCTGCTTTTCACTGCGGTTACATAAAGAAACGATTCGAAAACTTGACAAAAGTAATCCAGTCGAACGATTAAGTGTTGAGCCAATAAGACTAGGTATTCCGCAATTTATTAGCCTTGCAAATTTGAAGCCGCTCCCCTCCTATGAAATATCGCAGCGGCCGCAACAAGCGGGCCAGCCGCCACTCGCACCGAGTATTACACCCCTATTTTAGCTCTAATTAAAAAGCCATCAAAGAGTTTTAAGTCATTAATCATGAAACTGTTAACGGTGAATGCCGACTTCCCTTAGTCCGAGCCGAGTTAAAAAGGATCGAGATATTAACAAAATGCCTAAAATATTCAGGGTTAGCGGAGTGGCAATCCGCAACAAAAAACACGGAATCCGCAGGTTTTATGCGGAAGAGTCTCGAGTTCCTTCTGGCGGTTTACGGGGTTGAGATCCCTTCCTTTTAAATACCGTGAATAATAGCAATAATATTTTTAAGCTCCGTAATTGACTGCAACGTTTGTGCTTTCTTATTTTTCCTTCGTTGCCTCGAGATGAAGCAATTATATTTATGTTTAAACAGTTAAGTTGCAGGATAAAGTTGAAATCGTTATTGCAAGAAGATTATGAAGGATCGTTTAGGATGACTAGTTCTTTTCTGTGTTTTAAATTGTTTGTGGCAAATTCATGTGGCAAATGAAGTATTTATGCCATATAGCAGTAACATATTTTATGACGTCATACGATTGAAATGCTAAATTATGCTAATTAAAGCGTCTGGCTACAATCCATCAGTGGTCAGTACGTTGTCGGCCTCTCCGCTCAACATGGCATAAATCATCACAATCTTGTATGACTTTGTTCAACCGTCCCCAAATTATATATTTTTTTAATTAAAGTCACTATCAATATTGCTGGTATGTAAGGTTACTATGTTACCTACTCTTTTAAGGTCAGTATGTAGCAGAGAAAGATACAGAGATACAGTAGAGATAGGTGTAGAAATAGGTCGGATTCGATATTATCCTTAAGTGTATCCTTTGACATTCACAAGTACCTACATAGAAACAATAAGGTAAGATTTGAAATCAAACCAATCCGAACAAAATTTCCATTCAAATAATTTATTCTACGAATCTTATTCTAGGTCTCTTAACAAGAAGTCAAAACTTTAAATCAACTAAGGTATGCTAGACTGCTCGTTAAATGGGGTAATAAACAAAGATAAAATTCAAAGGTTGATTCACATTAAACTATAAAATAATAGTCGGAAAAACACTACTGTTTTATAATAAGATAGTTATCAGGTCAGTAAAACACAATTACAATTTCATCATGGTGCAATCAGTACTCTGTTTTACTTGAACATATTGAGTGTCGGCCATCATTTACAATTACGGTAATCCTGTAGCGCTGTATCGCCTCTCCACAAAACGCGGTATTCTAAAATCTACACAATCCGTGTTCATCTAAATGAGATAATTGATTGTTTGAATTGACAGAATACAATCCAACACATTATGGTCTACGTCGCTTAATATTTATGTAGATTATTCATAGAACGGGCTAGTCCTTGCAAATTAAATTGAATGAAATTAATGAGCCAAGATCACTTTAAATATATGTTTTCTTTTAATTATTAGAAACAAAACATATTTTAAATATTCTGAACATACCGTAACAAGTCTCTTATTAAAACTAACAAACTTACTTCGAAGTTATGAATTCGGATGGCAAAAAAAATAACATAAAGTTGACGACAGATCGAGATGGAAATTTTCCAGTGACATGACTCCACATCAATTAGTAGTCGATATAGAAATTTATATCGACATAAATACATACATAAAATACATCACACACTACCAACACGTAAGAAAACAAACTTTCAAGAAC
This sequence comes from Thymelicus lineola, assembly GCA_963932265.1. Taxonomy (NCBI): domain Eukaryota; kingdom Metazoa; phylum Arthropoda; class Insecta; order Lepidoptera; family Hesperiidae; genus Thymelicus; species Thymelicus lineola. Next base: position 6,326,823 of record OZ010695.1, on the reverse strand, counting down.
TAAACTTTCTCGTTTAACAGGGTAGGTCACTAAGCTACAAATATGTATGTCTGTCATTCATTTACATATGCAAGGTATACAGTTACAATTGTAGGACTACGCCTTAATATGACAATCCAGTGATTGACAAAGACAAAGTAAATAACGTGGGCTGCGAAGAAAATTGGATGGGTGATCTTTGACATGAGCTCGTTGTGCTAATCTTCTGACGCTCGGCTTAGTCGCTAACTTGCATTAATCCTTTTCACCTGGCACCTGTTCTATAAGGAAACTTACGGAAAGACTGTTTCATTGTGATTAAATAATGAATCATTATCTTAAACTAAATGGAAACTTTTAGTTCCAGAGAGTTAGCAAGCGGGTTTGTCTTCAGCCGGCGACAAGTCGGTGATACCTCGGATATAACGATTTACAAAGGCGCATGGACATCGCTTGAGTACCTAGGTTGATCATCTTTAGAACACTAGACTCCTCTGGAAAAAAACTTGAATTAAAAATTAAAAAAAAACTGCAGGTCACAAAATAAAAATCTGAATAGCAGAAAACAAAATAAAAGTCTGAATAGGTAAAAGTAAAAAAATCATAAAATAAATCTTTAAAACGTCATAAATTACTATCGTTTATTTATCCCCTCTTCCACTCCCCATAACTATTAAACGGCTGAATCAATTTTCTTCAAACATAGTCTAAAACCTTTTCAGACTAACAAAATGTTTCAAAGAAATTCGAGTGCTACGATGACATGTAGACTGAGTTAGTTGCAGACAGAATTACAGAGTTACAGACACATACGTTTAACTTATAACACCCCTCGTTTTTGGGTCAGGGCCCAGGGGTTCAAAAACTAAACCAAAATCTAACAGGATATGACAATTATTATGCTTTAGGTGTCCCCTTTACTGGACTATTAGATGTAGATTTTTCGGATATTCTTTTATAATTAGTTATCATGGTATTATACTAGTTATATGTTAGATAGCCTAGCGGTTAGAACATTGGTCTCCCGAACCAAGGGGCCCGAGTTCAAATCGTGGCAAGCACCTCTAATTTTCAAATATTATGTGTGTATTAGAAGTTAATTGTCACTTGCTTCGGTGAAGGAAAACATCGTGAGGAAACCTGCACACCGGAGAGTTCTCCATAAAGTTCTCGAAGGTGTGTGAAGTCTACCAATCCGCACTTGGCCAGCGTGGTAGACTATGGCCTATACCCCTCACATTGTGAGAGGAGACCCCGAGCCCAGCAGTGGGACAATTATGGGTTGTTGCTTTGCTTTGCTATATGTTAGATAAGAGTACCTACCCACTTGGTAAATCGAACTCAATGAACATTTCGTATTGCCGGTAGTATTTAATTAGAAAATCTTTCCAACCAGTAATCTGCGAGATACCTGTCAGTGCCGGTACACACGAGAGCTCTGCAATACGATGGAGAGCTCTCGCGGACACTCGAAAATCCGAATCACGTACTGTCGAATTCTGACCTCCATGAACAATAAACTAATTGAAATTGATGGACATGGTAATAAAAGTAAAATATTCAACGAAACGTCTTGTTATTGATGCTTATCATGGAATAGATGTATGAAAATGCATATGCAAATACATATTTAATTTATGACTGAAGGAAGACTTTGACCTAATAAATAAAATTATTATAATATTTTAAAAATACTTTTAAAAACCAAATTTTCTCATTTGGAGCAATTCTCAGGTCCTGAATCCTGAGTTACTATTATTATAAAAATGTATTGTAATCGGAACTGTTTGGAATCAAATTTTGTGGAATTTTAACTCTGTAGAATGAAAGACAGTAGTTCTATCAGCTTGCAATGCTTGACGTTAAGTAAAAGTAATATGATAATTACATTCAAACAGAATTCAGAGGCACAAGTCTTGACAGCCTTAGCCGGGCTCGAAATTCTGGTTAGAATATTAGGTTTATCATGCAGGTTCAAGAGAGATTGGCTGACATCTTTCACGTATAAGTATTTATGCTTTTCTTACAATATCTTCTTTCACAGAAACAAGCAGTAATTTATGTCAATATCATCAACATTAAATATTAATTTGAAAATTCTAAGGCCCATGCAAGTTTCGCATTCAAGACACCTGAAAAGACATGATCTGTAGAAAAATTCATTTATTCTGTTTTTTCAGTAATAAATGAAGTATGCAGTAAGTAAATACGACATGGAATAAGTAAATAAATATACAGTTATACTCGAGTAGCTTAAAATGAGATATGATGCAAAAGAGTGAATTTTGAGCCCAAGACACAACCAACTGATATCTATACTAATATTATAAAGAGTAAAGATTTTATTGTTTGTTTGCATTGAATAGGCTCCGAAACTACCGAACCGATTTGAAAAATTCTTTCATTGTTGAGAAGCTACACTATCCCCGGGTGACACAGGCTATGTTTAATATATATATATATATATATTTTTTACTATTTTCCCCGAAGCGAAGCAAGGGCGATTTCCTAGTTAATAATAAATGAATAAACAAAAGTACACCTACCAACAATATTGTCTAGAGACAGTGGGTACCTACTAATACTTGAAAGTAATTGCTAGAAATTTGTAGCTACTTTCCATACTGCTAACTATCTGTCTCTACTGGGTAACGAGCCAACCTAATCAAGCAAGATTATCTGTTCTGTCCGTGACAGTTTAAACGCCGATAAGCACTAGGATAGAACGTGAACGCGAACAATGGCCTACAGAGGATGAAGAGCTCTTGCAATCACTGTAATTGAAATCGAATTATGCTTCAAAGCGATAATTGCCTACTATCTAATGAATTCTAGTGGTTGTGTAGTGGTCAATGTGGACAGATCAGGGCAAATAGTAGGTATATGAGGCAACAATAATACTCGTAATTTTATGATCGACTTTGAAGATTTCCTGATGAAATCCTCTGGCGGTTTTGCTATCCACAGCGGAGACACCATTTTTCAAAGTGTGTGTTAATAATGTTTTAATAATATAAAAGATAGCATGTAACTTAGCCTGAAGACAATTTCTTTAATTTACTCAGGTACAATTATTGGTTAGGTTTCGTATGTTACCTTGTACGTATCTTGTTATCGTAAAACTCATCTTAATGCTATAATTGAATTGTCTGTATTCTCTTGAATTAAACAAATATCATTTCATCTAAGGCGCGGGCCACACAGAAAAGACGTAAGACGAAGACGGGGCTCGGACCCGTCGCAGACAGGGCGCCGTCACGACTTTTTAAAACATATAGAAAAGACAAGGAACGGGCGTGACGGCCGGCGCACACTGGGCTTTTCCCGGCCACAGAGTACTTAATCACTACGTTTTAAGAGACTTGCTCTCCGCGTCCTTTCCGCTCCCCCGCTGGCGCCTACGCAGGCCCGCGTCCTGTCCTTTCTGTATGTTTTCCAATAGGGCGCCGACGAGAAAACGTCGTGTCGGGCGTCCCGTCTTTTCTGTATGTTTTACGTCGCGACGGCTGCATACATTTTGTATGAAAGTAGATTAAACGGGCGCCGCGACTGCGACGGGTCCGTGTCTTGCGTCTTTTCTGTGTGGCCGGCGCCTAAGTAATATCACATAACCTTAAACATTTATTGTAATACTAGATTTTGTCTGACGCTTCGCTCGCGGTAGAGTGGTTTCGAAATGAAATTTTTAATTAATTAATTTAGATTTATATGCCCATGGCTTCGCGCGCGTGGATTTTTTACAAATCTCGCGGAAACCCTGAACTTTTCCGGGAAAAGTAGCCTATGTGTTAATCCAGGGTATAGGCTAGTTGTGGCATGATTGAGGAACAAACACCCAAACATTGTCACAAAATTTTACACTTATAATATTAATAGGATAATGTCATTAGAGTATCACCATCAAAATCGATAGTAAATTTTAAGTAGAATGGAAAAATCATTTGAGCCTATGTTCCAAACTTTACTATTCCTGGGTATTAAAACTGGTCCAGTAAGTAATTCGAATTCAATAGATTTTCTGGTTGAAGTGACAAACTTATTGAAAACACTTCGTTGGCTCCCTCAAGGGCAACCCAACTTTCCAGTCCTAAGCAATTTTGGAAGAAATGACGAAAATTGTAATTTTCTATTACTATTTTGTTTCCAATGTAAAGCAGAAGCGATTATGTTGTTTTTTTTTTTTTTTTTATGATTAAATACTTATATGTTTTATCAAACCAGAATAATATAATATGTACAAAGTTAAATCAAAATACTTTCTCTTAAGTATAAGTAGAATAATGAATTAACAAAAATAAGTGGATTCGACGCTTTTTTAAGGTCTAAATCCCATGACTATTTAGTCATATAACCGTATGGCTTACTCCTTTACCATAAACATAAAATGAAATTTCTCTGGGAACATTAAAGCCATACTCAACAATAAAATAGCAAGTTTTATTCATGCGTGTCTAAATTAGAGCCTAGCTATTAACGTAAAAGTATTAAAAGGCCACCCAATAACCGTAACGAGGCCTTGACATTATCTTTTACGGGTATCGACATAACTAGTTCCAAAGTTAGGTAAAAATAATTCGTTTAATAGACGCTACACAATGTGGAATATAAGTGACTTGTTGTACTAAATACAGGTAACTGCAAAGTTGCATTTTATGTAAACAACTGATGAACGAGCAGACGAGTCAGCTGATTGAAAGTTGTCTTTAGATTGAGATAATAATAATAAAATTAGAAGAGTTGAGTCCATATCAGCAGGACTATTCTTTAAAATACTAATTCAAAATCGAGGCAATGTTGAATTAGCCCGTACAAGTAGTTTATTTCACCGCCGCGCCGTATTCTACAATGCGGCGCCACCTGTACTATCGAGTTTTATAGAATAGAAATTTTCAAACTCATCGCGGATTCAGCTGTCGAGTAACAAAAACGTCCTTACAGAATAGCCTTCTAGCAGAACAGACATGTATCAATGTCTGTGGAGATTTGATATTATAATACCTAAATTATATCTAGGATATGTTTTTGTTTCCTAATGAACATCATGATGATTCTTAAGAATTATCATGTAACTTAGAGTTCGCCATATTTAACTACATACCTTTTTGTACATTTCTTTATTGAAGTGAAACTTCTTTAGAATCGTTAGTGATTTGAAACCGGATGCAACGACAGGTAAGATAATATAACCGCTAATTTCGTCATTCAATTTAACTTGACCGTAGCTCAATGGTCAGGACGTAGACACACAATACCTGATGCGCAGGTTCGCGTCTCACAATATTTCTTTTTTTTTAGTTTTAATTTTTTTTTTAGTTTTATTTTTATACTGTTTTTAAATACTTTCAAATGCTCTTTTCAATATTTTCAAAGAATTTATCAACAAAAAATAAGAATTTCATTCTTTCATTCTGTCGATCGACCAGCCGATTATACAGACAGTAAAAATGCTAAGTTGTATTCATAGATGGCGTGAGGAGTAAGATAGAACATTCCTTTTATTGCTAGATAGATTTTTTAAAAGCGCTTCGATTTATTGCTTTAAGATTCGATTTATTGCTTTCAGCTTTTTCATATCATTATCTTGAAACCAAAATTTTGGAAAGTTTCACTTCTACCACGTGTGAATTGCACACATTTTCTTTTTTGTAGATATTTTCATTTCAAATTAATAAATAAGAGCGTTGTTAAAAAAAGAAAACATCAGTTATAGTTAGTTTAATTTTCAAGCTACCCATTTTTAAATTGATTTGTATAAAATACTTCACTTTGTAATATATCTACCACTAAATTGTACATTATTTAGATTTTAGGATATTGTACATAATATATCGATGTGGATTAGAATAAATCTGATAACTGGACGTGAAACGCTTACCTAAGCGGGGCTCAGAGCGCAATGTCGAACATTACAAAGGCAATCCGATAGTTTTATAGTTATAGAGCATGATCCCAAGCCAATTACGTTAGTTTAGGTTTAGGGGAACCCAGTGAAAAAAAGAATAACAATAAAGTAATATAATTTGTGAGCAACGGCGGGTGAAGTCGTTAGCTATTTGTATCGGGGGACGGTCTTAATTTAATGAAGGATTGGGATTCTTTTTCCATCATTATTTGATACAATTGTGGCGGGAAATCGATTCAGATAAAAGATGGCTTTTAAGAAATGAACGAGAATTGAAATGATTGGGTTTATTGCTTTCAGTCTTCATAAAATATGTAACAATCTTACACAATCATTTGGCAAAATATTGATTTTACAGAAAAATGTTTCCATTAATAGTTGTAGCCCATGAAGACTGACATTTTGTGCTCAATAAATTTTTTTCTTGTAGAGCCAGTGGTTTGGGAGAAAAATGCGAATTTCGTTCCGCATAATTTCTTGGTACTATTTCACTTGACATACGAGGAAGATGTCAGATTTTTATTTCGAATATTTTAATAGGCATGTTACTGTTAACGTCGATGTTAGTTCCTGCCCGGAAAAACAATACAAGTTCATTAACTGTTGGTAGATTGTATAGCGCCACTTACCGGGTTCTTTTGTGAATTCAAACCTTGCAGGGACCCACTCAAATGGTCACAGAAAATATAATTAAAATCGTCCCTGCCGTTTAGAAATAGATTAGTGACATACCGATAGTAACGACACTTACTGGATCCAATTGTACTTTCAAACAATCCAGAAACCCGTTAAAATATACACACAAAATTTCATCCAAATCGGTCCAGCCGTAAATCTTAAGATATACCGTAGTTGGGCTTTTAGAGTAACATATCCATGCCAAATTACAGCTTTATAATGCTTAGTAGTATTAAGGGTCTCGGGCCTCTTTGCTTCGGGCTGATGGACAGACGGACGGACGGACCGATGGGCGAGCGAACGAACGAACATGACGAAACTATAAGGGTTCCGATTTTACTTAGGAACCCTTATCTCATTACACGACGTAATTAATTCCAAACCTTCACTCATTTTGTGCCAACTTCAAAAAAAAAAAGGTATGCTCCTGATCATTTACATATTTTTATTATTTTCACCCTCACAGAAATCAATATTAATTTAACTATGTGGTGCTGTTGCTAAAATCGATACTCGTAGAGAAATAACATAGCGATTCTGTTAAAAGCTGATTGAACTAGTATCGCGTATCGCCTTGAATATTCGATAGCGGTATGTTACCATTAATATGAAGAGCTTCTCAAGTTATCTAATTGTACAACACAATCCTAATACGATAAATGCTTTGCAATTTTACGATACCTCAACGTTACTCGGATGATTGATCCGGTGAATCCAAATGCGATCTTTAATCGTAAACTTGCCTTTTACAATGTCGTTAGGCAAATTGGCATCGTTAATTTATAAATACCCTCTTAAACTGCCTCGCTATCGACGAACTTAAATCGATAAACAAGCAGTTTGTTTTATAGCGGCGATACAATGCAATTTATATTGGTGATCGTAAACGTGCTTTTAATGTTGTGTATGAATTGTTTTGAGTGCATTGAATGAATGAAATATACTGCAAATCAATCCCAGTTGGCTTCAAGTTAAAAAATGCATAAAGCATCGATACAACGCGCTTCATAAGTTTTGTGAGAGTATACTGTACGTACGCATTTCATTTGGCTGTGAAAAAGCTGAGCATTTTTTGCGAATTCCCTTTTAATCGCTTTAATGTTTTGGTATGAAGTGTCAATAGTAACACGAACGTCTCGAGTATTGAGTTACGGCAAAAAAACTAAAATAAAGGTGTATAAGTGCGAGGCAAACGAAAAAAGGACGCCGATTCGGTTCGGATCGAATTACGTTTGACGAGCGCACTGCATTCGAATAGAGTGAATGTACTTATTGATTGAAGCACTGCGTGTTGTCTTCACACTTCGTTTTGAATTGAGATCTGACAGCGAGATGTGGTCTGTATACAATACTGGCGTATGAGACTAATAGAATTTGGCAAACCATGTGAGATGTTTTTGTAGATTTATACCTAATGACTTCATAGAAATAGAATGTGATCCGTTACTAGATTGCCTATTTTATCAGAGTAAGTTGCAATCAATAAACATGAGTTTTGAAAGTGATGACCGATTGCGTTATTCATTTCAATGACTTAAACTACTCTAATTTGGGAGTTGTATAAGAGACCGCTAGAGTATAGTGCTGGGCAAAAGCCCAGAAATACCATGAAATCATAAGCAAAGAAAATGATTGGGAGGGCCCTTAGTCTTTGGACGCTGCTTTAATTAATAGAGAGCATAACTGGAGCAAGATGGAGTAGGCTTCACTCCTCTCCAAGCATCTGAAGATACCCACACTTAGCAGTTAGTTGCTAACAGACTCAAGCTAAATTATACTTGATAACAAGTTTGTGCTTACTGCAGGCATTGAAATTTCACATTTATAATAACCATTTGTAAAATTACAACATAATCAATTTGTATCCATTGATATTAGAAAATACTAATTTAATACCAATGAATTTCCACAAAGTAACTTTGATAACTCTAAAACTGATAATGATATAACCATTTAATTAAAAGACCGCAGTCACATTTGAAATTGTTGTAACGCTAATGTGTATGTACCAGCCACAAGGCGATATGTTATTGTGGTTAACCTGTAGAACAAAAAGCTATTTTATGAAACGATCCCCCGAGAATAACACTCACGATTAGTATAAACAGGAGTCGTCAAGAACAAATAGAAACGTCTAATACCGAGACCAAAGCTTAATTAAGACTGGGCATCGCGACGAGAGAAACTAATTAAACTTATTCCATTATACCCACAAACAAAATTTTAAGAGAGTATACCAGAAAACCTGTTTAAAAAGTACCTTGTTACAAGTATAATTTTTTAGGGGTCCGTATAACCAATATAAACAGAACCCTTATCAGAACATCGAGTATATTGTTCGTTGTTATATTGTTGGTTTGATAGCTTAGTTTGAATGAAGACGGTTTAAACTTTAAATTAAAAACGAAAACCAAATGCAATGACATAGTATCTTATATTTTACAAGTTAATTTATCTTTAAAAAATCTCATTGATCTTTTCAAATAAATACAACCTAAGGACCTACTCAAAATTCTTCCCTAGGCCTTAGATATAACGCTTATTTGTAAGTGTCACATGAGCACATGTCATATTTACTTCCAAGTAACATTTTTGATTGAAGCAATCTCCTTCCCGGTATTATGCATGAAAAACCCAAAAATTACTGACAGTCATGCCTACTTTCCGACCTGTAAATACTTAATGTTATGATGTGTGGAAAATTAACCTTCCATAAAATGCTTTTTTATAGGCATTTACGAGTCAGCTTAGTTAACTGTGATATGAAAATAGTTATAGCGTGTTTTAAATAGTGCTCTAAAATAACCAAGCAGCGTGCTTAACAAGTGTTAAAGTGGAAATTTCACTCGCGTCGCCTCAAGTGTCGATGTTTGCGTGTCATGCAGAATTTGTAACATTTTTAACCATCACGGAAAAGGGGATTTCTCTTCTGGATGTTAATGCGTCACTGAGATGTGTAGGAAACTGCATAATGATCATGGTTCTATGAAGTTTTTACCGTCACCAATTAAATAGAGCTCAGCATATTCCAATAGGGGATGGCTTCAACCCACATTAATGGGTGGACCATTACTGATTACTGAGCATGGGTTTTTCGTCTTGAGGAGGCTTAGAGCATGCTCTACCACACTGCTCCAGTGCAAAATGGAGGAGAGGTTAGCGGCCGAACCAAGTATCGGACGTATTCAGCCCACCCGAGAGCTTCCGACATGGCTAACGCCATCTTACATCTTATCTTACGATAATAACCGAGACTGACGGCTTTACGTACCGTCTGAAGGACGGAAATGCTCAAAAAGTTTTTTCCACTAGTCTAACTATCGTATCGTATAACTATCTAACTATCGACTGCGCCGACTGTTGCGTAACTTTGTCGATCACTTAGGATCGACACAAACCTGATGCCACTGCCTCATCCTTTGTAAAAATTTGCCGTTTACACCCTGACAGTTGTTCTGATTGGAAAATAGAAAACATAAC